>CM068829.1:134163078-134635578 GCA_028554795.2 Sinohyriopsis cumingii
GTCGTCATATAATGATCCTCTTCGTCAAAAATCAATTAACTAAATAATATTATTTTTCACTTCAAAAGCCTGAGACCGCCCCGGTGGCTTAGTAGTTAGAACGTCCGCCTCGGATGTGGGAGGTAATGGGTTAGATCCCTGGCCGAGTCAAATCAAAGAATTACAAAAATGGTACTAACAGCTGCCTCGCTGAGCGTTCAGCATTAAGACGTTAGTATTGGGACTGGAAGACCTGGTGTCAGGATAATGTGACTCGGTGGGACATCATGCTACATGTATGCGGCATGATGCCCCAGTGCTAGACATCACTATAAACTGCCACAATGCAGACATCGTAGCGATATGACTGAAAATTGTTTAAAGCTACGTTAAAAATCCAAATCACATCACATCATATATTAAAAGCCTGAAATATGAAAATATTTACGTTCAGGATAACTAATCGTTCCTGAGTTTACATTTTCAATAAATTTAAACATATCTACCGACTTCTTAAAATAATGATACGACTGAATCTCTGGATAAATGCGTCGAGTGCGGGGCAGTACTCAATCGGAACATAGCTCAATCATTTCAGTCAAGTCGAGAAATAACTATATTCTGGTAATGTTCTAAACCATATATTTTGCAACAGAAAATGCCGACAATGTTCCGATTGTGTCCTTGCCACCTTCCGCCTCCACATGGCGCCATGTGAACAAATGTAATTCTGAATATAGTCTTCTATGACGGTTAATTACATCAGAGAATTCAAAACTTAGAGGCGAATCCTACGGATCATACTTCAAATGTATGCCGATAGCTGCCATTCGGACTGGCTAGGCTATATTGTGGTCAGAATAGATTGACATGTCTTTCTTGAGAGGACATTTCCGGGCAAAAGAAATTACGCCTTTTCTGTAAATTTCTGCGCTGACATACATCTGATGCATACTTTATCTTGCAGAAAGAGCCTAGGTGGTCCGAATGCCATTCATCGTTTCTTACTTGAATTAACAGAACGGCCGATGTTGTTCCGATTTGAGCAATACTCTGAAAGTAGAACATTACGCTGGAGTATGCCAGAGAGGTATAGTTACGGTAAAAATGGAAAAGGTTAGAAGTTCAATCAGCCTTGCTTGTACGCCACACAGGTGCATTAATGATAAATTCATTTTATCTAAGATAAAACTAATATAGATTTTGTTGTGGGTTTCAGTTCTCGGCAAACGTGAGCTTCCTTTAGCGGGCACCTTTGTTTAAGTTGGTAACCACCATTGTGCCTCCCTGGGCGTGGTTCATCAGTGGGTACCAGCTATTGCGGCAGTGTATATAACAGACAGTAATATCACATGGGTTAGCTGAGTACAGCAAAAAAAATGTGCCTGACTACTATAGCTTAGATTTAGTGCATTAACCCTCAGAAACAACGATAATGCTATCTGAGGCACCGGGACATCCACTATAATATTGAAAAGATCGTCGTGATACTCATTACTTGTCATAAGCAAATTGAATATATTAAACAGTTACGTCTCGGAGTATGTTTGGTAGAATCAGTTTATTATGTTTTAACATTGTAACTAATTACCTATTGAAAAATAATTACTCAACAGGCAAAGCTGACATGAGGTTAAAACAGTATTGAACTCATACGACATTTTTCAACATGCAATCTGTTGAGCATGGATATTTCATTGCTTTGTTGACATAAAAGCAATGAAAAATTCAATACCTTTAAAAATATTTGGCTCTTTACTCTTGCATGGAAACATAGTGAACTCTTGGACATATAGTTACAAGCGTTTTATTTTGATGATGTCAGTATATGATTATATCAACCAAAGTAAATATGATATCTACCTCAAAATTCATTCACAATTGATATTACTTTCAAGATGTACTTAAGCAACGTTTCGACATTATTCAATCCATCATTGTATCATATAACGACATAAATAACAAAAATATCCACACCCTTTAATATCTATCTAACTGACTATCGGTGTTCTTTGCATATCATATTATCATGTATGTTTACGGAAAATGGTCAGGTAGTTCCTGCGGTTGGCGAATTTTGTGTTCTTTTTAAGAAAACGCGTACCATTTATAGAAAATATTTAGTTATATCAAAGACGTTTTAGAAGAAATGTGTCTAGAATGGTTAAAGAGTTCGAAATATTCACTAGTAGTGCACACTGTGGGTAAAGATCTGAGATACTATAGGCGAATTATTCAAAGATTATGTTGAGCCGATGGGGTGGGAGTGTGGAGCATTTTGGACACTGTATGGGAGTTTGGAGCAATAGATGTACTATGGAGGAACTGAAATGTAACATTAGCATTTGCAACATTAAGGATGGGTTAATATATGGCCGTGCAAATTCCCTTTAGTCATGGATTATTAAGGGGTCTTAGAAATTTAATATTACGTTTGGGAGAGTATAGCAACCTACAGAACTTTAACATTGTGGTCGGTTTAGCATCTCTATAGAAACTGAATATGATTGGTTGATATGGTGCGCTATTGAAATTGAATATGATTGGTTTGTATGGTGCGCTATGGAAATTCAACATGGAAAAGGAACGTATGGACAGACTTACAAATACACATCTGACAATAGGCAAATACATGCGTTTCAGAACTTGGTAAATCAGTGAACATTCTGTGGTTCAGTGCTGAGCGTTAGGGTGGATGTTTAGAATTTTGGAAAGTACACTGGAAATTCCAATATTGTTTTAGTGTACGATAAGAAGGTTACAATTTATTTCCGACAAAAAGTGGTGAACAACGACAACTATCATCCTTAAAGGATTTATGAGTTGGCGAAAAGCAAAATTAACTTTCAACTTCAGATCAGTTAAGTCCTGTAGCGCTACGGATGATGATATTTTTAAGACTTCTAAATTGTAGTTTAGTTATTAACAGCAATTGGAAAATAAAATTGTCAGTAGAAATTCAATCTTTAAAGTTGATTAATGTCTCCACTGACTAAGCAATTCATGTAGGAAATAGCTACATCCTGCGACCTTAAGTATGACTGTGTTGCATATATATATATATATATATATATATATATATATATATATATATATATATATATATATATATATATATATATATATATATGTGTGTGTGTGTGTGTGTGTGTGTGTGTTATGAGAGTGAATGCATAAATATCAAAGAATAAATGGATCTGCAAACAAAAGAACAGTTCCTGTCTCATTAAAGCTAATCCGGGGTATATGATATGTTATGATGACAAATGCTTTCTTAAAGACAAACAGTCACAATTACTAACAAGTGTACACGCGACAAAAAGTTTGTTTTTCTGACTCTTACAGATCCACGTATTCTGGGAAACTAATGTAGGTAAGTCTGTTATAAAAGGAAGACAAACATTCGTACTTACTAATACACAAAGTCTTATGGTGGGACTATCAATATATTGAGAGTACAATCGAATCAAATTTTATATCATGAGTACGTGTCTTCATGAAGCGAAAACAGAGCATTGTAGAAAAGACAGTGGTTGAAGTCGACAACGTTCTGTTTTGAGATTAGTATTAGCACAAATCATATTGTGTTCTTTCTTTAACGGTTCACCATTGGCTTTTTAAATTCTTGTACACGTTTATCAAGTTGTCTACCAAACTCATCTCAACATGCATATTTTGGATCTGGGACAGTATCTTTTTCAGGTTCATTGCTAACTTTGTTTTCAGTTTCATTTTTGTTACATTCCACTTCTTTTAATTTGTACAGAAATTCAGAAAATTAACTCAACAAAGATGTAATGTTAACAAGGATATTTTCCAAGCCTTGCTGGAAACACGTTTTGCAATTATGATTTGTAATTTTGTCGTATCTATTTTCGGAATTGTGATACTTAAAATATGGGCGGACTAGTGATACTTAGAATATGGGCGGGCTAATGAGTTTTAATTTTGATTCTTGAAGCAGGCCTAGTAAAAGCTATGTTTGTTTTTCGAATAAGTAATGCTTTGATCGTATCCGTGGAGAAACGGTACCATTTTATTATTATATCCATCGTCTGCATATGTAGAGCAAGATTTTCAGAGGTTTTAGTTTAGCTTATAAGAAATGGAAGTAAGGAGCTAGCGTGTCAGAGGCCGAGTGGCCGAGTGGTCTGAAGTGCTCTCCGTTACGGATCACTGCCATCTCACCTCTGTCTGCGTGGTTTCTAGTCTAGGATTCGGCCAAAGTGGGTATGTGAGAAAAATTGCCAGTAGCTTCTCGTCGGTCGGTGGTTCTTCCCGGGGTTTTCCCGGGTTCGTCCTCCATCATTAATACTGGCCGCGATGCATAGCCTATCGTGTGCTGAAAATGGCGTTAAACCCCACAACAACAGCAACAACAACAAATAAACATCTCATACGGTTGCTTGTGTTGTGTGTCTTCGCAAGATCCCATCCTGTTGCAACATACATACATACATACATGCATGCATGCATGGATGCACGCACGCACGCACGCACCCACCCACCCCCCACATACATACATACATACGTACATACATACATACATACATACATACATACATACATACATGCATGCATGCATGCATGCATGCATGCAAGCATGCATACATACATACATACATACATACATACATACATACATACATATAACCAAAGATGAGACAGAGAAGTAAACTTAGATTAATTGCCACGTAGCACAGAGACCCTGGCAAAGCATCTTATCTTATCAATGTTAATGCAAAATTAGATGCATGTTTATGCGGCTATGATATGGGAAATATTGCATAATATGACCACCACACACATGGTAGGTTCCGATTTTTTTAATCTTATTTAAACGTAAAAGAATACATGGTGACAGTGAGGCGGGCAGACATTAGAAAGCTTGCTTGCATCCGCGCATGCCATTATGGCTAACATATGCAGTCGATTTCATCAACTATGTATTGTTTGCTTGTGTTTTTGTACTTTTATTACTTTTTCAAATTACATAGATATAGCTTAGAATGAAATTAATGCACGACAAGTACCTCTTACTAGTACATTTAAGTATTCTAAACATGTAAACAGCAACTTGTAAAGACAAACAATTTGAGAAGGGACGTTGTATTTGTGGTAGGGGTAGAGATGGTGGTGATTGTGGAGGTTGTAATGATAGATCTTCTGCCTATTCCATTAGTCCATGACCAATATTTGTCTATTTAATTCACACACACACACACACACACACACACACACACATAATATTTTCAGATGATCAAACATAAAATATGCATGTATATGACTGATTAAGTCATTCGTTTGATACAGACCTCTGTATAGTAATTTATATTTTCTTGTTATATATATATATATATATATATATATATATATATATATATATATATATATATATATATATATATATATATATATATATTAGTTGCAAGCAAATGAAAAATATAAATTTATATAATTAAAGATGCCTACTAAACTCCACTCTGAGCACGAAGACCTTCTGCAATAGCACTTTGCTCCAACTTTGAGCCATAAAGTGTTAGATTCTCTCTCTCTCTCTCTCTCTCGCAACTGAACATAATGATTTATCAAAACTGACCAATGGAGACATATAACTGTCTTTCTTCAGTTCTCACATATAATAACTAGCACGTAAAACGCTTATAACTTATTTTCTTCTTTTGTAAAGCTAATCAGAGTATAACTGTTCTTTGAATCCACATCCTCGATTTCAAGAATTTACTAACGCTGGCAGAATACTACGGAGCCCCAGAGAGGACACGAGATAAAAAATATTATTTTGTTCCCTCAAATTAATATTTCGTTCCCTCAAAAGCATAATGCGTTCCCTCAAATTAACATTTCGTTCCCTCAAATTCCTAATTCGTTCGCACAAATTATTATTTTGTTTCCTCAAATTAATAATTTGTTCCCTCAAGTTAGCATTTGGTTCCAACAAAATAATAATTCGTTCCCTCAAATTGATATTACGTTCCCTCTAGTTAATATTTCGTTCCCTCAGAATAATAATTCGTTCCCTCAAATTAACATTTCGTTTCCTCAAATTGCTAATTCGTTCGCACAAGTTATTATTTTGTTCCCTTAAGTTATTATTCGTTCCCTCAAATTAATAATTTGTTACTTCAAATTAGCATTTCGTTCCTTCAAAATATTAATTCGTTCCCTCAGATTGATATTTCGTTCCTTCAAAATATTAATTCGTTCCCTCAGATTGATATTTCGTTCCCTCAGGATGATAGTTCGTTCCCTCAAATTAACATTTCGTTCCCTCAAATTGCTAATTCATTCGCACAAGTTATTATTTTTTTCCCTCAAGATAATGATTTGTTCCCTCAAAATAAGAATTCGTTTCATCAAGTTAACAATTCGTTCCCTCAAAACCTCTAGTAGCTTAACAATGTGTTCCATCGGTATACATTGTGTACTTGATTATTGCATTACAATGGCGGATGCTGGCGTCAGAAATGAGCTTATTAGGTTCTACTTCAAACTAGGACTTCTTTATAAAGACATCATCACTGTTCTTTCAGTTCAACATGGGATTACCATCAGTGAACGTCATCTAAGACGCATACTTTCAAGGCATAAAGTGTACAGCGATGTAGCAAATGTCGTATTATTTATATCCAATGAAATCAATTGTTCAGGTCAGTTACATGGATATCGATGGATGCATGCAAAATGTGTGGCTAATGGCTTAAAAGTGAGAAAAGAAGACGTGCGACTTATTCTATCCGCGTTGGATCCTAATGGGTGCCAGGCTAGAAGAGCACGACGTATCAATAGACGGGAATATTTTGCCAAAGGACCAAATTGTATCTGGCACATTGATTCGTACGATAAGTTGAAGCCATGTGGATTCTGTATAAATGGATGTATCGACGGATATTCGAGAAATATTGTATGGCTTTATGTGTATCATAATTCTAGCGATCCAAGAATCATAGGTGGTTATTTTATAAGTACTTTGGAAAATTAGGTGGAGTACCCACTCTCGTGAGAGGCGACCTTGGAACTGAAAATTGTTACATCAAGAGTTTCCAGCGTTTTCTGAAGAGAAACAGGCAAAATGAACACGTTAATGAAAATGCATTCTTAGAAGGTGCTAGTACCCATAACCAAAGGATCGGGTGTTGGTGGGGACATTTTCGAAAACAATGTGCAGAATTCTGGATTGATCTATTTCAAAGTATTCGAAATGATGGTCACTTTGGTGGAGACATTCTGGACAAAAGCATTCTACAGTTTTTCTTCATGGGAATGATTCAGGTATAAAACTAATTACCTTTTCTGAAACAAAAATTAGGATATAGATGACAGAACATGATCATAAATGATCAGAAGTGAAGTGAAATGCGAAATCCCACGAGGTCAGCACTTATCCCTTCGGATATTTCAGCTGGGGCTATTTTTTTTACTGCACTTACGCTGTGTACCCTCAATGAGACCTCTTTGCATGTTTTAAAGCGGATATTCGACATAAGTTGAGTCTTTGGTATGATTAACATTACTTCTAATTTCAACGTTGGTACGAAAATTTGTACCAGAAAATCAAAGATATTGTTGGGAGAGATATTTTATTCTCACATATTGTTTCAATTTTCAAAGTTGTGCGGACCGCTCCAGTGGCCCAAGCGGTTAGAGCGTTAGCTTCGAATGCGGGAGACCACGGGTTTTAACACCAGCCAAGTCATAAAGACATAAAAATGGTACTAGCAGCTGCCTCGCTTGGCGCTCAGCATTAAGAGGTTAGGACTGCTCGGCCTAGTGTCAGGAAATATGTGACCTGGTGAAACATGATGCCACATGTCTTAGGCGTGATGCCTCTGTGCTAGAATCACTATAAACTGCCACACTGTATACATCGAAGGGATATGACTGAAAAAATTGTTAAAGGTACGTTAAAAATCCAAAACAAACACACACATACTCACACACACTCAAAGTTGTGCGTACTTTGAGCAACTAAATAACAGACTGAAACAGCACAAAGTATTTTGCAAGTAAATACCGTCAGTTTTCAGAGTTAGCACGAAAACTAATCATCTTAACAATGTCATAGTGGCTATAACCAATTGTATAGGATCGCGTGTATATATTGCTCTCGGGCTTTTCTGCGCATGTAAGGTTTCTGTCAACAATACTGGTGCAAACCGCATACCGAATTCGACCGATTGACAAAAATAAAATACTGCAATGCTTACCATTTGAAAAGTTGCAATTGTTACCAGAACATTATGTTCAACATAAGACTAATTTTGGACGTGCATGATACCACCCATGTTTTCGTGATTCACGATATATCAGCCTATTCTGCACATGGCTTTGAAAAGATGTAATATTTATGCGTCAGGCTATGGAAATGAAATGCATTACTTTGGACTCTTTCCGTCTGCATTTTAGCCGATGAACTAGGCCAGGTTTGTAGCTGGTTTTACAAAATTCAACGTAACAATGCCACTAAATGGCAAGAGATATTAAACCAACTAAACCAATTTTGAAGAAGAAAATTATAAAATTTCAACATTTTTAAAAATTAAGCAATTATGTTAAAGAGAAACAATAATGAAAATGATGTAATGTTTTTACAACGTTTCTTTTGTGGGAAAAAATAATTAAGAATTTCGAATGTTACGTATATCTGATTTAATATATATACATTTTAATTCAATTGTTTGTTTGTCAATTTTAAATTTTTCTTTTCCCTACATGCTATTGTAATGTAAATTTATTCACTAAAGATGATACTTTTTCAGAAAATTGTTTGACCTTGCCTGTTCGTTTATAAACAACTGGTGTTGATCTAAATTCTGACCTGGATTCAGAATTAGTAAACAAAGTTCTAATTTTTAAAAAATGATTGGTTGTTGTCAAGGTCATGATGGGACTACGTGGGTTAAGAAGTAAACACTTTTTTAAAATTTTTTATTCTGGGAATAAAATCATTGGTCTAAATCAAGGCCATATTCTGTGTATGTGATATAAACATGATCATGTGACCCCACCCTCTGATTTCGCAACTTGGGCGTATTTCGAAACTGCGTTTTATGATACAATATAATCTTTGTTTTGAGAGAGATTTTTCAGTTTTGGGCTTTTCATACCGATGCCAAGCTAATTTGTTGTAGCCAGATTTGAGCTATAATAATTCTTCAGATCAGTTGGATTTCAAAAGGATTAATTCTTTATTCTCTGGAAATATTTTGAGGAATGCTCACACAGAAATTTTGGAAAGACATTGCTTACAAATTTAATTTGGATTTCCAACACAGGAGTGCCATTATTTGTATTTCTACAAGGAACTGTTGATAAGCACAGTACTGACTACAGCATACGTCATCGTCATCCATCTTGGATTTTCCATCAGGATTCGAACTTGAAATTATTAGAACATTTATTACTAGGACTTTTGCAATTTAATTCGTGGATTATTCTTAGATTATTTTTTGGATTTGATTCTTGAAACCCTAAGTTCTTCTCCTTTTTTCATTTTTACAGAATTTTCCAGGAAAATAAATTATTTGTTAAATTTTAAAAAGCTTTTTATTTTCACTCTTTCTGTGTTTCTGTTTATTCGAGCCTAAACACGTAACAAGAAACAGACTACTGAGAATCAGTTCGAATGGCAAGTTGACAAGTTGTCTCTTTTAAGGTATGATAAACAGGGTCCTATAACGGGGCCATGGTGGTAATTTGAGATAATTTTGTATGATTTTGTTCCTTCTGCTTGTTGCTATTTTTCAACAATAACCACGATTTGTGAACCCGTGGTTGACCATTAGAATTCACATTCTCACATGCATTTAGAATAAAAATGTGAAATATTTGTGTACACTTTATGAATATCACTTTCCTTATTTAAAGGACATTCATTCTTTTTTGCACAAATTGAATAGTCTACCAAAAACAATACATGATCCATTGTTTACAGAAATGACGTATCGTTCTCCAGAATAACACGACACACAGAATAGGCCGACATGGTGTATATGTATATGTATATGTATATATATATATATATATATATATATTAGAAAATTGTATTGAAAGCTGGATAGACTGATGATACTTGCATTGTCATTGCTTCAAGACGACGCTGTGAGTACATGCTGACCTTATGTCACATGGGTATTTAGCACATACTGGTATGTTCATGTTCATTTGTTTTTGTTTGTACATGTACTGTGTGCGGGGTATTGTGCTTTTGATATATATCAATTTGCTGTACGTTAGCAATTGTGCTTTTGATATATAACAATTTGCTGTACGTATGAAAGACTTTAAACCTCTGAAAAATACAAGCAATAAATAATATTCTTGCTGTTGATGATGTGAACCTGTGGTGGTGATGATGATTATAATTTCTTGATATTATTTTTTTTATAGTTTTCCCTCTAGTTTATTCTGAGGGGTATATAAATAAAATGATAAATGACGAGAGAAAATGAAAGACTTCGTATAGTTTTATCACTTAAAAGTCCCTACTGATTTTGTTTCATTGCCTTTAAAGAAACTTAAATATATGTCAGTTGTTAAGAATCTATGACCTCTGAACTTCGCCATATGTTAATAAATGTGTGACAGACCACATTTTGGAATTATGTATGTCACATGTATGGAAGATGATCCTCCCCAGTTGTATACCATCTGTTATGCATTGTTGACATAAACATGTGTGATAAAGATTCTTAAAATATATCCTTTTATAGTTTTGGAAGATATTTAACATTTTTTTAAAAGTCTTTGCTTGAAGTAAGACTACTTATTCTGCAAAAAATAATTTGTTCTTAAATGATCCTTTAGGCAAATTAAGAATTTGGACATGCGGGCAATTTTTCTTAATGCATGGCAGCAAAGTCGTCATGACTTATTACATTCATAAAATAAATGTTTCAATGTATTTTAAGAGTTATGATGATGATGTATCATCCAAGACATTAATCCTAAATATTCACTGCAAAGTAGTACTTATTCCATATTAAATTACAAGAATATAGGTTTTGTCTTACAAATAATATGTATAGACTGTTAAAGATGGGCATGCAACAGAGTTTTAATAATATTGCAGGATGAGTTGGATGAAGTTGTGAAACATGCATCTCATTAGGCCAACAAGAAACTCAGTTATGCCAGGTGGACGCCCTAAAGTTATGTACCAAATTCCTACACTACATGGAACTCAAAATTATCAGTCAGGTGTCCCAATGGAAGACACTGACACTTGCTGAGCTGAGTGTCTTTCTAGAGAAACATATCATTGTGACAAGGAAATATTTGACTTATGCGCATTCATCTTGGAAGAAGAGAGACTAGCATTCCCTACTGACCCATATGAAGGCCTAGATTTGTACCTTTTTCTACGGAACAATATCAGGCAGGATCTTGAAAATCTACAGTGAAATCTTAATTAGTTGCTTACTAATCAAGAGCGTAACAAAGGTTGTGTATCTGCGATTGTTGTCCTTGATTAGGAATTATAATTTATCAGCTCTCTCAAACAATAGTTAAAGAAATGTAAATATTCTTTAAGTTCCATAAATGTGTGGTTTATTGTAAAATTTTATATACTGTGTTCAATGGCATCAAAAATTAGGGTAATATCTAATAATATGTCTTCATTTTCCTCAACCAAACTGTCCCGCATACAGTTTTAACTTAAAAAAAAATAAAAATCAGTGCGTATTTCAACAACTTCTTTGAACAAATATCCTGAAGTAATAAAATTGTACATTTTAATATATAATGCCTATTTTACGACAATTCTCATATTCTATTTATTCATGGATGCATGAATAAATCAATAAATAGATGGATCTGGTAGAAACAGCGATGTCATAATGAAAGTCATACATATGGCAAGTTTGGATAAATTATGGATACTGATGACTTTGATGTGTCAAATGCTTAGGTTTTACTTGACTGTAAGTAAGTTTACACATCTGCATAGTTCTGATTGTCTCAGTAATATCTCGTAGTGTCAACTATAATGATATATCGTACAAGAAAAGCAAATGCATGGATGGATGGATAAATTGGAAATACTGATTAAAGAAAACTCCATTACAGAAAGGCACATTGTGGATCGAACGTTTTCCACCACAGCTGATCAAATGAAATGCATAACACATAAAAAAGACAGTAATGATTGTGAATGCCAGTCAGTGTCCCTTTATAACATTTACAGGCTTTTGGAAACTTCCAGTTGCCACAGTGCTTTACACATGTGCACATACTGACCTAGTTAGGTACATGTAGACAGAAAAACTAAAATAAAAGTTTTTAAACAAATCAAGTTTATTTGAAAGTTCACCAAAAATAAATAAAACACAAAAGATTATGAATGCACAAGGACGTATTAATGTATCTTTTACAAAATGCATTTACTTATGCTATGAATGTAAACAATTTTTTTTTTAAATGAAAATAATCACAAAATTGAGTTATAAAAATTGATGGTTCAGGTAAGATGTGCTGAAAATGTTCATTGTTATATTTATATGCCCGATTTTTAATATAGTAACATATCAAATCATTTCTTGCAAACATGTGTCCATATGTTTCATTTAAAACAGTTTTAGCATTGCTTCATGCTATCTATGGTTTAAAAGTAAAAGTCCCTTGAGGGACAGGTACTCAGAAACTATATACTAAATATATAGAGGATATTTGCTTGAAACGAGTGAATAACGGATATATTTCATCGAGTGGATGAAAAACTCAGTATTTTAACGAGTTTTTCACCCACGAGATGAAATGTATCCGTTATTCACTAGTTTGAAGCAAATATTCTTTTTTTTATGCTCACATAAGTTGGCTACCTAAAGTTTGTGACACAGTGAATTAGCCGATTTCTTACGGTAATGTCAGCTGTTTATCGTACATGTTCTGCTGTGCTATGTGTACCTGCGCACAAAATTAGTTCCACATCAGATTGATAAAAATTAACTGATATTTCCAGAATAACAAACTACAAGTTTCAAAGATAACATACAGGGATTATTAATAATGACAATAACATGTACATAAGGAAAAAGTAGCTCACTGACAGAAAATCAAAGGGAGGTAAGTATGTTCTGACCAAAAAAGTAGTTCCTGTAGTGAAAAAATATTGTTATTTTTTCACTACAGTAAAATCTCAATATTATTTTAATTACAAAATCAAATAATTCACTGCTTAGCATAAAATAAATATTTATTGCTCTGTATCGTTTACAAAATAACATGTTTTCGGGTACCAAAATATTGTTGTGACCTTGATAAGTGCCACATATAATGGTCCCATGCTATAATGGGTTTTGATATAAGTAAAATGTTCATTGGAGTGAGGTTTTCATTATGACAAAGCATTTTATCAACATATCTGTATATAAATGATCTAATTATGTTTGGTGAATTGTTAAAATGAGGTTTAGTATTGTGAAGTATCAACCTTATGGAGATGATACTATGTTCTATCACACTATACCTTATGGAGATGATACTATGTTCTATCACACTATACGTTATGGAGTTGATACTATGTTCTATCACACTATACCTTATGGAGATGATACTATGTTCTATCACACTATACCTTATGGAGATCATACTATGTTCTATCACACTATACCTTATGGAGATCATACTATGTTCTATCTCACTATACCTTATGGAGATCATACTATGTTCTATCACACTATACTTCTTTCAGCCAAGTGTTTGCAAGAAAATACTAATAAATGAATAAAAAACATGAAATCAACAAGTATGCTCAAATTTCCTCAAAAGGTTATTAGTGCTACCAAGTGGACCTGATATTGCTAACCTTGTACTGGCCTTGATACATACCCCATTAAAAGTATAAGAATGAAGTTTGACCAAGATCTCAGTTTGATCCAAAACATTAAATGTCATCAATATTTTGTATCCGTTATAAAGCTTCTGCGATGGTAGCAAGTACAACTAATCTAAGCCAAGAGTAAGTCATTTATTGGCATTTGTTTTGTAAGTAGCAAATTCTAACAAGATTTTATTAACATAAATTCAGAATAGCAAGCTTAGACAGTTTCTTTAAAAATAATACCTCTAGTATATCCACAAGGTCAACCAGTTGGAGACAAGGTTCAGTGTTTCCCTATAGGTGCAAGACTGAGAGTAATAAGTCACCTTTATGTTCGAACTGGAGGTCAACTTGAGTAAAAAAGAAATATCCCCATGGTGTAAGAACTGTGGGTCAAATTAAACATTTGGGGATTTCTGAAGCACAAATGAGGGTAAAGGGAAAACACTGAAGATCTGATCTCACTTGTATAGAACTTTTCAACTTGAGTACATATTTAACTCAGATTGTGTCTGAAACATTTTCTAAGGTGAAATGTGTGGTCAGTATCTTTATCTAATTCTTAATATACAAAAAAGTAGGTTTAATGCAATTACATGCATTCTAACAAAATTTACTAATAATCAGAATTTAAAATGTGAATAAGTTTTGACACAAACTTGTGATGTATGAACGTACAGGTAGATGAACAATATGCACATATTATGCTGGTATTCTAAATTTTAAAGACCATAAAGTTAGACACATAGCAATTGTTATCAAAATTTGTTTTGAAAACTTCTAGAACAGAAACAAGAAAACACAGATCACCTCATTATTATGCTGGTATTTCACTGGCAATAAAACTCATCATGCTAACTTTACATACTTCACCAAAATATGCTCACATAAAATTATGCCTGGTAAATCAAAAAGCCAACATGAGCCCATAATACCTCTTTATTATCCATAGCTTTTGCCAATGGATTGGTATCATTTATCAAAACATGGAATTTGGTCAAATTATGTCACCTGGTTTAAGAGTAGTCGCTCTAAGTATTGTTTCCATTTTTAGTAATACAGGTAAATCCCATTAAAACAAGATTCGTTATAATGCGATTCTGCTTATAACGCAATGGCAGCATGGCTCCCATTTTTTAATTTAAGGTGATCTCTCTTTTTAACATCATAAATACATATTCTCTGAAAAGCCAATTATTTGTATCCCTAGCAGATTATATGATCAAGAGGTTAGTTAAAACTAATGACATTGAAGATTCAATGCATTTTTATGGGGAACTTTTTCAAAACATTTGTTAACACAATCCCACTTTTATTGCTATGTTATTCTTTGCACCCTCAGCATCGTGTTATAATGGGTTTTACCTGTAGTATTAATACTGGAAAGAAGCTCAAACAATTGAGATACTGTCCTCAGGATGCTGCCTTTTAAATTTGTTTAAATGCAGAACAGATTTGAAATAGATGTAGAAAACAGCTAAGTATGATGCATGACAGATGCATGTCCATACCATACCATATTAAGACAGAGTAGATTACGATTCAGAAGTCACCCTATATCTAAATATTTTTTAAAAATATGAATAGTTTGCCTATCCTCAGAATGACAATTTGTACATTCCTCATGCTATTTGCAACCAATGATAGTTCAAAATGAACCAAATTTTAAACACAAACTTGTTTGTATTATCTGCATACTACAAATGTTCAGTGACATGCATCACCAAGAATGCATTTTAACCAACTGTACGATCTGCATGCAGTTTTGTATACCGGTATCAAATTTCTATATTAAATACAGTATGGTACAACTAGAGCCAAACACACACACACACATGCACACACACATAGGAAATGAACTTAGGATTATGCACAAAATGGAAAAATATGAACAAATTCAGGTGAACTAATGCCCTGAAACCAAAGGTGCAAACAACTACTATGAAAATATATTCAAGAACAGTTATGCAAGCATACTGAAAGCAAGAATACACATGATTCTGAATATATTCCACACTATCCTTAACATCATTGCATAACATTTTCTGTAAAAAAAATGAATGACTGTCCTTCATAAAGTCACTGCATAGTTATATTATATCCATTATATTATATCCATGATCCAGATGCATGATTCCAATATACCATTGAATTCTCTGCGGAATTCAACAAAGCTCTCATAATTTGATGGTAATTCAAGAACACAGCCACGGGTGTGTGCGACTGGTCTCCTGGTGAATTCAGAGTCACAACACACTAACCGAACAGATATCCTTTGTACATTCAGTACATCAGCACCTGCAATAAATCAATATAATGTTATTCAAATATATGACATTTAGATGTGTCTGAAAGATTAACACAAGATTTAAAAAAATATGGATTTCAGGGGAAGATCTGAAGCATAATTATTTAAGGTTTGGGGAAGTGTCTAAATATTTGTGAGCTATACACCACAGTTCTGTATTAGTGAACAGTACAAGCCTACAAAGTTCTCTCCATGCAATTCTTCACACTTTCAGAGTCTAATTATTAATTGTTAAATGCCATTTTGTTCTCAATTTTTTGTTTGATTGCACTGGACAACAAATTTTTACAAAAGTCATGTTACTGAAATAAAATTAGTCAATTCTTATCAATTTTTATGTGCTGAACACGAATATGACAGTCAAATTGCAAAATTGGCTCTAGTTTTTTTGTAATCTGCAAGAAATTAATGTTTACATAACGAAATGCATTCCAATAGTAAAAGGTCAACTGCAATAGCCTACCTATAAAAAATCAAGTCATTGACCACATCTTAGATTTCTTCGCCTGTCTCTTGTACAGCTGTTCGGGAGCATCTCTGAGGAGTGTCCAGCAGTAGTCAGCCAGCATTGTAGTGGACCATTTTCCCTGGTATCTTTGTTCCATTGTTGCGATATCTTGATGAAAACGTTCGCCGTGTTCATCACTAACAATACCACAGTTGCTAGGAAAGAAATCCAAATGGGAATGAAGGAAGTGAATCTTTAGAGACATATTGCAGCCAAGTTTCTTATACTTCATCAACATGTCTTCTACTAGTTCCTTATAGTTTTCTGCCCTAACATTTCCGAGGAAGTTTGTAGAAACTAGGCGAAAAGCATTCCATGCTTGTTTCGCGTCACCTTCCAGCAAGTTGTTGAACCGGTCATCTTTGAAAAGCTCTCGAATCTGAGGACCCACAAAAACTCCCTCTTTAATCTTTGCTTCGCTGAGTCGAGGGAATTTTTCATGCAGGTATCGGAATGCTGGCAAAGTCCGGTCAATGGCTTTCACGAAGTTCTTCATCAAACCTAGTTTGATGTGAAGGGGTGGTAGCAAGATTTTCTGAGCCTCAACCAGAGCTGGGTGTTGGATATTCTTCTCTCCAATGGCTACATTCTGCCCGTGAGTCCATTCCTTCCTCATGTAGTGCATTTCCCTTGCTCGGCTATCCCACTCGCATAAGAAACACATGTATTTTGTATATCCTTGCTGCAGTCCCATTAAAAGGGCAACTACCTTCAAATCACCACAGAGGTGCCAGCTGTACTTGTTATACTCAATGGAATTCAGTAGCTGCCTTAAGTTATCGTATGTCTCTTTCATGTGGACAGCATACGCTACTGGAATAGATGGAAGAATGTTTCCATTGTGCAAAAGCACAGCCTTGAGACTCAGTTTCGAAGAGTCCACAAATAGTCTCCATTCTTGTGGGTCATGAGTGATTTTTAAAGCATTCATGAGGCCCTCAATATCGGAACAGAATATCAGATTACTTTCCTTTCTGAAGAAAGGCTCCAATTGCTGGTGGCGCTTTCGATATGCAGTAATTGTGACATCTTCTTCTAGAAGATTCCATTGTTGGAGTCTTGATCCTAGCAATTCTGCCTTGTTCTTTGATAAGTCCAAATCACGAATCAGGTCATTTAGTTCTTCCTGTGTTATTCTGTGTGGGGTTGATGATGCACCACAGTGAAAATCTGGATCACTGCATGCTGATGGACCAGGAGAAGAACAGGTCGACTCACCTTTGTCTTCGTCAGATGAATCAAGAGAATATTCTGCTGGAGGTTCTGGAATAGGAAGTCCCTCACCATGTGGAACTGGTCTCAATGCAGACGGAATGTTTGGGTAGACTATTCTCGACTTCTTTCGCTTCGTTATTCCGCCGGAAAGAGGAGGAACCAAGCAGAAGTAACAGTCATTTAGGTGGTTGCTTGGCTCTCTCCACACCATTGGGACTGCAAACGGCATTGATGACCTTTTGCAATTCAACCACTGTGAAAGCTGTGTTGTACATGTAGCACAGCATATATGCGGAGCCCAAGGCTTGTCTTGGTCACCAACCTTGCATCCGAAGTAAAGATGATATGCCTTCTTCACTTGAGAATTGATACTTTTCTTCTGGTTGGCAAATGTCACTTCCCCACAAATATAGCAAAAATTGTCCGCGGTATTAACACACTTTCGAGGCATTACTGTTCTTTATTGTACGTAAATGGATAAAATAATAAGTTTTATGTAACAGTAGCTTGAACTGTCTCGCACAACGTCTAAAATATTTTAAATGCTGAACCTATCTGATTGGGCTTTATATAGTACACTGCTTACGTCAGCTTCAGCAGCCGCCTGGCATTAGTATAATAGGCCTACACATGTATAGTACACTGCTGACGTCAACTTACTTCAGCAGCCGCATGGCATTAGTATTGCATTGCATCAGAAAATGATGCAATCAACTGTGGATGATGTGAGCATGATGGTATTATGCAATGTTACATCATTATTCCGGATGTTGCTGCAGTCCTACTGGAGAAATTTACACAGTGAAACATAGAAAATGAGGTATATGAATATCTTCAAAACGAGAGCCAATACAAATTTTTCACGGTTATATTCGTGTTCGGCACACCAAAATACTACAGATTAGGGCCTTTTCAAGTCAGTAATGATTTCACTGTTGACCAGTGTTGTTCATATACTAGAAAACTCTACTTCCAGATAGCATGGTGACTTTCAAACCATTTGCTCATCAGCTAATATTAGATAATGAGATTCAGGCAAAAATCAGCTTGAGCTGCATTGTAAATCAGGGCTGTTTGGAGGATGTGGCAAAGTTTGGATGATATTATCAAGGAGTCTGTCAAGATGGCAGATTTATGTGCGGATGCAATGTTATGTAGTACGTTAACATCGTGAGTACTGGTCAACAACCACTGACAACACATTGAAGGCATAAAAATCTCCAGTGATACTAGCTGAATCAGGCATCAGTATCTGTTTGAACGAGCCATTTGCATAAACAAAAAGCATCTAAAACTATCTTGACAATACAACTATGTCAAATAATTTTTTATCTTTGCTTGTTTTCTCCAATCCAAACTTTATTATTCTTCTCTTGTGTTAGGTAAAAAAAAGTAAATCCATGTTTTGTCACCTGTGACAATTTCATTAAAATATTTGTGAACACCCTGTTCATATTTGGTGAATAGCTGTGTGGCAATTTCAACCGGACTCACTTTTGATTTTGTCAACAAATGTGGGACATTTCTTGTAGAATTGTTTCTCCTTCTCTAGCATTTCTTAGGTCACCATCATTTACCTATATGTATGCTACATCACTTGCATACATCTGCTGGTGTCTAGCATGCTGCACAAGCATTTCACAGCATGTTACTTTGTCTATAGATTGTCATTAAATTTATCGACAGGTTCAAAGAAACTAAAACGCTATATCAAAATATTCAGAACGTTTAATAAAAATTGCATGTAAGTTAACTTGATATTTTATGGAGTTTTCATGCATATATTTTTTTTTACTTTCTCAGGTTATGTGTTTGCTTTATTTCACAGCTACCTTCAGAATAGTGATTATCTTGTAAATGAAGAAAAGTCCTTGGAATTATTATGGATTATTTATTGGAGATCTCTTAGATGCCATGACAGGTAGTGCAGAATAATGTATGTTGCATGCTCTTAATTATTCCCACTTGTTCCTGTAACTAGGAACTTGTACATGTGAATTTACAAATCCCTAATTTACATTGATTTATTAAAATACAAAATCCACGATTCTTTATTTATAGAGGCTACATCACTTTTTTTGTTTTAGGAAATAATCTCTGTGGTACATACAAGCACAGAACCATCTAATACTCTAATATAACCTTCACTTTCTCATTGATATTTATATCATGGATGTGGTATATGCATTCTTTCAATTAATTTGAGTTTTCTTTTTAAGTTGCCTTTATGCTTGTTGAATTTAATGTTCTTTATCTTAGGACTCCAAGTCATACAATATGTAATCGAAAGGAAGTGTGTTTCTCTTGAATACAACATGAAAATCTAAAATTCACTTCCGGTATTGTGAATATAATCCCAAATAAACAGTCTTGAATGTCCTGATGAACAATTATGTAATCCAGAATGTCTTTGAATGGGCTGTCAATAATCCCAAAGTAGTGTTTTAGTCCTAAAAGTTAATAAGCACTTTGTAATTCCAACAAAACCCACTAACTCATACACAAAGTCAAGTCATGAACTCAAATTCAAGTAAACATCTTGTTTACTTCTTAGAAATATGACAAAAGTCAGGTAGGAACAACCCTCAATCATGGAAAAGCTTTTGCACACAATATAGATATACATATCACTGTTCTATGTCGACACCAATCTATCTGACTAGCTGCAAGTATATTTTCATGCAGTAATGTTTATGTTTATTGATACGTAAGCATACAATTACAAACATGATGAGAAGCGGAGTGTTGGGGGGGGGGGCAGGGATCAAGTTATGACATCAAAATAACCCATGGACATAATACATGTAATGACGTAATCATATTTAGTGCCCAACTCGTTCTACTAGTCATATTATTTGATGACCAAATTCGATGAAATACATGTAGTCAAATATTACTTTGAAAATGATTTTTAAAGCAGCAATGTAAGAAATGAAGGAGACATAGATCATTGACACTTACGGTTCAGCCAAGTAAAAAACTGTAAATTTCACTTTATAAAAAAATGAAGGTTTCTTATATAAGTTAGTCACACTCTGCTTGAAGCCATTTTTCAATTAAACCATTTAAATGCTAAAAATAAATGTTTGGTACTTTTACTTGATTGACTGTGTTGAGGCCTAATGTGATGACTGGGCCATCCAGTCTTGACTATAAACAGCACCATACTGCCTCATCACAGAAGTCTCTGGTGGTATCTAGTGTTACATAATCTTATAAACTGCTTCATTTCATTTTTGCTGGCAAGTTATATTACATTTATTTAGATATCTTCTATACATGTCAGCTAGATGTATTATTTACATCGGTGTATGAATACCAGGTATGAACAGTTCAGTGGTATTTCCAGCAGACCCTATGGCATAACCTTATGACCAGTTTGTATGGCTTGATGCATTTGCACTAGGTGCACTGATTGTGTAACATTTGACAAACCACAAGGTGCTGTGATGATGGCCTGAAGCAGTTTGTGGTACTGTGTGTACACACAGCCACTAACTGCTTCAGTCTATCATACCTGTGACCAAGTGGACCCTATAGTTAAGGAAGCCCGGTGATGGTTTCCAGATTAACAGTATAGATATTCTTGAGATCAAAGTTTGTGCACAATTTAAATTGAATATATTCAACATTTCAAAAATTATTGAGAGGCAGTGATAGTTTGAATTAGGTAAAGAGCCATAACTCCATCAAACATGAAGTGATTTCAGTTATAATCCCAGTTAACCAAGGAATTTTTGCAACATCTTTAGTATAAAGTTTTTAATACCATATGTAAAAGTAAATGAGTGGAAATAACAAACGTAAGTTGATAAAGGGAGATAAACTTGAAGCAAATATATAAAATCAGATTTTGTTAAAAATGTAACTTGGTGTAAGATATTCCAGATGAATATTGTAACGTACCAACTTCAGCTTAAATACCTTTACCTATCCAATAGGGTTCTGTGTACCTTTCATGCGATATATCTGGAAACAGTGGTGTAGCTGTGGTATAAAAAATGATACAGACCTTAACAGTTTACACTTTTTCCATCCAAAATTAACAGATTTGTTATGTAATTAGGTACTTTGGTGGGTAATCAACAGCAATGCAGTTGATTAGTTGTAGAAAACATGATGAAAAGTTCTTGATTTCAAATATCTAGTTCACAATGACCCCATAAATCCTCTGCATACCAATCAATCATCTACACAAGCATTATTTCTGCCATGGATATATTTACTTTCATCCTAGACAATGCCTACTTCCCCATGTAAACTCTCATCCAAACGGACTGCATATCTAATTAATTATCTACTATTTGAAGCCTACACAGTGCCAAAATTATTCATGTCAGAAAAATACTGAAATGGCCTTATTTCTTCATCATCAATTGTTTTCTGCAGTTATTAATCTTACTTCATCCTTTGGGACTACTACCTGATGAGTTTAAATAATAATTCATATACTATGAGTTTCTTAAAGTTTGTATGCTTACCTGTGACAAATCTCAAGAAGTTCCTCAGCATGTCTTCAGAAAGACATTTAATATACTTCTTTAGGTACTGAACAGTTTCCCTCTGTGCACTGGCCAAGTCATCTGGAAGATCCAGTATCTGCAGCACTTTTTTTGTTGTGGGAGCCAGATATAAAAATAATTCACCAAGGTCTCCTGGTAGCAATGGTTGAAGATCCGAACAGAAAATATCATGCCAACATTCAGCAACAAAGGCAGGTGCCTGGATGAGCTCCTTGTGGGCAACCTGTTTCAGTATTGTACAAATGTTATCTTTGGTTGGTCTGTGACACACATCATGAGATTCACAAGCTTCAAGTATATCATCAAGGTTTACAAGCTGAATAGGGAAATATATATATATTGTTTGTACACAAGAACAATTATTCTGGCACAAGCTTTCCAATGTTTGTCAGTCATGATGTGAGAAATCACTGGAACTTTAATATGATTGTCAACTGTGCTTGTTTCATACAATGTATGCCAAAATTCTGATAGTGCATCGCATAAAATACCACCTCTGTCCTCCCCAGCCTCTTTTAGACCATTGGGGAATATCATTTCTACTTCAATGTTTGTGCCACTTAAATCCAAACTACTATTTTTCAAGAAGAACTCAATAAATTTTTTGAAAACATGTCCTCTATTGGAGCTGAATTACTTTCACACATGTCCCAATGGTCTCATTTAGGTCCGAAATTTCAGATGTTGGATTTAAGAAGGAGAATATAACCTCACTGCTATCATCTACAGAGTGACCATAACTTGCCATATCATGGGACAAAGGATTTTTTCTGGGCAGAGTCGTAAGTCACCATCAGATGAAGAATCATTGGAAACTACATTCATGCTAGTTTCTCTGCCAAGTTCTGGTAACTGTCCCAAGTGTAAGTCTCTTTGAACTTCTAATGCTTCTTTATTGGTGGTAAGGTCTGAGGATTCATTATCCTTAGTCTCATCAATTCCAGCTGAGGTGCATCTCCTAGTTGTTGCCATATATACATGCAACAATTTCTTTTTTGTTTCATTATATACTTCCTCTAAAGTTTTTTCTTAAGGAACGGAACATCGGCTAAAGTCACTGATATCAAATGTAAACTTTTCCACTTGCCTTGCATTGACTCTCCATGAGGAAAGAATAGTATCTTTGCTGTTTCCAGTAATTTTGTCATTGTAATGTGCAAGTAAAGTTTAAGTTGTCTTGTACCACCACCATTAGCTGTTTTGACCTGCTTATAAGACTCTGTTACTGGATCAAAATCCAACCATCCAACTTCCAACCTTCTCTGTACCTTCTTTGCATTTCTATTTCCAATTAATGAAAGATAGTGTCCATGAGACTGATTACTGTCTTCACTAGCAACATTATATTTCTTTGAAATGAGTCTATCTTTCAACCGCATCAAAAGATTATGCTTTCTATCCTCACTTGAGCTTCCTTTCTTCATGGATTCGGAAGATACCATGTGTCTAGCGAAGGCAAACACTGCTATTCTGTCACTATACTTAGGAACATATTCCTTTAAATCCTCATCTGTCATCAGAGCAATGACAGACTCGTCAATCTATAATGTTGGAATAGTGACAAGAATGACGATAAATAGAAGAAAAATGAGTTGTTTTAAAAAAATATAAATATCAATTTTCCCCCTAACCATCACAACAATTGATATTATTATGTGATGCTGGTACTTCAAAGAGTGAAGGAAACCTATAGCAAGGTGTAAAAGTATTATTTTTATTTAAAGTTGATAAGGAAACTTGGAGATTTTTCAGGTCTATATTTAATCTTTCTCTCATGATATACAATAGTTCAGTCAACGTAATGATCATACAGAAAGCTACAGCTCTTCAAAAGTAAAGCCAAGTTTTACATTTGTCAAAACAATGGCCAGGAGGCAGAAATCGTGGACCTCACTCCACAAAAAAAAACCAAATGTTGAAAAAAACAAGATATTAACAATTATAAAACAATGCATACCAAAAATGTCAAAGTCCAAACAAGAGTCATTCAATGTGACTTGTGCTCTACTGCTCATCTGCTGATTGTTATAACCTTTATTCCTCAATAACAAGATATTCCAATTAGCTGCTGTGGTGGATATATTCAATGTCAGAAAATGAGACTGGGACCAGTTTCATTTAGGACAATCAATACTTTATTTAGGACCAACACTACATCATAAGAAATCTTCTGGAGGAAACCCCATGTTGATATGATTTTCCCTTTTGGAGGTATAACTATAAAACAAGATTTTCAAGATGGCTGCTATGGGGGCCACACTGGACATCACATTCAAACCATTTTCATTTGGTCCACATCTAGACATCGTAATAAAACTTTCAGTAAAAACCCCATGTTGATATGACCATCCATTCAGTAGAAGTAAGGACAACAAGATTTTCAAGATGGTACTGACATCAAAGTGGCACATGTTCAGTTCGGCCAATTAGACAGGATAAGAAGTGTTCTGGCGAAAACCTCATGTCATTATGACTTTCCATTTAGGAGAAGTATCGATAAAATGTTTAAAATGGTTGCTATGGTGGCCATATTGGAAGTCAGATCAGCACCATTTTCTTTTAGGACCAACAAGATTTTATTAAGATTTCTTGGTGAAAATCCCATCTTTAAGTGACCATCTATTCAGCAGGATTAGTGACAGTATGGTGGCCATATTCTTTTGGATGTCCATGTGGCATCATTTTAATCAATACCGATTTGGCCATGTAATTAATGTGTGTGTAAAGTTTAATGGCAATCCTTCAAGTAGCTTAGTAAGAGTAGCAATAATAAATGCACTAATGGACAGATGGTCATTTAGACGATAGACAACAGGCCATCCCATAAGCTCTTCTGGTCTATGAACAGTACAGCTACAAAACTTTTTAAAATCTGTAAATTGCTACAATGGCTTGGAAATCTAATTGTGTCATTTACATAATAATATAAAAAGAAAAGATGCCTACTAAATTTTATTCATGAACCTCAAGTGACCTTTTAAGTAAATGTGCTAATACTGTCTGGTCAAAAATGCCTTTGTTTGAAATGAATCTAGTGAATGTTTAAAAGGTTTTAAAATAAGGTCACACTCACTGGAACCTAATCCGGTCTTGGCATCAAATCAAATTATTTAAATGTCAGAAAAGATAATTAGGTTTATACCTGAATCATTCCCATGAAGAAAAACTGTAGAATGCTTTTGTCCAAAATGTCTCCACCAAAGTGACCATCATTTCGAATATGTTGAAATAGATCAATCCAGAATTCTGCACATTGTTTTCGAAAATGTCCCCACCAACACTCGATCCTTTGGTTATAGGTACTAGCACCTTCTAAGAATGCATTTTCATTAACGTATCCATTTTGCCTGTTTCTCCTCAGAAAACTCTGGAAACTCTTGATGTAACAATTTTCAGTTCCAAGGTCGCCTCTTACGAGATTGGGTACTCCACCTAATTTTCCAACAGTACTTATAAAATAACTACCTATGATTCTTGGATAGCTGGAATTATGATACACATAAAGCCATACAATATTTCTTGAATATCCATCGATACATCCATTTATACAGAATCCACATGGCTTCAACTTATCGTACGAATCAATGTGCCAGATATAATTTGGTCCTTTGGCAAAATATTCCCGTCTATTAATACGTCGTGCTCTTCTAGCCTGACACCCATTAGGATACAACGTGGATAGAATGAGTTGCACGTCTTCTTTTCTCACTTTTAAGCCATTAGCCACACATTTTGCACGCATCCATCGATATCCATGTAATTGACCTGAACGATTGATTTCATTGGATATAAAGAATATGACATTTTCTACATCGCTGTACTCTTTATGCCTTGAAAGACCTCTAAATTTTAATATGCGTCTTAGATGACGTTCACTGATGGTAATCCCATGTTGAACTGAAAGAACAGTGATGATGTCTTTATAAAGAAGTCCTAGTTTGAAGTAGAACCTAATAAGCTCAATTCTGACGCCAGCATCCGCCGTTGTAAGGTCTCACTGGACAGTTTATCTGGTGAATTTTCATCCGACAATGACCTATTACAGAAAAATGAGAATAATTTTACACTGAAGATACAAATAAAAACAAACTAATGATTTTTGTAGAAAGCATACATGTGAGTTTTTGACTGCAGTAATCAGGTTAATTCCTGATGCACCTAGTGGGTTTTATACTGAATATTTTTTTCATCACCCCTCAACCATCTAGATTTTTAGATATTTACCCTATTTCCAAGCCTAACTCAAAGTAAATCTAAACCACATTATAGATTTAGCTTATGTGTGAGACCTAATGCAATAATCAAGTACACAATGTACACCAAGGGAACAAATTGTTAAGCCACTAGAGGTTTTGAGGGAATAAATTATTAACTTGATGAAACAAATTCTTATTTTGAGGGAATAAATCAGTATCTTGAGGGAACAAAATAATAACTTGTGCGAACGAATTAGCAATTTGAGGGAACGAAATGTTAATTTGAGGGAACGAATTATTATCTTGAGGAAACGAAATATTAACTTGAGGGAACGAAATATCAATTCGAGGGAACGAATTATGATTTTGAGGGAACTAAATGCTAACTTGAGGGAGCAAATTATTATTTTGAGGGAACGAAATATTAATTTGAGGGAACGAATTGTTCATTTGAGGGAACGAATTAATATTTTGAGGGAACAAAATGTTAACTTGAGGGAACAAATTATTAATTTGAGGGAACGAATAATAACTTGAGGGAACAAGATAATAACTTGTGCGAACGAATTAGCATTTTGAGTGAAAGAAATGTTAATTTGAGGGAAAGAATTATTATCTTGAGGGAACGAAATATTAACTTCAGGGAATGTAATATCAATTTGAGGGAACAAATTATTATTTTGTGGAAACGAAATGCTAACTTGAGGGAACAAATTATTAATTTGAGGGAACGAATATTAACTTGAGGGAACAAAATAATAATTTTATGCTAACGAATTATTAATTTGAAGGAACAAAATAATAATTTGTGCGAACTAATGATGAATTTGAGGGAACGAAATGTTAATTTGAGGGAACGAATTATTATTTTGAAGGAACGAAATATTAATTTGAGGGAACGAAATAATATTTTCTATCTCGTGCCCTCTCTGGGCCTCCATAGTAATCCCATGTTGAAATGAAAGAACAGTGATGATGTCTTTATAAAGAAGTCCTAGTTTGAAGTAGAACCTAATAAGCTCAATTCTGACGCCAGCATCCGCCGTTGTAAGGTCTCACTGGACAGTTTATCTGGTGAATTTTCATCCGACAATGACCTATTACAGAAAAATGAGAATAATTTTACACTGAAGATACAAATAAAAACAAACTAATGATTTTTGTAGAAAGCATACATGTGAGTTTTTGACTGCAGTAATCAGGTTAATTCCTGATGCACCTAGTGGGTTTTATACTGAATATTTTTTTCATCACCCCTCAACCATCTAGATTTTTAGATATTTACCCTATTTCCAAGCCTAACTCAAAGTAAATCTAAACCACATTATAGATTTAGCTTATGTGTGAGACCTAATGCAATAATCAAGTACACAATGTACACCAAGGGAACAAATTGTTAAGCCACTAGAGGTTTTGAGGGAATAAATTATTAACTTGATGAAACAAATTCTTATTTTGAGGGAATAAATCAGTATCTTGAGGGAACAAAATAATAACTTGTGCGAACGAATTAGCAATTTGAGGGAACGAAATGTTAATTTGAGGGAACGAATTATTATCTTGAGGAAACGAAATATTAACTTGAGGGAACGAAATATCAATTCGAGGGAACGAATTATGATTTTGAGGGAACTAAATGCTAACTTGAGGGAGCAAATTATTATTTTGAGGGAACGAAATATTAATTTGAGGGAACGAATTGTTCATTTGAGGGAACGAATTAATATTTTGAGGGAACAAAATGTTAACTTGAGGGAACAAATTATTAATTTGAGGGAACGAATAATAACTTGAGGGAACAAGATAATAACTTGTGCGAACGAATTAGCATTTTGAGTGAAAGAAATGTTAATTTGAGGGAAAGAATTATTATCTTGAGGGAACGAAATATTAACTTCAGGGAATGTAATATCAATTTGAGGGAACAAATTATTATTTTGTGGAAACGAAATGCTAACTTGAGGGAACAAATTATTAATTTGAGGGAACGAATATTAACTTGAGGGAACAAAATAATAATTTTATGCTAACGAATTATTAATTTGAAGGAACAAAATAATAATTTGTGCGAACTAATGATGAATTTGAGGGAACGAAATGTTAATTTGAGGGAACGAATTATTATTTTGAAGGAACGAAATATTAATTTGAGGGAACGAAATAATATTTTCTATCTCGTGCCCTCTCTGGGCCTCCATAGTAATCCCATGTTGAAATGAAAGAACAGTGATGATGTCTTTATAAAGAAGTCCTAGTTTGAAGTAGAACCTAATAAGCTCAATTCTGACGCCAGCATCTGCCATTGTAATGCAATAATCAAGTACACAATGTATACCGAGGGAACAAATTGTTAAGCCAATAAATGTTTTGAGGGAACGAATTATTAGCTTGATGAAACGAATTCTTATTTTGAGGGAACAAATTATTAATTTGTGGGAACGAATATTAACTTGAGGGAACAAAATAATAATTTTATGCTAACGAATTATTAATTTGAAGGAACGAAATGTTAATTTGAGGGAACGAATTATTATTTTGAGGGAACGAAATATTAATTTGAGGGAACGAAATAAATTTTTTTATATAGTGTCCTCTCTGGGGCTTCGTATTGTTGCGATATCTTTTGTGAAAAGAAGGTTACTGGATGTAGAAATACACATATTTACTGTAATGTATCTGTAACCGGATATTTGCAGTATCTGATTTGTAACATTAGATTGTACAGAAGACGTAAACAAATATCTGAGTCAGATTTGCATCATATATTTACCGCATACATATGCTGTGGATGGATAAAGTTCTGTCAGTTGGGGAGACTGGTTTATGTCTACATTCTTCTGGGAACAAAGGTGAGTTTATTTACTTCATATTTAAACCAAGCTTGTCTATAGGATGCATTGCATGCTACAGATATACCACCCCTCAATCCCCACCGCCACCCTCGCTAACATCTGAGCAATACCCGTAGTTTTACTTGTTGTTATTGTTCTTGTCTTGGAGTTTTTGCCATTTTTCATTTTATAAGCTATATATGACATAACAAACCCCAGTGGGTTTAAATAGGCCATAATGAAACAGACGAGTACATTTTATCCCTATTCCCTTTAGCAAGTGGAATCAAAACATGGCGGCCAAAAATCTTCATTCAAAACACAAAATTCCAGAAGGCGGGGTTAGAAACGTTTTCCAACGATCGCAGCCAATCATTAAAGAGGATACTGCACAATAATTTCATGGCCTTATTTGGACCAAGCCGAATCACATAAAGTGGTAATATAAAAAATATGAAACTGCACATACTATAGGAAAACTGTACCGACTATGTGATAAATTTCATTATTATTTTTAAAATTTTCATCTTTTGTTAGTAAAATTTTATTTATCCAATCCTCTTATATATAACTTTAGAGTAGCGTCTTATTTAGGTTTTTCATAAATATTTATGATATTATCTAAAATAACTTATTTAAAAAATGTATCTCTTCTGTATACACAATGCTATCTGTTGCCATATTTACAGGCCCCTTCAGAGGTTAACAGACGTCAGGAGCCACTGCGAGAGTTTGAGACGCCTAGGCCCGGGTTATATTGAACTTTGGAAGACTAAAACAATCCGATATAATTTAATATATAAGGGGCCGTCCATTTAGTACGTACGCGGGGGTGGGGGTGGGGGTAACCCAAATGCATACGCTTGCGTATGGGGGGAGTGGGAAGTGTCTACTGATAATGAACGTACGCATCTGAAACGGGGGTGGTTTGGTGAAACCTTGATAATAATTTGTCTAATACGTAACCTGTTCGACTGGGTTCAGTTGGCGTTTGAAATTTAGCGGACACTTGGCACACTGTTTAAAGTTAAGCAGCTTATTTCTTTGATGCAGCCAGACATTCAAACGTCGGTGGACTATCTGTTTTATTAAACACGTTAATATTATTAATCCTTTATGGTTTCTACGTGGATTAAATATAGACCGTTCTATATAATTGGTGGGGGGAGGGGGTGCTCGTCAAGCGTACGTACGCAGGTGGGGGTGTAAAAAGAACGCATGTGTACAGGGAGGGGGAGGGGTAAAGCTTTGCCAGATTTTTGCGTACGTACTAAATGGATGGCCGCTAAAGGATCTAAGTACACAACGAAGTAAACTAATTGCTTATTTAAAAATGCTTTTCGGGGCCCCTTAGTGATCAAGGCCTGGACCATATGGTCTCCCTGCCTGACTCCTCCCCCGACCTCTGGATTGGGCCTATATATTTTTATATTATATAGTTGTACAATCCATAATGATTTATACGACATTCGGTACAACAATTAGCGATATAAATAGAAGTATTTATATTTTGATAGTAATTTTACTTAAAGAATACAATTTTAAATTTAGAATAGGAGGTTGTGGAATACTAGAATCGGAGTGGGTTATAATATAATACAATATGTACAAATGAGTAATCACAAAAAAAGTGAGAATAACATCTGCGGAGCAGGACGGTGATGCTGGGCAAAAAAGGGTGTATGCAGAAGAAAATGTGAATAGTTTTATTATAAAATTGATAATGACATCTTTAAAAACTGATAATCAAATACAAACATCGAATGAAACTTATGTTACAATCTGGTAATTTAAACACGGGTGATATGACCCCGAAAAGTGGCAATGATAAAGAAAGAATTATCTGACCTGATTATACTGGACAAGATACAAAAATTTTCATTGAAATTAGGTCATAACAAAAATATAATAAAATATGATAATATAAAAATCATCGAAATATATTGTTACAACTCTGTGGTCTTAAACTTAGAAACAGAAAAGAGCGAAAACCAACAAATTTAGTATAATTCAAAAATAATTTATTTCCTAAAATACAATTTGAAAATTTAAAAAGAACTTACAGTATTGTGAATTAAATCCCTAATAGTCCTAAACGGTCTATCACAAGTAAAATAGTAAAGAGCATTCCGAATGAATTCCAGTGTTGTTATGAATGAATTCCAATCTTGAACGTACTGATGTAATAGTACATGATACATCACAATGATGTAATTTAAAATGTCTCTAAATGAATTCACAATAATCTCAAAATAATGACTTAGTCCGCAATTATTATTGGACACTATAATTCCAGTGAATAATTTAAATAAATAAAATATGTCAAATTAAACTAAACACAGCTAAAACGCTGAGTCCACTTTGGATGTTAAGGTATGAATGAGTAATTCTAATATAAACAAACCTAATTTAAAGTCAGAATATGAGGATCAGGACGAGGGTCATTTTAATGGAAATTCCCATTATACTGTAAACAAAATTCGTTTCCAGAATCTTCAAGGGTCGGAATTAAGGCTGAATCTAGAACTCAAAACCAGGTAAGCATATTTACCCACAATTAAGAATAGTCTTAATATTTAATCTACAATCTTTGACATAAATGTTGTTTATAAGAAAAAAGATATTAGTCAGGTAGGCCTAAACTTCTACCTTCCGTTATAGACAAAGGCCATTCACACAATACAAGCTAAATATGCATAACATTTAATCCTGGACAAAAACCCAACATGTAATACAAATTAAATACAAATAACAATCTTACCTAGTACTGGATTAATTATATAAAAGAAAACATGACGCTGCAAATGAAGATGAGAAGGAACAGAATATATTGCCCTTTGGTACAGGTGAAACAACTGTAATAATATGGGTTTTGGGACTGTTAAGAATCGCAAATATGAGGGGTTCATTCGAACTTAAAGGATTGTGCAAGAAAAGAGAAAGTTGATTAAAGTAACACAAGAAATAGAACAAATTACGATGTAAGTCTAGTAGCAATCTTTCAGTGCGTGAACAAATGGTGTATTCTTAATATGAGAGATCATTTTAAAATCTCAAAAATCTGATTGATCCAGGTGATAAATAAAATGCTCTTTTTGTTGACTCTTCCATAAATGCCCAGCGAGTATATAACCAACAGACATATGTCAAAATAGCTGGTAAATTGTTCAGGAGGACTTAGATTGTGTGAATAAACTATCGTGGAATATACCAACATTTCAGTTTGATTCAATAAATACTGAAAAGTCAATTCGATGATAAAAAATCCAGCAAACAAAGACATGCCTGTACATTTTATTAACTCATCACCATAACATACAACATGAACATAAGAGTATTTCTATAGGTATAACAAAAAACAAAAAAAAAGGATTACATTCTATAAATATGTTTACAAGTAAACACATATTAACACGTACAAAGGATGGACTGGTTATAAATGAGACATCTGTTAATTTTTATGTTCTCAAACAATTCATAAAGATAATATGTTTTCTCAGATGAGCTCTAGAGGGAAATAACAGAACTATAATGATTTATGGCGAACAACACTCAATATACTAAGGCGGATATGACGTGCGATGTTATGAATTTTGTAAATATTGTTTGTGGGTTATTATTTTATATTTTTGGGAAGTATAAATCTGAGAACAATTATTAAACCAAAATATTATTTTGGAATAATTGCCGAAGACTCATGATTTATCACGTACATACCGCAAATTGTTTGTTGTGGTATCCTGAAAATTTTTTTAACAAAGAATTATTAGATGATGAAGTTAGAGAACAAAGGAAAACAGGGTTAACACTGGTATAATCTTTTATGAAAACAAATGATGTATTATCAACTTTTGTTTCCAAATGTAATAAAACATACCAATCTAGAATGTTAGCTGATATCAATATAGAATATAAATGATATAAATATAGAATGCTAGTTGATATCAATATCAATTAGTTGGTATCAATATAGATTAATCAATGTAAATTATTAGTTGATATCAATATAGAATATTAATGATATAAGTACAGAATATTAGTTGATATCAATATAGATTGTTAGTTTATATCAATATAGAATATTAGTTGATATCAATACAGAATATTAGTTGATATCAATAAAGAAAATTAACGATATCAATATAGAACAGTAGTGATATCAGTGTTTACTGAATATGGAAACTTATAAATTTTATGGGAATATCAATAAGGGAGTCGGTCTATACAGGTCGTTAATCGGATACTTAAGCATTTAGGCTAAGATCTCGATAATCACTGTCGTTCTAGCTCTAGTTTCAATTTCTCCACTCTGTGGGTCAATCATAAACACAAGCTTTAAGTTTTATGATAGAAGATAAGATTAAAATATTATCATAGGCTTTGATAAGAAGCATTATCATATTTTAAAGGTAAGTATGATTCAGATAGAAAACAAGGAGTGAACTATTTTTGGGGACAAAATAGAACAATTTTTAGACACGTGATGCTTACTTCAGTCATCAATTGTAATTAAAAAGACTATAAAAGTTATGTAGAAGTCCAACAATCATAATATACAAATATAATGTATATATTCGCAAAAATATTGCTGAAACAAATAAACAAATAATAAGTTCAATTCATTAAAATATAAACATAAAATCAAGATCAATTAATAATGGCACTATCACCACAAATCACGCAAGTATTACCAACTATATAGTCACAAGAAAAACGCATAGCAAAGCAAGATAAAAAAATATGTACTTTGACAATTTGTTTTTCAATTTAATACATTCTAGATTGTAGTTTGTTGTTGACAGCATAGCATATACTTATAATTATAAATAATCTTAAATTTTCTATTAGCCGAATTAGCTGTCATTTGCATGTATATATTAGGACAGAATTTTTTAGTACAAGTAATAAGACTGAAATTTTCTCTAAATTGTATTAAAAGTAATTTTTGATTAAGATATTTTGAAAGTAATTTTCTATTAAAATATATTGAGATTAAATCCATTTATTTCGGTATTACAATTATATACTATTTAATAAAGATTGGGCCCGTATGAGCAAAGGCAAAACTCTTTATACATTTCCCTTTTTTCATAAGTCAGCATAAGATACATTCGCTAAGTTGTGTAAGTTACCGCATTGCGGAAGCCTAAAATTCCTGACTAAGCTATAAGCTCCACGCGCTGACGTGGTAGAATTGTCTGTCTAATGAGTACATAGACCCAGACGATAGTCTTTAAGAAACTATGAAGCCTCACTTTGAGATTCTGGCGAACACAAGAACCTGACGTATATCCATATTTGGCTTTGTCCTAAGAAACTGATATAAAAAGCTTCAATCCACAGGCATGCCAGTTCCTTCGCCAGAAACTCAAAGAGACTGGTGTCTTTACAGGTAAGATTAGCGTCTATGTACAATTTTTTCATATAGTATAAGGATTTTTAGTGTTAGGATGTTAATCTAACATCAGTACGTTGCAACGTTGGATTATTTTAATATTTCTTTACTATTCTTTAATATAATGTATTGGAAAATTTAATTGTTTGAAGAACTTATATTTACTTGTAATTATATCACTGATTATAGTAAAAAGCAACGTTCGCTACCAACTTCATACTCAGTAATAGTTAATTTAGAAATAAAATACTCTTTAAATAATAGAGTTTAATATGTTGACATGTTAGAATAAATTCAGTAAAATGTATTTCAATTACGGTATTAGTCTGAAATACTGAATTTTAGATTCTCTAGCTATCGTGAATTTAATTCGATATTTAATTATCTGTATTATATTCTAAAAGGCAGAAATTATACAATGTATGATGTTGGTAAGTGAAAGAATATCGTTGTTTTATATGTGTCTCTTATATCTGTAATTTAAGTTTATGTAGATTGATACTGGAATGTAATTTTATATCTTAAGTATTTCAATAAACAGTTCCTTCGCCATGAACTCAAAGAGCCTTCTGTCTTTACAGTCGATCCCGAGTAACCTTCGCTTGCCGAAATTCCTCACATGTAGCCATATCTTCATTGTCAAGTGACACCTCTTTCAAGAGGATTGACCTTCGTCTCTCTCTCTCTCTCTCTCTCTCTCTCTCTCTCTCTCGGGTCATGAAAACAGCTTGACCAAGAGTTTATGAGACAATTCTTCTCATAAAAGCTGATGGATAAACCTTTTTCATAAAATATATATCCCAGAAGAACCTCCCATTCTTGGGTGCAGGTCAGGTGTGGACGACTGGACATTGTTTGATGCATCTTGCTATTTTAAACAAACCCTGTCTAAAGTTTCATACGTCAATAAAATTGATATTTGGAATTCAATGTAAATTACAGCCAACATTATATGATATAAAATTACGCTCTTTGACTGATCTAGGATCCTAATTTGAAAATATCCAAGATATGGACAAAGTTTCACTGAACATGTCCAACCTTCTTCATCGAAATGAGAATTATTAAAACATCTTTCTTATTGCTAGATTGGTAACGATGATTTTTTTCATTGAACATTCAGCAGACATAAGGGACTAATATAGTCACAAAATCTTGAATTTTCCTTAAAGGTATCTTGCCTTATCTTGGAGGAAATTACGGGGATTCCTTCCAAATCTGAGTAATTCTCCAACTCGTTTTTCACGAATAAAAAGCTTTCTGACAGAAATATTGACATTCTCGTAAGTATGATAAGCACGATAATGTCAGTTCTCAATTTGACCTGGGCCCGATCAAAGTTTCTACCTCCTTCGAATCATTCCGGTGTCGATAATAAATACTTAGTTTTGCAATAGGCAAGTATTTATTCATGAGTGGTAGGAGAGGTACGAATGACTGGACATTTTCCTTGATGTATTCTCTAATTGTAAACAAATGGGGAATATATTGCTTAATAAATACTATTTGGAATGTAAATTACAGTCAGCATTCAATAATATAAAGTAAAGATCTGGACCTGGTCAGGGCCAAAATTTGAAAATTTTATAGAAACAGTTTCATTGAACATCTCAAACTATCTTCGTCAAAGTGAATGATTGGAAAATCTTTCTTATTGTTTGGTTGGTAATTTATTTTGTCACTGAACATTCAGCATGTGCCGGGCATTAAAAATACAGTTAAAATAGTCTTGAATGTTCTTGCTTTGAGAACATTATAAGCAGTTCTCAAAATGCGAATTGTTGTTCAACTCAATTTTGCAAGAATAAAATTGATTATGTGCGTTACGTTTTATTGCTGTAAAACGATTTCGCATCCTTTCCTTCATATCTGCGTCTGACAAAATTATTGGTAATGTCTGAAGTGTCCTAAATATAAGAAAGAAAACTCTCAATTCCAGGCGATATTTCGAGAAACTGAACCCGATCAAAGTTTTCTTTATCGTAATTATTTTGGTGTCGATAATAAGTAATTATTTCTTTAAGATCTCCACTACTACAATTGCTACTAATACCTACTAATACTACCACCATTTATAGTTATGTAAATATCATATATACAAAAGTAATATTAAAAACTACAAAACATGTATGTGAGTGAGGACTTTTGTAGAATCTTTCAACCAGGATTTTGACGGTGGTTTGACGAGGAACAGGGTTGACTTTGGTAATTGTTTCGGTGATTTTATGTTTGGTACCTTTGTTGTGGTCGTGTTAAGACATTGTTCGTTTGCCCCCCCCCCCCCCCCCCACATTTCGACATAAACAAGAATGACAGAAACAAAGTACTGATATATTTAACCGTAGTCTCTGCGGAATCGAGATGACGGACAGTTGGTCGACATTATTATTCCTACTCAGTCATTTTCGCATTTTGACAAAACGAAGCTTCTGTTCAACTGATCATCAGGTGGAATACATACCTTTGGCCAGAGTGTTCGGCCTTCAGCTTGACACGAAGGGAAAGATTAGATGCTTTCTTTTTGATGACGCAGTACCAGGTGGGAAAAATAGTGAAATGCACCAGGCACTCATATTTATATCGTGCATGCATCTTCGATAGCCAAGGTTCCGATATGATAATGCTATCTACACCTAGGCGTATCGAGCAGACATTTCTGTGGTTCATGTCGGTGAATTTCATTGGATGCGGAAGTCATAACATCCAATCAAAATTAAGTTGTTCAAAGTTGAACGCTATTCGTACATGATCGAGTCAAAGGGTGCACACGACATATATGGACTTATAAATAAGCAGCTTTCCCTGCCTGTCCATGTTTGTACAAATACCTTTCACTCAAATACACCTCTAGTACGTAGTCATAATTTCGATGTTAACCTTAAAAAGAATTCTTTTAAAGTAAATTGCCTCAATCATTTTCGACCAAGGTACAGTGCACCGCTGTTACACGCTATTGATTAGTTGACATTTCATGATAATGGAGACAACTCATGAAATCCAATATATGTCGCTAGGACAGAGCACTTAAATATCTGTGTTATCCGCCAAGGTGTAGATAGGGTTTCATATAGGAACCTTGGCTAGCGAAGAGCTCATATTTCATATGCAAGCTATCTGTAATAACTGGCGCACTTTTAAGTAAGGCTTTCAACTTGTGTAAGCCTCCTGACATTTTTCAGTCCAAAGGAACTTGTTTTTCTTACTCAATACATTTGTCAGTGGTTCAGCAATTATATAAAAATCGGAACAAAATTTTCGATAGTATCCGGCCATACCCAAAAATCGGATCAGTTGGGTTTTTGTTTTACAGGCACGGGAAATTCAGAGATAGCCTTGATCTTAGCATCTATAGGTTTAAATTGTCCATGACTCACGATGTGTCCTAGGAAAGCTACACTAGCACGGCAGAACTCTCTTTTAGATAAATTAATTGTCAAACTTGCATATGAGAGTCTGTAAAAGAGTTTCCGAATTGTTGCTAGATGTTCATTCCAGGTGTCGTTGTAGATGATAGCATCATCGATCTAAGCGTCAAAATTGTCTAGACCAGAGTCAATCATATTCATGAGGCGTTAAAATGTACTTGGCGACCCTTTCATCCCAAACGGCATTGCTTTATATTGGTAACGTCCATCTGGAGTCATGAATGCCGAAATTTCCTTTGCTCTTTCTGTTAGTGGACTCTGCCAAAATCCCTTCAGAAGGTCAAATTTGGTGACATACTTGGCATTCCCGATCTTATCAATACATTCATCGATTCTTGGTGATGGGAATACATCGGTTTTTGTCACATTATTCACCTTCCTATAATCAGTACATATACAGAAAGTTTTATCTGGTTTTGGAACAAATGTGCATGGTGAACTCCAGTCACTTTTACTGGATAACGTAAATACGATCATTCTCAAGCAAATATTGAATTTCCTTTCTCAAGTATTTCTTCTTGAGAGAGTTCATCCTGTACGGGTGTTGTTTAACAGGTTTAGAATTTACAATTTTAACGTCATAGAAAGTGTTGTTTATCCTTGTATGAACATCTGGAAATAAGTGCTCATATTCAAATAATAACTGTTTAAGTTCATTTCTTTCTTGCTCTTGCAAATGTGCAAGTGTCTGGTCCAGATCTTTCACAATTTCTGAATTCCGAAGATTTGTCACTCCAATGTCAGTAGAATCTGGTGATATTCCGTCACTTAAATCTTCAATGAGTGGGACAGGTACAACTAAATTAACTGCATGTTTAACCTGGCTATCTCTTTCAATATAATGTTACTCCTATAATTTATTTAGATCCCAGGAACACTAATATTATAATTTAACTCATTCATTTTCTTCTTAACCTTGTAAGGGGCGTAGTATCTAAACTGAAGAAAAATTTAAAGAATGAGGAAGAAAGACAGAACCCCATTATTACAAAACTCAAAAGTTCTCTCCAGTATAGTTCTGTCAAACTTAACTTCACTTCTGACTTCAATTGCTGAATGCCAAGTTCAAGCAATATAAGCTGGAAAGTCCCATACTTAACATTTGACCCTTGACCCAATTGGTTAGAGTTAGAAAGGCCAAATTGAACAAAAGACTTTATCGAAACTTTTACTATTATTTTAGATTTTATATTCCTCAAGGGAATTGCCTCTGGAAACCTTGTTGACGCACACGTAAAGTCTTACACATATCTGATTTAATTCATATTGATTTTAATTTAATTGTTTGTCAGTTTTAAATATTTTATTCCATTATATGTTATTATAATGTAAATTTATTCACTGCAGATGATATTTTTCCAGAAAATCAGTTGACCTGAATCATTCTTTCGTAAACATCAGGTGTTGATTAAAATCTCGGCCTTGTTTCAGAACTTCTAGCAACCTTCTTAAACAAATTATATTTTATTTTAAAATGATTGGTTTTCGTCAGGGTAACTTTTGCTCTACGTGACATAAACACTATCACGTGACGCCCCCTTTCGGTTTCCCAATTCCGGTTTTTCCATTACTGTGAATTGGTTAGTTTTAATAGAGATGCGTAGAGAGATTTCTCAGTTTTGGGCTTTTTATACTGATGTCATGTTATTTTGTTGAAGCCAGATTTTTAGTTATAATTTTCTTCAGATTAGTTGGATTTCAATAGGATTAATTCTTTTTCTCTGGAAATATTTTGAGGAGTGCTCACACAAAATTTTTTGAAAGATATTGCTTATAAATTTAATTCGGATTTCCAACAATGGAGTGCCATTATTTATGTTTCTACAAGGAACTTTAGATTAGCACAGTACTGAATACAACATACGTCATCGTCATCAATCTTGGATTTTCCATCAGGATTCGAACTTGAAATTATTAGAACCTTTATTACTAGGACTTTTGGATTATTGTTAGATTATATTTGGATTTGATTCTTGAAATCGTAAATTCTTCTCGTCTTCATTTCTACAGAATTTCTCCAGGGAAATAAAGCTTGTTATTTTCACTATTGCTGTGTTACTGTTTATTCGAGCCTGAACACGTATTTCAAGTGAAGCAGCAGACGGGGCAAACAGACCACTTGTCTGAAACCTAATCTGCTTAAAATATAAGCTTCTTCTGAAATAAAAAAAATAAGGTCACTACGTACCTGACCGAGAGTTGTGTTACATACCGGAGGTCCCAGCCCCCTCTGCTGCTATCAATTAAAAATTATCGTATTAATAATGCCACCAGCTAAGGAATCACACACTGCTAGATTAGCTCGAGAAAGATTAGAAGCAATAAAGAAATTTCTTCCTGTTAGAAATTCATTTAGAGAAAAACTACGAGAACAACAACAATCACAAGTTGAGTACGAAGAAGTCACTAAAAAGTTATTTAAACCCGTCACTACAGCTACTGAAAAAGCTGCAGCGGCTGCTGAAAAAAAAACTATATGGGGAGATATTGAGGAGGATGATAAGGAGAGGAAAAAAGGTATTTTTCTAGTATTAAAACAAACCGCTGAGCAAACTGAAAAAACAGCGGCGAGAACTAAGAAAACAAAAAAGATTTTACGAAAACTTCCAACTGATATAGCTGCAGCTCAGCCTCAACCCGTCGATGAAGAAATACTTGAAAGTACTGGTAAAGTTCGTACTGAATTTGCTGACGGGAAAAAAGAACTTGCATCTGAACCAATGGAAGAAAATATTGGACTGATTACAAAATTTAGGGAGGGTTTTGTCAAAGATATTAGAAATACTAAAAGTGAAAAATTACCTGAAAAAATCTTAATTAGTATTTTTAACAAATCTGGTATCTTAAAACCCGGTTTTGAAAATGTAAAAGATGATAAACGTATTAAATGGATATATCGCATATATAAAAACAAAAAAAAAAAACAGGCCAGAGATGATGATTTAGAATACAGAAGTCTTGATATAAAAGTTAAAAGACTTCTGAGAGATACAGTGGAAAAAATAGAACAACAACGATCTTCTTCACCTCAACAAATATTGATGCCAGAATCTGAAAGTCTTAAAGAGCGACAAGAAAAGGCAAGAGCAATAAGGATACAGAAAGATAAAGAGAGAGAAGAATTAAGAAAACAAATGGAGGATGAAGATCTCGAATATGAAAGAGCTAAACAAAGAAGAAAATCGCTGTCTTCACCAGGTAAGGAAAAAGATCTTGATGATGATCCTCCTGGCGCTACTGGAAGCGGTTTGGGAAGTGGCCTTATTACTTGTCCTAACAGTGTTCTTTCTGACGTAGAACGACTAGAAATACTAATTGGAGGAAAACGAGCTGGGAATAATTCTTCAGAAATTGTTAATGAAATATCTGATATTTGTCGAAGATTATTTCAATGCGGTATTATAGATCGCAGTATTTATCGTTCTCTTATTGATGAAATTGCCGATGATTATCACAGCGACTAAACAATTAATTAATCAGTATATAAAAATGATTATACACACTGCTCAACGTAGACCGATCCTGGTCAGGGTAGTAAACTCACGACTGTCAAATTACAAAATAATTTACGGAGATGGACTTGGTGATGTTGTTCAGGGTCTATTTAGAAGGATGGCTCCAAAAGCAATACCAATTGCAAAACAATTAGGAATGAAGGCTACTGAGGCTGTTCGTGATAAAATTCCTGGCGCTATTGGTAATCTTGCCAGTAAAGCGTTCTCGACTGTCAAGGACAGACTTGCTCGATTAGTACGAAGAAAACAGCAGCAACCAATAAAACTGGCCAGCACTGAAGTTATGCCAGCAAATGTCAGTAAAATAATAAATCAAGCCGCAAATAAAAAACTAGCGGAATTATCTGAAGAAGCAGAAAGAAATATAACAGCAAATTTAATAGCGGGAAGTGGTCTTTAGATCGCCATTTGGAAAATTGATAATTATAATAAAATGTTCAAGCGGATATCCGACCCAGCATTTGACATGGATGCACCGGTCCTCAAAGATGAATCAGTACGTGATTATCAATTTTATTCCTATGACGCAAAACAACCAAATCAGCGTGGGAGAATCGAATTACAGGTTCAGGATACAAGTAGATATTTCTTACCCGCTGAGGCGTTTATTGAAGTAGAAGGTGAACTTGTAACGAATGTTGCGGCTAATACGCCATATGGTGCCAATTTGCGAGTTGGTTTTGTCAATAATGGGATTATGGCATTGTTTAGTAGCGCCACATACATGATTGATGGAAGAAATATTGAATCAATTCAGAATGATGTTGATGTTGCTACAACAATAATTGGTCTAGCGAGATATTCTGATGATTACACAAGATCAGCTGGTCCAACAATGATGTTTGCCAAGGATATTAATGACAACGCTGATCATGTTCAATATACTAAAATACGGACACCACAAGATACTGCAGATGATCCACAACCGGTTGATTTTGAACACGCATCCAGACCAGGTGCTGCTTTTGATATTATATGAAGTGTTAATACGACTTACAACTTGGGATTTGCAACACGCCAATCGATGTTAAAAGGAAACGATAGAAATTTCTCATGTGCAATTCCATTATCTCACATCTTTGGATTTTGCAGAAAAGTTAGAAAGGTCATCTTTGGAGCTAAACACACAGTTGTGCTCATAAGAAAAACTAATGATAATGATGCAATCTGGCGAGGTGCTGGTGTTGCTGATGCTGGTAAAGTATATATAACGAAGCTTTCATTGTGGATGCCAGTAATGATTCCAACTATTACTGAAGAACAAACATTACTCTCTTTTACGGATCAAGGTGCTGCTTTTGATATTGTAGGAAGTGTTAATACGACTTACAACTTGGGATTTGCAACACGCCAATCGATGTTAAAAGGAAATGATAGAAATTTCTCATGTGCATTTCCATTATCTCACATCTTTGGATTTTGCAGAAATGTTAGAAAGGTCATCTTTGGGGCTAAACACACAGTTGTGCTCGTAAGAAAAACTGATGATAATGACGCAATATGGCGAGGTGCTGGTGTTGCTGATGCTGGTAAAGTAAATATAACGAAGCTTTCATTGTGGATGCCAGTAATGATTCCAACTATTACTGAAGAACAAAAATTGCTCTCTTTTACGGATCAAGGTGGTAAATCTTTGCTATCATGGTTAACAGTAATCACAGATGCTACTCAAAGTTCTATTATTGGTTTATTTACATGGAATATAGCATCACAGCAAGGTGTGTCTGAGCCGCGTCATATTTTTATTGCTCTTCAGGATAACAACCGGATCGGCAATCAACTACGTTCACATATGATATTTGACAAACTTGGAGTTAATGAAGTTTCCTTTCGGATAAATGGGCACCAGGAACCATCAGAAGATATATTATTAAATTTTGGTCAAAATCACGTAGCGCGTGCATATCATCGTTTGATGTCATTTATGGGACGTGATCAAAACGTGGATACTGGGCTGCAAATATCACAGTTAGATTTTACAAAGCTGTATCCGATTTATTACTTTTCACTGGAGCATCTTGATTTATCCAAACTTAATCTCTCTGCGGGTGCGGTTAAAGATTCAATTAAAACAGACGGTATTTTTCCACTTCTCGTGGCTATTCCAGTATTAATTTCGGCAGCGGCACCTGCCGTAGCAAAAGCAGCCGCATTAGGTGCTGTTGGATCCGCTGCTGGAATGGCTCTAAAGAAAGCAACATGGCGAGGATTAGAAAAAAGAGGGACCGGATTAAGATTACCGGGGTCTCGATGGGGAAAAGGTCTGAGGCTTCCAGGATTTCTTCGTTAATTCCAGCATCAAATTTTGATTTACTTGATTCCGCCAAACAACTAAAAATAAAAACTTCAGAGGTGTTTTTATGCGAGATCAATTACCAGACCAGCCAAACAGCGCTGAAACAGGTATTATTAATCTCGATGAACGTTCTGGACCTGGTACTCATTGGACCGCATACGCAATTGATCCACGTGGAATCGTTTATTTTGATTCGTACGGGTTAGCTCCACCTCGTGAGTTTATCAAGTATGTCGCACCACTTCACGCATCGGTTTGGTATTCAACGCTACCAACACAAACAATGACGGATCCGCCAATATGCGGCAGTGAAGCAATTAATGTACTCGACGCTATATCAAAATCATCCAAACCGCCACATAAAGTCGTGCATGATTATACAAGTAACCGCTTCGTTTTAAACAACAGGTCTCATTATAATGGTTGATATTTACGGAAGATCTTCTTCTACCAGTAAGAAAAAAAAATCCGACATTGATCTGTCGAAGTACGCGACTAAAGATGAACTCGCTGATATTATGAACCTGGCTGGTGTTGATCCAGATGAGGTTGTTATTTTTCAGGACCAATACGGAAAACTAAACACGAGTAACATCAAATGGAATGATATAGTTCGACGAGTACTCGGTGCGGTCACGGATAACATTCCTGTGTTTACTGACGGCGGTAGAATCAGGGATTCAAGTATATCATTTAAAACCATCAGAGATGAAATTACAAAAAGCGTTGCTAATCGTGTAAGAAGCACCGGCGACACAAAGACAGGTGAACTCAGCATGAACGGAAACAGGATAGTAGTGTTAAGAGATTCAACATCCGACGAAGATGTCGCGACAAAAAAATACGTCGACGTCAACTACAATACCGTTGACGGTAAATTATCCACGTTGCGGGCAGAGTATGATGTGCACGTGGGCGCTTTTGGAAAATTTCGAGGAAATTTTCAAAAAACCGATGAATCCATAGATAAATTCTTCGGCACTCCGCACGCCGTTGACATAAAACTCGTTGATAGCAAAAGTAACCTACACGCAACTAAAAAAACATTAGAAGATGTCGTGCGTGGAATTCCTGATATCGTTAACAAAATTAGTCTGATTAAAATTCCGGCCGGAATAACTCCCGGGCATATTACCAATATCGTATACACAGTATCATCTGGATTCTCAACATGGTCACAGCAAAATAAAACTATCAAATATACGGCAACGGTCACTGGCGTGTACAGGTTGTCTGTGTTCAGTGCTGCAAAATTCGAGATTTTTACAACGTACCCATGGCGTCATTCCACCGACAGGTTTTCTGGAGTTGTGTCTATAGTATTAAACAGCGGAAACGAAGAAGTATTTATTCTGGAAGCAGCTGATAAAAAATTAACCGCAGCATCTTTCTGGTGGTGTCTAGAATTTGTAGCTGAAACACCTCAATTATTTACTGCATAAAATATAATGAATACCTCAGGCGTGTACAGGTACAATCAAGCACGTGAATGGCAAACGAACTTAAAAAATCGAGTCGAACAATATACGGTAAAAATAAATAAATATCGACGACGACTAGTTATCGTTGACGTAATCGTTTATTCAGTATCCGCTGCTGTTGTGTCCACAGGCGTATTATTATCAACGATAACAATGATGGCGCCAGTAGCCGTAACAATCTGTATTTCAGCTACAACATCAATTGCAGGTGTGTTAAATATCATTACAAAAAAGACAAATACCTGCACGAATAAAAAATTATCCTATTACATAATAAAGTTGCACACGGTGACGGTAGCATACTCGAAGTTATCTTCGTTGTTATCGACGGGTCTTAATGATGGAATTATATCTGATTTTGAGTTTACAGAAATGATTAGCGTATACTACTATGCTGATTTTAAAGGTGTAAATATTAATAATGACATCACTAGAGCTACTTCAGCAGATCGTGACAAACACAACTCCGCACAAGACCACGATGATCTCGGTAAGTTCGATTCATCCTCAATTTAACGTCAGTTTTCCAACTGCGATTCCAGTAAAAGAAATTGCACTATCGCAATTACGAGTGTATTACAGTTGGCCAAATATCAGATCGAAATCATTTAATGGAACACCGGAAAATAATTCACTCGTATTTGCTAATAAAAATAAAGATGATGGAACACCTGACTAGATTGTTGTTGGAATACCGACTGGTAGTTATGAAATTACAGAGATCAATGAAGAATTTCAACGCAGAATGAAATCAATAATTATTATAATCTGAAATATTTTATTCTGAAATAATTATTTTAATCTGAAATATTTTATTTATTCAGAAATTGATGAGGTGCTCTGCAATAATTATTATATTCAGAACTATTTTTTATTCTGATAATTCTATTTTTATATTAACAAAACAAAATAAACTTCTAGTTAAGGACAGCACAACCCAGAACTCGTAGGTACGAGTTCAGTGGGCACACGAAACAACAACCCCCTATGAGAGCCCCAAACCTGTCAAACAACGGTCTAGAGGCCCAAGAGGGTGCGTTTGGTGAAGATAATCCTCATATAAACTCGTAGCTTGCCACCGGAATCTACTAAGTTTAGAGGATACACAGAACATATAATCTTAATTAAGGACAGCACATTCCTCATATAAACTCGTAGCTTGCCACCGCAATCTACTAAGTTTAGAGGATACACAGAACATATAATCTTAATTAAACCCCATAACTTGCTAGATTGCCACCGCATTCTAGCACGTTTAGAGGCGATAGGACCCCAAAATCACTTCCCCTTATATATAGTGCCAAAAACTATATGTGGGTAGTTGGTCAGAAAGGTTCAATTTGCTACCGCAGAGGTCAGTATATATAGTGGAGGAACCCGGAAAAACCCATAGTTGGGGAATTTTTCTGGGTTTTTTTTCCGCATCATCAAAATGATATGTATATATCTCTGCAACGTACGCATAACTGAGTTATTTTTTCTGTTTGTAAGTTAATATCCTTGTGCAAGTAATAATTACGACGTAGATGGTTAAAATACATCGTGAATTTGAAATAGACGTATTACAGTAAAATTCCCGCTTACGATCGTAAACACGGTCAAAGGGAAGTAGCTCAATTATATGGTTTGCTCAACGGAGTTATCTCCCTTCTTCAGGTAAGTAGTATAATTCGAGGTAATTCAATTACAGGTATAATTTTACGATTTAAATATAAAATAATTACTTATATATGAGTGAAGAAATAATCTACGCTGACTGGGCCGCAATAACACAAAAAGAAAAAGTATTTATCGTTGATTGTATTGCTGGCGAAATTAACAGATCCTCACTTCACCTGGAATACGTGAAATTAATGCTGAATAAACTAACAGTGACAGAATAAAAGGTTGTACCGGCAGAAGATTTAACAGCGACTGTTATACCATCTACGGAAGATTGGGATTCGGAGGCTACTCATTCAACATTCACGCCAGAACCCGGTCATTACAACACAAAACACTGATGGCTAAATTAGTTGCAATAATTTCAACTGCGCTTCCAACTTCTTCCCGCCTACACTGACTTCACGATTTATCTCCATCATTGATATTGGAAGATGATTCTTTGATCATATTTGCTAGAGAAGGCGGATTTGATTATATTTTCTGAGACTCTTTGCACTGAACTTGCGTTAATATCAAAATATTTTCCAGCCGCGTTCATTGACTGAAATATCACTTTCTTGCCGGTCTCTACATTAACAGATTTAATCTCTCTTTTTCCGATACTCTTGAACCGACCAGTCCCTCCTCGTGCAGAGTTCTCGCTTTGCTTAATAGCCTGAAGTTTGTGCATTGAATTGTTCTGAGAATCTCCATCAATATGATCAATCACAAAACCATCTTTAATCACCCCAAAGAAATATACGAATACGAAACTATGACAAAGATAAGTTTTCTTCTCACCAGCAAATATTAAATAACCAGTATTATTAATAACACCAACTGGTCTTTTCAACCGACAGTTTCTGATTACACCATTACGATTCTTGATGATAGGATGCTTCACAAACTCGTTCACATTTTGCTCCATTTATATATAAGTGTATTTGTTTAAATCATAATTTGTCTGAAAACTTAGATAGTCCTCTACGGATTTTATGGATCTGTCACTGTCTTTATTTTTTTTTATCATAATATCTTTTAAGTCCTCTGTATCGCTTACCACCACAGCGAGCGCATAATTGGGTTTTCCTCGCTCTCCAACACCACATCGCAGGCACGGTATTGGTCCTAAACTACCATTGCGAACAGATTGTGAATGCTGTCCGCAGAATTCGTTTTTGCAGGATTTATTACATCGAGTCAATGAACCGATCATCAAAGATTTGCACTGGGACATTATATATAATATTTTTCATTTAAATACTTGTTTGAAATATAATATGAGCGAGTTCGATACATTATCCCAAATCAAGCCCTTTAGCGTAGATAAATTTAATCTCGACAGAATATCTCCCGACCTACCGATGCGAGATCTGGTTGATCAGAAAAATAAAAGTTTGATTAATAAAATTCACGGCGCCAAGAAAGAATTTCACACAGATGGTGCATCTCATGTATGGTCAACGTTCAAGATTATACGCGACGATGTCATCGACGCTACGATGAATGACGAACGAGCAGCAACTATCATTAACTACATTGATAATCATAAATATCTTTTCAGAATAAAATTTGTCGTGCTAACAGAGACAGATGATTGGATTATCCGTGACAAATATGATCCTGTGCACAAGGGTGAAAAAACTGTCGTACTAAGTAAAGATTCTAAACCAGGTCTACTGACTGGCTTTGACAAAGCGTATTATGATCGAGCGTATCCTGTAACAGCAGTTATTTATGGAATCTATGTGATAAATGAAAAACTCAGTGTTGATAAACTGGCGCCGATGAAATTTTCAAAAATAAACTGTGTGGCTGAACGAGTAATAGAACATTTTACAGTTTCTACTTGTGGAAACGGCTTAACGGATAAAAGACGTAAAATAATAAACGAGTGGGGCGAAACAGTTAAAGATACCATGGCGTCAATCAAAGATGTGCCTGAACTAGGGAAAAAGCTAAAGTTTCCAATAACCGTAGCGACAATAACAGGAGAAATATTGTTTGAATCAAAATATAAATCAAAAGGTGCTTCGATCGAAATTATTAATCATAACGCACACGCATGGACGAGCGCAGTAACAGTGTTTCCACGAAATCGAACTCTTAAAATTTACCCCCCCCCCCTTCCCCGATAATTCTGGGGGAGGCATGTTTGATTTTATTAACGAAATAAGTAAAAACGATCCTGTATCAGTACGGTTATTTCAGAGTTCATACGAGGAAGGAAAATTTGATCAGTTTGTACGACCTAATGGCGTTATTTATAGAGAAGGTTCTCTCCACGAAAAAATAAAAAATCTTGCACTACAATATACTGATGATACTGACGAACTATTGAGCAACTGTTTTACTGTTCCGTCAGTTGCGGCTCATTTTGCCAGAAAGAAAAATTCGTGGAAGCCAACTAGATTTGATTTTCTCAATGACATAGTATCCAGTTGTGTCGAATACGGACACGGTGGATTATGGAATACTAAATACAATCACAGAGATGTTATTTCTGTTGATATGGTCGCGTGTTATCTGGGAAGTTTTCTCCGGTACGGAGATTGTTCTGTGTATTTTGAGCGATTCGGTCATCCGACGCACGAGATGACACGAGTATCAATAAATGGACCATTACCGGATTTTGATCTGACTGGATTCGCTCGTATCGAGTCATTCGAGTTTGCTATGGGACTTCATCCAATTTGTTATATTTGGTTTGGAAAACATTTTTCAAAAAAAATGTGGGCACCAATAGTACTGTTACGGTTCATGCTTGATTGTGCGATGTTAACACGGTTGATTGTAAGTGAAGCAATTATATCATATCGGAAACAAACCGAAGTTTGGTTACCACAACAAAAACAGTATTCTGATGATGAAAACCCGGATAAAACAGATTACGAGAATAAAATTACGAAAGATATCGGCAGAAAAATGATTGGCAAGTTCACTCAAGGAGGATCATACGATCATAAACGACATTGTGCAAGATAGATTATGGACGATGCTGAGTTAGATTTTATAATCGCTGATACAACGAAGAAAAACACGTTTATAAGTCGAGAGATAGCTTTCTTGTCAAATGGAACTAAACTAGGTACAATCGTGAGTTACATGGACGGTGAGTCACCTCAGTATACTCATTTAAGATCATCGATGCTCGCATATGTTTCGATAAATCTATTATCGATGATGAATAAAGTTTCTAAGTTTGCTCTCAGAGTTGCCACGGACTCGTTTTATATCAATAAAAAACATCATGATTGTTAGAACAACTACATATCGATACTTATACACAGTGGTGTTCGTGGAGAATAAAAAAAGAAAACATAATCGATTATTCCGAATCCGCTGATGTTGCGATCAAAGATAAATATTGTAAAAAATATCAAACATTAAAGCTATCTTCTGCACCATCGGTGTGCGATCCAATAACCAGAAACAAAACGGTTTATCTGAACGGACCAGGAGGTTCTGGTAAGACGACCCGAGCAATTGAATTATTTCAGAACTCAGATATGATCGTTTTAACTCCTACACATAGACTCGCGCGAGAGATGAAACAACGAGGGGTACAATCGTGAACTTATCACAGCTTCTTTCGATGGAAGGGTGACGCATGGACTTCTTCGAGGATGGGTGAGAAATATATTCCTCGGATCATCATTTGGGATGAAATATGTACAGTGCCGTTAGAAACATTAAAAACGTTTCTTGATTGGCTATTAGCAAAAAATACTGCTGTGATAATGTGTGGCGATCACGGTCAACCACCACCTTTTGTTGGACCATCTCCACATGATTGGCTGAAAGATTTTGTTGACCACGCTGAAGAAGTGACTGATGATCATAGAGCACTTGATCCAGAATTAAGGGAGTTTAAAAAATTAATCAGACTACAACCGAATAAAATTCAATGTGAAGTAATGCGCGAGGTGATTTCAGAAACACCCATGAACGACTTTCTACAAACATGGCGACCAAATGATCTGATAGTTGCAAGTAGAAAGATAGTCAGAGACACACTTCAGCAGCGGTTGTTTCAGTTACATAAAGAAAATTTTCCGACGTTGCCAGTTCCGTTATGTTATCGACCAGCTGATACACGGCGGCAAAATATTGACATTGATATACCAGGACAGACCGAGAAACAGAATTTAGTGTTGGATGATATTGTTGCAGTTGATATCAATGTTGTTGAAGATGCACTAAAAACAAATAAATCCCCGTGGACTCTAGGATACGCGATGACGATTCATTCATCTCAAGGATTAACTGTTACTGATACAGTTGTTTGGATCGTCGATGATCGTATCGAGTGGTCAAACTTAGTTTATCTCGCAGTATCTAGAGTCAATAGAATATCTCAACTACGAAGGATTATCATGAAAGAGTTAGTGATCAATGATGATGATGCTGACGGTGACATAATAAGAAAACAATTAGCTGGTTATAAACAGTGTGATAAAAAAAATAAACGTGACTTTTATCTTGACGTTGAATTTATTAATACGCTGAAACAGAAGCAGAATAATCACTGTACGAATTGCAATTGTGTAATGTTATGGCGGTATCTGAAAAATGATCCAAGACAATTTACCGTAGATAGGAAAGATAACCATCTTGGCCATACACGAGAAATCACGATTTTGACCGGTCTTGAGTGTAATCGACGTAGGGGTGCTAGTTAAGAGATTGCGGTGGTAATTGAGTGTCCTCTGGAATTATCTGTAGTTGTTCACGCACAAATCCACGTTGAGGAGCAGTTGAATCTAGTCTATAGATTGCTGGTCTGCCATTGGATCTTGTTACGCTAGGTATCTTGTGTGTCGTAATACTCCAAATCGGATCAGTCGCTCTTTTTTTACCACCTTCAAGTTCACCTCGTTCATATAAATATCTTACGGTCACATTACCTAATACTAGCTGTGTTGAAAAATCACGTTGTACAGGTATATTTTTTTGTGTAATTGCGTTAATAGGTTTCATATTGGTCGTTCAAGTAATCTCATTATTTAATATGGCTATCACACTTGGTAATCTTGCAACCCATTCGCGAGATCTTTTATCTTGAATGAATTCCTTCACGTATTGATATCCAAATAACCGCTCAGCAAGTGTTCGATTAAATCGTTCAACAACTGCCTGATCACGATGAATTGCAGTGTGACCTCGTCTGATTTTGACATTATGTTGCTTCATCAACGATGATACTGGACCAAGAAATTCTTTGCCAGGATCAACTTGTAATAGTTGTGGCCATCGTAATGGTCCTCGTTGATAAATTCGTTCAAACGCATCGGCTACTTCAGATGATGTTTTCGTTGATAATGGTTCCGCATCTTTGTATCTACTTCCAACATCAACTACAGCTAAAGCGTATTTGTATGTTTTTCTACGTACAGTATCATGTGGTAAAAACAGAATATCTGCTTGATGAACTTCATTAGGAACACTAACATCGAAATACGCGTACTGAATTCGTTTCGGTGATGGTAGGTAAATTTGCCATATTGCTTGTTTGGATAACCAATTTTTAGCAGTAGATTGCTTGATTTTTGCTGCATCAGCGAGTTTGCTAATTGCTGCTTTACCCCTCCAATATCCCCTTGGACTATAATAAATTGATTTCATTTATAATTAATTACCAGCCCCTAATACGAGTTTACCTTTCATCGCAGATTTTACTAACCAATTAGCTAATGATTCTCTGATATTTTTATTTTTTACGGAATCTAGCGAATGAATCAATTTCACATCTGCAATATGCCTATGTTGTAGATCTTTATTTTTATAAGCCACATCATGAACGTGACATGCTTTATCAATATCATTTATGGGATACTCACCTGGTTTTGGTTGATCCTGATTGTCAAGCTTGATATCAAGTCGAGTACCAGGACCACAATAATTATATCCTGGTAGATGTTTTTCTCCAGGATATTTAGCCCATGGAGTTCCTGGGAACTTTGACATTAATTTAGCAATATCACCGCCATCTTTCATGGGTTAAAACGAAAACTTTTTTCTGTTACATACTGCACATCTTCCACCGTATGCTATTCTCGCATTTTTTGTTGTAACCGTAGATAGATCATTAGTTGGAGTCTTAACTTTGCAACGTAAACAATATAGATTCATATCATATATATATAAATATAATTGATTTCTCAGCGGCACGAAAACAAGCGCCAGTTAAACACCATCCTGCGTTGCCAAATTCGATCAGAATGATAATAATAGGTCCATCTGGATCGGGTAAGACGCAATTATTACTTAATCGGATAATGAGATGGTTAAAGTGGGATAAATTGTATTTGGTAGCACCATCCGCTGATGATCAATGATGTTATGATGCATTAAAGATTTCAATGAAAACGCAAGATTGCTGGACGAAGATAAGGATGTTATAGAGTTTATAACCGATATCGATGAAGCGCCGAGCGTTGATGTTTTAGATGGATTTATTAATAATTAATTTAGTTGTATACGATGATGTGATGCTGGACAAACAATCAAACCCTGCCAGAATTTTTTCACGTGGAAGACATAAAATTACTGATGTGATTTATGTTACTCAACGATACACACAAATACCAAAAGTGATCAGAGATAACTGTAATATTCTAATTATGTTTAATGGAGTTGATAAACACACGTTGCGAAATATTCATCAAACTTGGTGTAGCGGTGACATGGATATAATTAAATTCAGAAATTTCTTTTCACATGCACAATCAACCCAGCACGGGTTTATAACAATAAATTTACATGATCCTAGAACAAGATATCGTATTGGACTTGATAAAATTTTTGGATAAATTAATTATAACAATAAATTTACATGATCCTAGAACAGACTTGATAAAATTTTTGGATAAACTGATAGCAGCAGAGGGGGCGGGGACCTCCGGTATGTAAACACAACTCTCGGTCAGGTACGTAGTGACCTCATTTTTTTATTGCAGAAGAAGCTTATATTTTAAGCAAATTAGGTTGCAGACAAGTGGTCTGTTCGCCCCCTCTGCTACTAGTGAAATGAGATGCTACAGAACCATCCTTGGCATCTCTTACATGGACCACATCACAAATGAAGAAGTGCGTAACACCATCGGGTGCGAAGTAGGCCAATATGAGGACCTCCTCACCACCGTCAAAAAGAGAAAGCTGAAATGGTATGGCCATGTCACTAGAGCCAACAGTCTATCCACAACAGTTCTGCAGGGCAGCGTCCAGGGTGGCAGAAGGAGAGGTAGACAGAGAAAAAAGTGGACTGACAACATCACATAATGGACAAGGAAAAGTTTTGCGGAGACACAGGCATTGGCACATGATCGAGACAAGTGGAGGGAACTGGTCAGATGCTCAGCAGCAGTGCCTCAACGACCACACAAGGTCATGAGACTGATGATGATGATGAGTTTGTCCGCTACAAAATGTAGTTCATTTTTCGTGTGGTTCCCAAACATATGCAAATTGATAGGTTGATTGTTTTCTTTACAATTTTCTATTTTTCTTCACATTTATTAAATCAATATAAGACATACTCCTGATTTAAACATGAAATATGGTTTTTATGAAGAAAGTAGTGCACTTCAAACACGGTTAGCTTTTTGTACACTGAACCCGAACTGTCAGGCATTCACGTACTTGCAAATGAAAATTAGCGTGGAATATAATCTAAACGAAATGACGAGCCAACAGGAGGTAATTACAATATTTTAATATATTGACTGTTCATCTAAGTCATTATTCTGCTTCAGTAAACATTTCTAAAGACTATACAATTCTCTCTCTCTCTCTCTCTCTCTCTCCCTTCCTTGCCTCCCTCCATCGGACGGTTTGACTAAACTTTACCATCCAACAAAGGTCCAGAGACATCGTCGTATGACACAAGCAAAAATCCCAAACGCTCGTGTTTTCATGGATTTTCGCCTTGTATTTTGATAGATTTTCGTCAGTATCTAGCTGCGATAGTCCAGAGAGAGAGAGATAGAGAGAGGCAACCATTTGGAGATTTTTATATTAAATAATTAATAACCGATTTTGAGAACATTATAATATGTTTAAGAAACAACAACAACAAAACATTAAATACTTTTTTTTGGGGGGGGAGGGGCACCAGACAAATACCCCCCCATTTCCAAAGAAAAGTGAAAATTGTTTTATGTGTAAGTGTATCCTCTAAGTATGTTGCTTGTTTTATTTTTATAAAAAGAATTTTCAATCAAAAATTTAATTATTTTAAATTTTTGATGGGGTATTTATATTTCCTAGTGTTATCTATAGTGATGTTCCTCCGAGCCAAGTTTCTTTCACCTAGCTCGAATTCGCTCCCCTAGTTCGTGTTTGTGACCTTTACTAGAGGTCTCCTTAGTCTCGTGTTTGCTATATGTGTATTTCTATGTGTGTGAATGCTATATTAGTTTCCGCGTTGAGACAGCATATGAGTCAAATTTCCCCCGTTTGCCTTAGTACTAGTTTTAATTTTATTGTTATTATACTTTAGTAATCATTTTTGAAATGGCAACTGAGCGGTGTACTATTTTCAATAGAAAGAAAAAAAAAGGCCTAGTGTTTTATGTGCGTGCTTATATGTGTCGCTCATCGCATAATTTTGAAATGAGGCGGGCTGTGCTCGAATGAGGGTCCATACTTTATTTATTTGTCGTATTTCACCCGACTCGAGTTTTGGTCCCCTCTGTTATTTCTGTGGCCAAAATTCCAATTTATGTTAGTCAACTATACCGTACGGGAGCTGTATAGTTAAGAAAGACAGATAGTTAGAAATAAGCAGAGGTGTTGTGTTTGTTTTTGTGTTTTGCATGTACTAGTTTTCCATATGGTGTATTTTTCTTAGGCTCTTTTAAGGGCCTTTCCACTTCGCGTGACGCCATGTGATATAGCCCCATTACGTCATTACCTTTTACTTTCCCCATACAGATACCCTGTCCTTTTGTATATTTAAAGGTAAGGAGAATATTCCCTAAGGATTATTTGATACTTATATATAAACACATGCAAACTAATAAGTATTTAACGATATATTAGCCACCTCCAAGGAGATCAAGGTGGGAACGAGGTATTAGCCCGCGTTTGCGTTAGCGCTCGTAATTCTCATGATTGAGAAGAACAAGGTTATGCTGCACTGAAATCCATGTACCTGCTACAGATTGCAGATTTACAGAGAGAATGCAACCTCTGCCACGTCTATCAGAGCACAAGCAGTCTTCAACAGCACAAATTATCAAGAATCACCAATTATTAGTAAACATGTTATTTGTATTGCTAACTCAGTATACAGTAATACTGAAAGGGATGTACATTTCTGACCACACTTTCTGCTGTTTCCATGATTTTACTCTTAAAAAGCAGTACTGGTTTACTCATGTTAAAATTTTGCTCTGTTGCAAGAGCAACTAATAGAGCTCCACTTTTCATTATTGTTTACCTTTCTTGTTTAGCAAAGGCATCTGCTCCAATTGTATTTTACACGATTGTGTTATTGAGTAATGGTTAAGGTGTTGCTTATCATTTCAGCTTGGTAAAACATGTAAGGGAAATGTAAAAAGCATATTACAGATTGCTTCTGATTGCTGATTAAACTTAAATGATGGCAGCCAGATTAATTGCTATTCAATTAAAACATACATGGGACACAGGAAGGCACTTTCTAAGTGGGATACTCACCCATTGATGCAGTGTAGAATTTTCTTATCATTTAAATATGAAGTCTGTGAAATCAATGTACATATATTTTTTTTAAACTGCCTTCCCTGGGTACTATTTATGTTCAAATGGAACAGCCCTAAAAGTAAAGCTTAAAAATATGGAACATGTAGTGAATAAGCTAAAATTGAATGAATCTTGGTGGGGGGAGAGCTCCACTATTTAAATAATTAGATTATCATGTGTGCATGCTTTATATCTTGTACTTGTGTCAGTAATTAGCTTAAAGCACTAAATATGTATATATGTTCATAAATATATGAAACATGAACAGGCATCAAACCATGGGCAATAATTGTTTGTCCAAAGAGTATTCACATAAAATATTTCGGTCGCTATCTGGGTAGAAAGTAGTTGCCTATGGGCACGAAACGGTGGGTAGTGGATGTGTTCCTCCTGTCAAGTAACAAAGTGAACAATATGTACATGCATGATAGAATGTTGCCTTTGCAACAATAAACCACTTTTGGATACCATAAATTTTATCTATTGATTTTCTAGAAAAATGACATCCAAATGACCAATGTTTTGTGGTGAAAATTTAGTCTGATAAATTTCCCAGAAACATTGTTCTTTTTTGGTAACAAAAATCCATTGTGTATAAAACATGTACACTGTTGTTTCATAATTTACTTACCTAGTTTAACATGTTTTAAAATGTATATATTTTCTGTATTCAGTCCAAACATTGTCATTGAGATTTTCTAATTGTGACTGCAAGTCATTTGCAATTGCAAATTGTACAGTTCATTAATGTAAGAGTACAGTATACGTGTTAAGTGTTTCACCTGAACTTTTTAAATAATGGTACAATGTACCTCTGCAAACAAAATATGTGGGCGCAGATGAAAATTACTGAGGTACATTCCTTGTAAGTGTAAATTTTCTTTTCAGTAAGTATACAGTATTTGGCTTTTAATTGCTTTATAGACTTTAAAGCTCTACACAGTAATGTAGTGAAAGTTACATTGAGTGTTTGCAAATGAATAATTGAGGAATTAAGCTTTAAAAAATGTATTCCCAATAAATGCAGAAGCTGTACTCCAATTTTACCATTATAAATATTTAGAATTGGATTTTGTCACAGCCACCATTATTTGGCTTCCCTGGACACTGAAAGGCTTTTTCCAAGCCTACAAATGCCTACCATGTCTGTCCTTTAGGTCTACAACAGTGATTTAAATGAATGACAAGTTGTAATGCATTCTTCATAATTTGCTACCATTTTATTCAGTATATACTTTAATAATATTCTCAGGTAGATAAGATGCTGTACATAAAAGATGCCTTGCTTTTCAAAAACTTTTTATCAGTCTCCCACCTCCATTGACCCCCATTGTGTTCCAAATGTTTTTCAAGAATTTACACATCTGGACAGCTTCTGACGAATGTTAGAGTTATATTGTGATTTGTAAACACCATTAATTTCGTTGTAACTATAATTAAAATTTATATACTAAGAAGTTGCATTTTTGGTGCTTGAGTTTTTGCATTTAAATAAAGACTTGTTTCACATGTTAAGAGGCCTTGTAATAAGTATTAAGGAAAGAAATGAAAAAATTGCAATGTTTGTCTTAGTTATATTTGAAATCTTTCTCCTTGCATGATTTCAAATTCATTTTGTATTCAGATGTTGTGGTCTTTAATGTTTATGTGTGAAATAAACAAAATTAATAAAACATTTAACATCATACAGTATTTCTTTTATTACTTGCATGTACATAAGACCATACTTATAGGCCACACATTGTCATAATTCTAAGCATCCACAATACGTTTCTTCAAATAGGGAAATAATTGAATCAAAAGAAATTATTTTATTTGACTTATCTGTTTCCGTCCTAGATTGTATATCTACTGTCTTCTCACAATTACCTTCTCACAATTATCAGATGTATTTTTATCATTAAAATTAAAATCAGTATTAGTCTCTATATATAAAGTGCACAGGCCAAGACATAAAATTAATAATGGGAAATGATAATTAAGGCGAAATATTTTCCTTTCGTTAAATTATTATCCATTTCAGGAGTTCAGGAGGTGTATGTATATACATATATATATATATATATATATATATATATATATATATATATATATATATATATATATATATATATATATATATATATATATTACAAGACTTTCAGCCAATGTGGGCATGTGAGAAAGCCTGCCAGTAGCTTCTCGTGGGTCGGTGGTTCTTTCCGGGGTTTTCCGGGTTCTTCCTCCACCATTAATACTGGCCGCCATGTATAGCCTATCGTGCTGAAAAATGGCGTTAAACCCCACAACAACAACAACAACATATTACAAGACTACTATTTTCTCAGACTGCTCTGGTGGTCTGGTTGCCCAGTGTCGGGGTAATGTAACCGAGAGGGATATCATGCCACATGCCTGCATCATGATGCCCCAGTGCTTGACACCACTATAAACAGGCCCCTGGTGGCTGATTGCTGTAAGACATCACAAGCTCTGGGTTTATACACACTCATTAATATTACCAACACATAAGGCCCATAAAGCTAAAGAAACCCGAATAACTCACAGAAACCTGGGTAACTGTCATTATATTCCATCGCTATTGAATTCCTACATTTGTATCATAGGAATTATGGTAAATAAAGGGTACTGAATTAATTGGAGTGAGAACCTCAGCTGATTTCTTTACCTTCTCACATATCATTCTACCATTATTGTTTATATTCCCCACCCCACCCCAACCAGCACTTCATAGACAAACTAATTTTTTGCATTATGTTTGTTTGGTAGTTGGCTTGCATAACTATAAAAAAAATCCCATGCTAAATTCACAGACAATAATTGCATTTGGTTTTTTTCCTCTCCAGTTCAGTACAGTTACAAATGTAGAAATGGCTAAAAAAACAGCACACTCCCTTCCCAACCCCACCCCCGAGTTGAAACTACGAAACCGTAACTGTCTATTTCTCACAAGTGCGGGTCCTGTATTGAGGAAAATACGTTGTTTATTTCAGCAGCTTCATACAATGTATATATGCTGACTTTCATGCTGAGAACAGGAGAATGACTGAAACATGAAGGCAATCAACATGCTAACAGACTTAAGACTGAGAAAATATTTGTTGACTAAGTGAATGACAATGACATTAATATCAGTCAAGTAGAACAAGCAATTGTGGTTGTTTGCTAACTGAAAGAGGCTTGAGGATTTATTAAACAAACTAAATGTTTCATAGAACTAATGCCATGTTTGTGTGATGTAACACATCTAATGGAACAAATTTGCCAGAAACATCCATATGATTCAGGGAAGACAGATTCTTAAACATTTCTTACAGCATCTGCGTAAAACATTAATATTTAACTGGGACACATGCGGCCAAAGTTCAGTCCCATCAGTGTTTGCATTGACTTAAAGAAGAAGGCTTACATCTTTCCTTCAAAATACTTAATACACTTCATGGTGAGCTACCATTGTTGTAATAATGACATTAGTGGTTAAGCAAAGAAGAAGTTTTGAAAGGATGCATAAATCATCTTCCAATAATAAAAATCTCTTTTAACCTAAATAGAAAGTTAACATAAACAAGATGCCAATTAGTTCTTTTAAGAGCTTGTTAAACACCAAAAATTACATTGTACACAAAATATGATAACAGTGTAACATGTAAAGGACACATACAATGCAAAACCCCGGAAAGAACCACCAACCCAAGAGAAGCTACTGGCAAGCTTTGCCCCATACCCACATAGGCTGAATCCGAGACTCAAACCTACGCAGACAGAGGTAACTAGTATGCACAAGTACTACTACTACTACTACTAACAATAATACTATAATAATAATTGAAATCCAAGTATTTTGTTAGTCTGGAAAAATGTATCAATGGAAAATACCACGTACTGTGACAAAAATGCTTAAAAAAAGAATACAGGTGAAAAATAGCACAAGTCGATTCATTGCAGAAAAACTGAGTTTTCTGAGCTTTCTTGAATCGTTTTGCAGTTACATTACGATTAAGCTGAACAGGCAGACTATTCCAGAAATTTGGGCCCTGGTAATGAAAAGGATGCTTTCCAATGTATTTTAATCTAACGTTGGGAATAATGATGATATGAATACAGGAGATGAATGCAAGTGTCTGGAACGTCTGTATACACGATGAACTTAACAATGTACTTAGGGTTTGACATAGAAAATGTTGTAATAGAGAAGTCGTTTTTATTTAATCCTTGATATAACCAGAAGCCTGTGAAGGATGCCACGCATAGAAGATAAGTACTCACTGATAGGTTTTCATTGACAAAATAAAGAGTATTTTGCACCTTTTTGATATTTTTTTAAAACTATGTACTGGGGTAAAAGCAGAGAGACTTGAATAGAAATAATCAAGTAGAGAATTTAAAAATGCATCTCGAGGAGATGAATCCAGTGATACATTGCTAATGAAAATCAGTTGAGGCATTTGTGAGAAAATTGTGTTCTTGTGACAGGGTTAGGGTTACGGTTTTCCGTTAGTAACGTACGAACAGAGTACCATTTTGGATGCCGTATTCACTGAAATACTTGTCTAATGGAGTCCAGTTGAAAGGTATTTCGTTCATGAAAATTGGTGGAATGGTTTATGAGAAAATTGAATTCTTGCGATTTCCCATATGTTTATATTGGTTATGGTTAGGGTTACGGTTTTCTGGTATAACGTACGAATGGAATCGGCAATTTTAATGCGCTTTTTGCTTCAGTATGTGTCATAGAGCCCGATAGATAGGTATTTCTTTCATGAAAATCGGTCAAGTGCTTTGGGAGAAAATTTGATTCTTGTGATTTCCCTTATGATTATCATAGGTTAGGGTTAGTGATGCAGTTTTATGATGATACGTAAGAAGGGACCCGGCGATTTTTATGGTCTTTTCACTGCAATATGTGTCTCAGGAGCCCGATATATAGGTACTTGGTTTATGAAAATCGGTCGAGATATTTGGAGCAAAAATTAATTTTTTGTCATGTTGTGTTAGGATTTACGGTTACCCATTAAGTAACTATTTTCTCAAGATCTTGGGAATTTTTCAAGCAGTTTGCTTTGCTTGAAATGCCTTGGGTAAACCTATGTAAAGATGGTGCGTATGTCTTTCTGTGACCTGCAGCACCCCTTATAATGCGAAATGAGTGTTTGGTATTGTAGTGAGCAGACGGATCATGGGAGTTTTATGATACCTGTATCCAACGATGGATCTTAAGGAGATAAATCTAGTAATACTTTGATGAGATAGAGAGCTTGATTTTTTGGCTAAGTTATAGCCTTTCCAATAAACATCTGACTAAGTCATTTTTAGATGAATTTTGTCTTTTTCGGTGAATATTTTGGTAACCCCATTGAATTGCTTGCTGACGTTGGCCCAACCAGATGAGCCCAGTAAATACGAATGCTGAGACACATAGCTTATGAAGGTAGCTTGAGGGCTTATGGAGTTACTTGGATTCGAGTGACAAAACAGACCATGTACGACATAAATTGCAATCAAGTCCGCCTTCCAAACTAGCACCATAAAACGGTCTGCTGGAGGTAAAATGGCCAAGTTGCCATATCAGTATTTTCTGATTATCTCGAAACCGCCTTGGAATTTTGACATGCGGTTCGCTTTGCTAGATCGGCCTTGGTGAGACAAACATAAGGATGGTTCGTCCGCCTGTCTGCGACCTACAACGCCCCCATAATGTGAAACGAGTGTCTGGTACTAAGGTAGCGGACGGATCGTCGGAATTCTATGATACCTATGTCCAAAGGTGCGTCTTCATGAGAGTAAACCAACAATACCCCATTGGTGAGAACAGGTCGATGCATTCGTTAGAAGATCGGATTCTGGTGACTTAGGGCTAGGGTTTATGGTTAGGGTTATGTGCTTCTGGTAATAACGCAAGGACAATACGATTTGGATGCACTTTTTACAGCAATACGTGTCTCATGGAGCCCGAAAGAGCGGAACTTGGTTCATGAAAATTGTTTTTAGTAGTTTGGGAGAAATTCGGATTCTTGTGATTTCCCATCGATGTAGCATAGGTTAGGGTTAGGGTTACAGTTTTCTGTTAATAGACTACGAACGGATGGGGTGATCTGGATGCAATTTTACTATGATACATGTCTCATGGAGCCTGATTAATAGGAAGTTGGTTCATGAAAATCAGTCCATAGGTTGTGTAGGAAAATGGATTTTGTCATTTCGAGTTAAGGTAAGGGTTATCTGTGAAGTAACATCAATAATTCGGTAACTCGTGGAATTTTGTAATGTGGTTTGTTTTGCTAGATCAGCCTTGGCGAGGCCTAATTAAAAATTGTTCGTCTGTATGTATGTACAGAGCCCCCTATAATGTGAAATGAGTGTTTGGTGCTGTTTCGGGCGGACGAATCAACGGAGTTCTACGATACACATGTCGATTTTGTCATAAGAGGTTTCCTATGCTGGATAAAGGTAAGACTGTAATCATAGTCAATCATATGGAACTAAGTTTTATCCCTGGTATTGATGACACGTCAAGTACTAGTCTTGTTGGTGGTGTTTACACCAGTTACACGTATGCAAAGTTTTTGTTTTATAAAATTTCAATTAATCTGCAGATGATAATTCCTATTGAAAAATATGTAACATACAGGTAATGACCATTAAATGTTGTCTTCTACTAACATCTTCAACACTCCCAGGACTCAGGAATACGATGTTGTCAAGAATTTATTTGCATCGGTTACTTTAATATATATATATATATATATATATATATATATATATATATATATAAAATAAAATAAACTAGAGACTAACAGTCATACATATAATTATACTGTTATAAAGGATATACAATATATCAATGTAAATTATACAATTTTATATAGTGGATTAGCATTAAGTCCATTAGGATAGAGAGTATCTAACTTATGAATCCAGTACGTTTCTTTTATGAGTCTATTCGTGTCACCATGCACAATATCTATTGGCATGAAAGAAAAATCAAGTAGAGAGTGATTACTGGTGTTAAAGTGTGTTGAAACATTAAGGGAAAACTGAGGATCTCTATAATTTTTTATATGAAAGCGATGATTATTCATTATCTTAGAAACTTGTTGTAGTGTTTGTCCAACATATTTCTTGCTAGATATTTTACAGGTTATTAAAAGGGGCCCCGAGTGGCCGAGTGGTCTAAAGCGCTCTTCGTTACGGATCACTGCCATCTCACCTCTGTCTGCGGCGGTTCGAGTCACGGATTCGGCCAATGTGGTTATGTGAGAAAGCTTGCCAGTAGCTTCTCGTGGGTCGGTGGTCCTTTCCGGGGTTTTCCCGGGTTCTTCCTCCACCATTAATACTGGCCGCCATGTATAGCCTATCATGTGCTAAAAAATGGCGTTAAACCCCACAACAACAACAACAACAGGCTATTAAATAAATCACATCAGTTGATATGCAGTTAGTGTTATCGCGTAGAGAAAATGCCTCTTTTGTATTCGCACTACTGAAAGAAGTATTTTCTCTTATACTTGCACATTGAGAACACCGGTGTCTGTTACATTTAAATGACGAAAAGTGTATTTTTTTATTTTCTGTCTGTTTAGTTCTGACTAAAAAATCTTGCAAATTCTTGGGTCTTCTATAAGCGAGAACTGGTTTAATTTTGAAAAGTGATTTGATGCTAGTTTTATTGGATAAATTTAGGAGACTATAATATTTATTAATTATACGACCTATATTAGGTAATGAAGGATTATATTTTATTGTGAAAGGAATTACATCGCTCTCTATTTTACATTCTGCTATGTTTAAGGCCTCATGTTGAGTAAGATTAAAGGCTTTGTTCAGTGCAGAATCAATTATATATGGAGGATAATTTCTATTTTGGAATTAAGTTCGTAATTTATTCAAAGAATTTTGTAATTGACAATCATCTGAAATAATGAGTCGGTATCTTTTGGCCCGGCTATATGGTATACCGTTTTTACATGACTTGGGATGACATGAAGAATATTCTACATATTGGTGGATATTAGTTTCTTTGTGTGACGTTTGCACGCATTGGGGTGGGGTTCTTCCAATATAATTTAATTAAATTATGATGAAAGTTCCACCCTGGCTCGTGAGGTTAGAAAGTTAAATTAGTGACGAGGTAGATTTACAGCTCTGAACCACCAGTCAGCAATGCCGACGGTTAAATTATAGAGAACACGAAGATGAAATTCAATCAATAACAATTTAATAAATTTGATAATTTAAGACGATAACTTCCAATCACTCGTCTTTCCCTCAACCAAGTGACAGCCTAATTCATCCCGTGATTTACAGTGTGAGTTCGATTTTCCCCCTGTCCTTGCATCTACTCATCTATTTCTTCCCGCTAATTCCTTCCTTCTTTCCGTTTCTCGAATCCTCCTTCGTATCCGTTTCTCTCTGTACTATCTCCTCCTCCAATTTCGCTCCCAGACTTCAACTTCTCCTGACTTCTCTCCTTTCTTCTCCTTTCCTCCGTCTCTACTATCTCCTCCTCCAATTCGCTCCTAGACTTCAACTTGTCCTGAGTTCTCTCCTTTCTTCTGTTTTCCTCCGTCTCTCTATCTGAGACTACGGGACCAAACTGTAACTGGTCTGTCCCTCAAAGCTTCCTGTGAAAAACCACAAGGCGTTAACATATGTTTTATCGAATCTCACCTCACACTATATCGACAATTAATCATCAGATAAGCTATCACGGTTTCGGTCACGCATGCAGACACATCGAAATTCCCACACACATCTTGCAGGGTAAACAATGGCGTAATAACACGGTATCAGCGAATTGTAATACAGACATCAATACATTGCGTCACGTCAGTATATACACATGTATATTTAATCTCATCGTACTACAATCTGACAACAATCAGACGCATGTCTGTACATTACACAAATATTCAACAATGGCAAAATCTATAAACATATGAACACAATAATCTGCTATAAAATACCCACATAGCGAATTACAATATTAACTCTTACGACGGCTAGCAAGCTATATAATTCTTTACAAATATCAACTCATTTCTTCAAAATATGCAAACATATTAACAAAACAAAGTAATTCTTCGTACTACGATTCTAGTAATAATAAAGCATACATACGACCTACAATTAAAATGCAGTCGCATTCCACAAAGACCGAACAAATATCCCACTGACCTTATTTGAAGCTCTCTACTTAGAATTTCCTGCTCTAAGATTTTCCCGCCAATAACGAATGACTATTCGGAGTTACGCTAACCTCCACTCTGGGTAATTTCTCTCAGCCAACTAATTCTGGCCGGAAGACGCGGAGATATCATTCTACCCAAATCAAGGTCTCTCCCCTATCTCGATTCTGATTGGGTGGCGCTGTGACCCTGTCCGATCGTCTTAGCGGCCAGTTCAACCTGTCTGTCTGTTTGCAGAGAAAAGACGTTAAGACACTCCCACTTCTTCAGGCAACTTCTTTTGATCTTGGACAACATTTCCACACCTAGGTGATAATTGGCTATCTGTGGATTCACACTCCTAGGTCCGGTTCTCCACTTCTAACCCCGGCAATCTTACGTAATGGATTAGTGCTAGCCTTCGGCAATGTTTAACATCAAACAATGGCTTGTCAGAATTACCTTGATTATACATGTTTCAGACTGGGGCTACTCTGGGTCGGGGTAAACATAACAACCCCCCCCCCCCCAAGTTTGAGAATAAAATCGAGATTTTATTCCCTCAAAATTACTTCAAATGCAATGGCATTAATACAGGAAATAAAGAACAAAATTATCGCGACACTACACACTGAGTACGAACATAAATATATATATACAACTATCTATACCATTTCAGCGCTCCTGCTCATGAAATCGGCGTCTACGTTCTCAGTTCCTTTCACGTATCTGATCTGCATCTGGTACTGCTGTAAGAACAGCGACCATCGCATCAACCGTCCATTCGACAATTTCGCCTGCGCAAGATACGCGAGTGGTTGGTTGTCGGTCTCCAATGTGAACTTCCGCCCGTATAAGTACTGCTCGAACCGTGATATCCCGAACACGATTCCGAGGCATTCTCTCTCCGATACGGAGTAGTTCTTCTCGGCAGCAGACAGTTTCCGGCTGCCGTACGCGACAGGAAAAAGCGTCTCATCGTACTCCTGCAGTAGTACTGCTCCCAGTCCCGTGTCACATGCGTCGGTGCGAAGAACGAAGTCTTTTGCCAGATCCGGTAGACGGACAACTGCGTCGGATATAAGTCTATCCTTCAGCGTTTGGAATCATGCTCACACGCATCTGTCCAAATAACCTTAGTCGGGGCCTGTTTCTTGGTTAGGTCAGACAACGGCCCCGCAATCGCGCTAAAATTGGCCACATACCTCCTGTAATACCCGGCCAATCCCGGGAATGACCTCACCTCAGTTCTCGTGGTGGTCCGTGCGGCGTTTCTCAGCTGCTCCACCTTCGACTTCTCTGGGGACAGCGTACTTTGGCTCAGGGTATGTCCCAAATAGTCCAATGTCCGGAACCCAAGGTGACATTTGGAAGGGCGAGCTGTCAATCCCGCCTGACGTAGCCGCTCCAAAACGTCAGCTAACAGAGTGAGGTGTTCACCCCACGTCTCTGTGGCTAACAAGAGATCATCCATGAAGTTGTGGACACCCCTATCGCGCAAGGGTTCCAACAACTTCCTCATCATCCTAGTAAAGACGCTGGGCGCGTTCTGTACCCCGAACGGCATGACCAACCATTGGTATATCCCGTCGGGAGTAGCAAAAACGAGCTTTGCCCTATCCTCTCCTTTGAGACAGAAGCGAAAACATGTTCCGGGTCAGGTAGCATTTCGACTTGAAATTCTGTCACCTGATTCAGCTTCCGGTAGTCGACACAAAACCGATGGGTACCGTCCTTCTTCTGCACTAGGACTACCTGAGAGCTGTACGGAGAGTCGGCGGTTCGATTACTCCCAAAGCAATCATCTGCTCGATCTCCTCCCTTACGACTTGTCGTTTTGCGTGGGGCAAGGGACTGGCCGGTTGTCCACCAGCTTTAACCCGAACTCGACAAGCGACGTTCGCCCGGGTATTTCCGTAAGCACATCGAAATACTCGGCCAGCAACGTATCAATCTCTTCCCGCTGTACCGCAGTCAACATCGGGTCGCACTCCACGTCCGACGGTGTCTCAGTCCTCGTTAACGGACAGCTCGGAAAAGTGTTGGCACCTTCCGTATCGCCTTCGGCGTCCTCGGTGACTATCGTGGCGATAACAAAATCGCTGGCGGTCTCTCTTTCCCGGTATCTCTTAAGGAGATTGGCATGGTACAATTTCTCCTTCGTTGGCAGCCGTATCCGATATGTTTGACCTCCGACCTTCTCGGTGACAACGTATGGACCCCTCCAGGAAACTTGCAACTTGTTGTGTTCTTTGGGCAGCAGTAACAACACCTTGTCCCCTACTTCAAAGTGGCGTTGTTTTGCGCGCTTGTTGTAATTCTTCGCCTGACGCGCCTTCGCTCGCTTGAGTTTGTCCTGTGCGAGGGAACAAACTTCCTCCAATTTGTTGCGCAAGTCCGCAACGTATTGGTAGGTAGTGCGTACCTCCTCCACAGCGTGATCGTCCGTCCACAGTTGTCTCAGTACGGCGATTGGGCCACGTACGGTCCTCCCGTACAAGAGTTCAAAGGGAGAGAACCCTAAACTCGCTTGAGGTACTTCCCGGTATGCGAAAAGCATGGCAGGAATATACCGATCCCAATCCTTGGGGCGGCCTTCGCACAGCTTCTTGAGCGTGTTCTTTAGGGTCCCGTTAAACCGTTCGACCAGTCCGTTACATTGGGGGTGATAAGGTGTAGTCGTGAGGTGCTTAATCGACATCAGTCGGTTTACCTCTGCCATCACGCGACTCATGAATTGTGTCCCTTGATCGGTCAGGATCTCGTTGGGCACTCCGACTCTCGACCAAATCCCAAACAAGGCTTCCGTGACGGTTTCCGAATCAATATTACGCTCCGCGACGGCCTCCGGATAGCTTGTAGCGTAATCTACGACCGTTAAGATATACCGATTTCCGTGCGACGAAGCGGGTTTTATCAGTCCGATCAAGTCCATCGCGACGCGTCTAAACGGTTCATCGATAAGGGGTGTGCTTCCCAAGGGGACGGGTCGATGATCCGTTTTTGGTGCCATTCTCTGACACTTGTCACAGGAGAGACAGAACCGTTTGACGTCTCCCTGGACCCCTGGCCAGTAGAATTCTTTGACAAGACGGTCACGCGTCTTGGCAATTACCATGTGTCCACCCATGAGACTCTCGTTCGCGAGTTTCAACATTTCACCTCGCTTCTCCTTTGGCACGACGACTTGCTTAAAGTGTTCGTTACCATTCCTGGCGTAGCGATACAAGATCCCCTTCTTGTATGCGAATTTCACCCCACCATTCGGAGTTTCTTTCTCCGTTCCTGCTGCAGCGTGTTTGTGCAAATGCGCCAGAGTTGCGTCTTCCTGTTGCAGCTTCCTCAGCTCGGCCGGAAGAACGTTACTCACCGGTGTCGATGTAACTTCCATCGGCTTCGCTTTCGTCTGTCGACTCTTGGACCTGGTTTCCACAGCACTCACCGGCATCGGTGTGCAGGTTTCGGGGTTCGGTTGTGGCAACACATAACGACATCCCAGTATGACGTCATGTGATAAACCATCCAAGCACGCAGCCTCAATTTTCCCCCTCACGTACGGTGAATCGAGGTCAATGACAGCCACTGGCAATGAGTCACGGCGCTGTTTGCGTACTGAACTTCGATTACCTCCCCTGTGTAATCCTCGGGCTTAACGTACTTCTTGTCGACAAGGGCTGGAACGCTACACCCAGTGTCATACAAGATGGTGGCACCTTCTCCGTTGACAGTAGCAGACGCGAGGTTGGCTGGGTTACAGCTTGCCTCCGGCTCGCGCTCCTTCCTAGCGACGACATTCACCTGGGTCTGCCTGCCCTTGGGACAGTCCCTGGCAATATGCCCCGGGCGCTTGCAGTTGTAACACGTCGGCGGCCCTCGTCGACCTGTAAGTCCCGCTTTCGTGGGTGAGGCCTGTCCAGGTCTATGGTTGGCATCCTTACCTGTAGATCCCCCTCCGACCCTCCCGTCGCCCTGACGGTTACGGACAGCCCGCTCTACCTCAACCACACGGCGCGACTCAGTGGGTCGGGGTCGGTCCGCACCCCCGGAACCTCCACTTTTCGAGTGTGCCTGCTCGTATCGCTCCGCCATGCTAGCGATCTCCGGTGCTCTCTCTCTGCTAGAAAGACTGTCAACTCGCGACGGTAAGTACTCAGGACATGTTCCTTGAGTATAACCTCGCGTAGCCCGTCGTACGATCTTTCGACTTCGGCCATCTTCATCCACTTCTCAAATAACCCTCGAACACGGGTGTGGAATTGAGAGTGGGTCTCCGTTGCCTTTTTCGTAGAGTCCCGAAAAAGTTTACGGTATGTTTCGGCGGTCAGCCGATAATGGCAAAGAAGGGCCTTCTTGAGCGCATTATAGTCGTCAGCATCGTCTGCAGCTAAGCCGTGGTAGACTTCACGAGCTGCACCTTGCAAAAAAGCTGAGACATTAATCGCTCAGTGTTGTTCAGGAATTTTATGAGCGTGAGCGAGTTTCTCAAACTGAACAAGAAAATCATCGATAGATTCCTCCTTATTTCTGAACCGCGGCATACTTATCTGGACCATTCGGTGGTCGATGAAAGGTCGTCCGGTCCCTCCAGAACTTGTGCTGGCGTCGTCCCGATCTGTGTCCCTAGCGGCTAACCTGACCTTTTCCATTTAGAGAGCGTAAGCGAGCTCGCGTTCTTTTGTGGCCGCTGATATCCTGGCCAGCTCTTTCTGTGTTTCTCTTTCGGCGGCTATCCGGGCCAGCTCCAGCTCTTTCTGGGTTTCTTTGTCCGCTGTTATCTTGGCCAGCTCTCTGTCAGCTGCTTTTTCTGCCTTTCATTCCTTGATTCTTTCTTCAATAAATGCTGCCAGTCGATCTCCCTCGTATCCGAGATCTTACGAACCCATGGCACGGTACTCCTTTATCATTTGCCTTTCTGTAGTCATATTGTTCTACAAATAGAAAGTGATACCTTGCCTCGACCTTACTAACAATGGACAGATATTACAAGTTCCCAGCCAAATACTTACCTGTCGACAGCAACTAATTTCGTTCAGGTAAGCTATTTGTTCGATATTTGCTTCACAATTACAACAAGTAATTAAAGATCTACCAATCATGCAAATAACAAATATAACAAACACAAGATGAGAAAATCATAAAAATTCAAAATACACAGGATGGAAAATATCTCACACTGTTCACTAATACTTCCTAACAAATAAACTTTAGGTCGTAAAATAATATTTATGTCTAATTCTAATCCAGGACGAAGCGCCCACTGTGACGTTTGCACAGATTGGGGTGGGGTTCTTCCAATATAATTTAATTAAATTATGATGAAAGTTCCACCCTGGCTCGTGAGGTTAGAATGTTAAATTAGTGACGAGGTAGATTTACAGCTCTGAGCCACCAGTCAGCAATGCCGACGGTTAAATTATAGAGAACACGAAGATGAAATTCAATCAATAACAATTTAATAAATTTGATAATTTAAGACGATAACTTCCAATCACTCGTCTTTCCCTCGACCAAGTGACAGCCTAATTCATCCGTGATTTACAGTGAGAGTTCGATTTTCCCCCTGTCCTTGCATCTACTCATCTATTTCTTCTCGCTAATTCCTTCCTTCTTTCCGTTTCTCGAATCCTCCTTCGTCTCCGTTTCTCTCTGTACTATCTCCTCCTCCAATTTCGCTCCCAGACTTCAACTTCTCCTGACTTCTCTCCTTTCTTCTCCTTTCCTCCGTCTCTACTATCTCCTCCTCCAATTTGCTCCTAGACTTCAACTTGTCCTGAGTTCTCTCCTTTCTTCTGTTTTCCTCTGTCTCTCTATCTGAGACTACGGGACCAAACTGTAACTGGTCTGTCCCTCAAAGCTTCCTGTGAAAAACCACAAGGCGTTAACATATGTTTTATCGAATCTCACCTCACACTATATCGACAATTAATCATCAGATAAGCTATCACGACGCGGAGATATCATTCTACCCAAATCAAGGTCTCTCCCCTATCTCGATTCTGATTGGGTGGCGCTGTGACCCTGTCCAATCGTCTTAGCGGCCAGTTCAACCTGTCTGTCTGTTTGCAGAGAAAAGAAGTTAAGACACTCCCACTTCTTCAGGCAACTTCTTTTGATCTTGGACAACATTTCCACACCTAGGTGATAATTGGCTATATGTGGCTTCACACTCCTAGGTCCGGCTCTCCACTTCTAACCCCGGCAATCTTGCGTAATGGATTAGTGCTAGCCTTCGGCAATGTTTAACATCAAACAATGGCTTGTCAGAATTACCTTGATTATACATGTTTCAAACTGGGGCTACTCTGGGTCGGGGTAAACATGACACTTTGATATGAATATTTGTAGAGATAGTGTTATCAATATTTTTTATTACATTTTCATCTAAAAATGAAACATGCGTACTTGATGCAGTATAAGTAAATTTAATTTTCGGATGAAAATGATTCAGGCGATCAATAAATTTTTTCAGTTCTTCAGTTGAATGGTTCCAGATCATAAATATGTCATCTAAAAATCTAAACCAAACAGATGGATTAAACTTTTCGTTTTGAAGAAAATCTTTTTTCTAATTTGCCCATGAAAAGGGAAGCGTATGAAGGAGCCATGGGACTACCCATTGCTGTACCGATTATTTGTATTTAATTCATATTATTGAATTTGAAAATAATTGTTTTCCAAGATAAGTTTTATTATTTTACATATATTCACTAGATAGTGTGCTATTATTAAGATTGTTATCAATAAAATATTTACATGCTTCAATGCCATCTGCATGCGGAATGTTGATATATAGTGATGTTACGTCTAATGATACAAGGATTGAGTTATCAGATAGCTGTGGAATAGACTTCAACTTTTTAATGAAATCAGTGGTATCTTTAATGTATGAAGGAAGTGATTTCATTAAAGGTTGTAAAATACTATCAATAAATTTGGATAGGTTTTCAGTAAATGAATTATAACCTGATGTAATTGGTCGTCCTGGATAATTTAAAGGTAAATTATGGTCAGAATTTTTATGAGTTTTGGGTAATATATAGAATTGAGGTCTGCGTATGTTAAGAGGGAAAGTATCAAATTCCTCAATTACGGAATTATTAATTTTAGCAATCTCATTAATGCATGTTGAAATATTTGATTTAATTTCTATTGACGGGTTTTTGTCAATATGTTTGTAGTATTTTTCATCATTTAATTGACGTTCAAGTTCTTTAACATAATCATCTTGATTCATAATAATAATAATAGTGTTTGATTTATCAGCCTTTTTAATAACTATACTGTTGTCATTCATTAGATTATATAAAGACTTAATTTTGTCCTTTTAAATATTACTAAGATATTGCTTTTTATGATTACTAGTTAATATCTCTTTTATGATCGCGTCAATATAAAAATCTAAATATGAATCACGTCCACTACCTGGTGTAAAAGATGATTTAATTGTGTTAAAATAACCCATTTTTTTAGAATGAAAAGAAATAGATTTACTCTCTGAATTCTTATATGCTTTATCATAAAAAATTCTTTTAATTTTAAGCGTCTAGAGAAATTATAAAGTTTTTCAGCTAATTTAATTTTATTGTGACATTTTGGTTTGGGACAAAATTTTAGCCCTTTGCCTAACAATATATAGTCATTGTCAGTTAATATTCTACGTGAGAGGTTTAAGACTGTTTCTTTACCTCTCTTAATTTGTTTCCTTCGCTTTGTTTCTTTTTTCCACTCTCTTCTACTTTTGATTCTGTGGAACCTCCTATTATTTTGTCTTGTGATGTCGTCTCTATTAGACCTTGTAAAATCTTTACCAGGTTTGTCAGTGTCTTTCTCATGGTCACTGTTTCTGATTGCCCCCGTTTTACGGCTTCTGCGTATGTCTTCTTTGTTGTGCCCTGGAGAGTCAAGTTATTTCGCTGTTGTTCATCCTGTTGGTTCTTATCTGAATTTTTAAAATTCCTACTTATGTTGACTCTTTCGGTTACTAAGTTTTGGGAGGTGCTATAGGAGTATTACTCTTCCTTGCAGTAGTTTTTATGGATTTAGAATACTTATTTTCTTGCTGTTTATTACTCTGTTGTTGTGTTGATTTGTTACTTTTATGCTGCTGTTTATTCTTCTGTTGTGATAATTTGTTGTTTTTCTGCTGCTGTTTTATCGGTTGTTGATGGATTTATGCTGTTCTCCATTTTTTTTACTTGTTTATTTTATTTTTCTCTTCTTTACTCTTTCGTAAATTGTTCAGTTTTTCATTTTGCTTCAGAAGTATATCATTTTTCGTTGAAGCTGTTTTTTGATATACTTCTTGGTCGAAACTGAAAAGTCTTTGCCCATCTATTTTCTTCCTCAGTTCATCCCTCACATTTTCCATCTGTTTTCCGACGTTTTGTGATATTTTTTGTTGTTCTTCTGATAATCTCTCAACTATGTTTAGCAAGACTAGAAAAGTGACCGGCGTTTATATGACCGGGGGGGGGGGCGGAGTCGCAGTCGCTAATGAATGATACAAGTGCAGGATGGATGATAGTGATTTTCTGAACGTACGGGCTTGCGGTGTTTGTTTACGCACCTTATCACTTGTAAGGCGTGAACTTGTATTTACCTAGGTGCAACAGAATTAGTGAAGAGTTGGTGTCAACTATGTTTTTCTGGGTCATTCGGATAAAGAAAAAACCAAAACCAATGTGCACATAGACTAGAAATAACAGGACATAGCATACAGTACACAGACGCTCAAAATGTATATAACAGAAGAGCAGAGAGATACAGTGAGCGAGACAGCGAGAGACTGAGCGAAAGAAAGCATGAGACAGAGCAAGAGAGCGAGTGAAAGACAGCGAGCGAGAGACAGGTGCAGAGAAGCGAGCCGCAGAGTACGAGAGATAGAAAGAGAGAAAACGAGAGCTTGAGAGAGCGAGTGAGACAGAACAAGAGATATCAAGCTAGAAAAGCAGAGAAAGCCTAAGACAAAGTTATGCAGGGAGAAGACGGATAGAAAGAGTAAGTGGGACAGAGCAAGAGAGAGAGAGGGATTGAACAAGAGAGAGAGAGGGATTGAACAAGAGAGACAGAGCAAGAGATAGAGAGAAAAATAGACAGATATATGTATAGAGAGAGCACCAGACATACATATGGAGACAGAGGGAGAAAGAGACATAGTATCTATGTTGGGGTCTTGACCGAGACAAGGCAATCCCAGTCAAGGGGTTACATTATTTGTCTCCCCACGAGGCTTGCCGAGGGGGATTTCCTTGTCTCGGTCCATAACCCAATGAAGATTCTTTTTCTCACCCAATAATTTCCTTTAAAGTAAAAAATAACTTCTCCCTTTGAAATATAGTTTACGTGCAAATATTTACGTGGTGCATTAATATAAACGTGTATGAGGACTGTGGCGTGACCGTGTCATCTAAGTACACAGTAGTTATGCATGAGCCAAAAATAAACAAAACAAACAACATTAAACGTTGCATAGAATTTAAGTATTATTACATTTAATATATGAATGTTATATGAAATTAACAAGAAATAACTAATATTTATTACAAGACAATTTTTCATTTTCATCAGATCTGATTTAGAAAATTACGTTGTAAATAATGGTACGATTTTGGGCCCACACTTCTGTTGTAGTAGTAAAGGCTATGTGTCGACGGATAAATGATTCATTCTGGCTGGTAAGTACAATATTTGTCGTTAAATATTGTAAGTATATTTTTGATTCAACTGGGACACATAGGATATGCTTAACAAAATTAGAATAAAGCTTGTTTGACATAACACATTTCTGGCTGTTACTAAGTTTTCTGTAGTTTTTAATAGAGTTGGAAGGCTATGAAGTGTATAGGTCTACAGTCTGTGTGTACAGATCAGTGTTTTCTGTCACAGTTCATTTCAAACAACAATGAGAATTTTGTCCCATCTGTAGCACAGTAAATTTTCAGGTCAGTGTCATTAATTGTTGGAAACAGTATATTGTTATACACGAAGTATCTAAAACTAGTTAGGTAGCTTTAGCTACATTTAATGACGCTGACCTAAAAATGTACTAAGCAATGCCCGCATATGGGATAAAATTTACTGTGCTGTGTGGAACAAACTAGCATAATATAAAAATCTCGACATTGTATGCATGTGTATCACTGTCTCTCTCTCAAAATGTTTTTGTATTTTGTGTTCTCAAAGGTGGATTGACATAAGTTACTATGTTTTTTGTTATATATTTTTGTTGTTTGATTTTAGAACAACTACGTCAGGCACAGCAGCAGACAACAAGGGTTTCTTTTTTTTAAAGTAGTTCTGAGTGCATAGACAACTTGACTAAGACGACTAGACTGAGATAAGAAAAGCAAGGTTAGCAAAACAGCTAGATTTTTCTGTCGCATGGGTGAGAAAAACAAAATAATAGCCATTTGAAACTTTTATTATGTATTCCCAGCCACATGAACAGCATAAATAATTTAGGAAACAATAATAATTTTCAGCAGTGAAAAAATCAATAGAGCGGTTCAAATACAAATATTGAAAATAAAGTTTTATAAATGTTCATCTCATGAAGACGTTTGATGAGTTTCACTATAAAACGATACAACAGACGACAGCTGATAATATGAAAAAGAAACATTAGTGGGTCTGTATTCGAAGCGCAAATAGCTCTGGTCAAATTCATGTGGACATCATATAACAAAGCAAAATCAAGACCCATTTATTGATGGGACAGAAATGTAAATAAAAGTTTGGGGTTAACAAAAAAATTACAGACTATATACCATGATGAAAGGTGGGAAAAAATTTAATACTGTTTAGACTACCTGCATTTTAAGGAGCCGAGCAGTGAGAACCATTAACTATGTCATCAAGTCCAGTATGAATTGACTTGCAGTCACTCTATAATTAGTTGTTGTTGTTGTTGTTGTGGGGTTTAACGCCATTTTTCAGCACACGATAGGCTATACATGGCGGCCAGTATTAATGGTGGAGGAAGAACCCGGGAAAACCCCGGAAAGAACCACCGACCCTCGAGAAGCTACTGGCAAGCTTTCTCACATACCCACATTGGCTGAATCTTAGACTCGAACCGCCGCAGACAGAGGTGAGATGGCAGTGATCCGTAACGAAGAGCGCTTTAGACCACTGGGCCACTCGGGGCCCCTCTAGAATTAGTATTGGTGTAAGAAAATAATAAATAAAAGGAAAACAAACTGTCCAATATATGGAAATAATCTTAATTGGAACAGCTATCAAATTTATTACATCAGAGAAATGAAAAGATTTCTGACTCTCTACTCAGTTTTTTATTGACTAATACCACAATTGTTGTGTCAGTTAACAATCATGAAAATAAATTAAGAAAAGACATTAAGTGTATGTGTTTTAGATTTTTAACTCATCATTATCAAGTTTTCAGTCACATCTCTATAATATCTTCAGTGTGACAGTTTGCAGTGATGTCAAGCACTGAGGCATCATGCCTCATGTTGCAGATATGTTGCATTATGCCCTACCCAGTCACATTATCCTGTCACCAGGCCAATCAGTTCTAACACTAACCTCTTAATACTAAATGCCAAGTGAGTACCCTGCTAGTACCATTTTTATAAGTCTCTGATATGACTCGGTCAAATGTCATTCATTCTTACCAGCGTGTACAATACCAGTGCACTGTCTATTTACTGATATGTATTGATTAGGGCTGAAAGCAGCCACAAGTTTTGTAGATACAAACAGTGGAAGCAGACAGTGCTGTTTTACACAAGAACAAATTTCAAATGACCTACTGACAAAAGTCTAGGATATAATATATAGAGCTAAATTCTTATCTGTCCTTTCAGATGCTACTATCGATTCTGCAGCAGTTAGAGACTGGGAATGCATTCTTGTTAAAGTTGTAGACCCTAAAAATAAAAGTACAAAACTAAGAGAAACTGAAATATCCGGTGTGTTTCAGCTGTCACAGATCTCAACTGCATGCATTTATATGATGCAGCTTAATAAAAGTAAACTTTTTTAACAGTCCTGCCTTCCACTATTAAAGCAAAGACAGGAGGGTCATTTATACAGACAAGTCAACTTTTTAATTTACTTGCCCATTGTCAACGTGTTTTTGACAACAGTTCTGCACCCATGTTCTCTCTCTGTGCCATATTATTTTGCCATTGTATTTAGAAATACAATATAATACTATGTACTATTGTTGAACTACTAGTTTGTGGGATGGATCCCATAACTATGGCTACCTTTGTATGGAAAATAATAATAAAGAAAACAAATGTTAATAAAACTATCAAATGGGCATACAAGGAAATGTGATGCTATTATAATTAAACAGTGATAAGTGTATTCTACTCTTCAATATGGCTAGAGCAGAGGTGGGTAAACTTTCCAGTGCACGTGCCGCATACACAAATGTACACCCTGTCGCGGGCCGCATAGTTCATTAAGTAAAATAATTATTATTTGAAATAGCAAAAGCAAAAGGTTTTTCTAAATAACATCATAATTAATTTTCATTTGTTAATATGTTGTTAATATTTGAAAACTTAAATTTCAAAATAAGCACATTTATTTCATAAACAGAGTAACATAAACAGTCAGTGCGAATGATGACTTGTTCCTAGGCCGCACGAAAACCCTTGGCGGGCCTCAGGCCGTAATTTTCCCTCCCCTGGGCTAAAGTGTTAAAAACCTGAAAACTTGTATACTATACACATAAGGAAGATATTATCACAATCACAAATAAATCTTATCTAAATCCAGAAATTTTTGGTTAACATAATAACTTTAGCAAGGGATCCTGATATGTGTACAAAAACAATTTCAAATATACGATGATAAGAAGATATTTAATGTACACTGTATACATGATTATCAGAGTTTAAAAATGTTGCGTTAACTAAAATTCCAAAAACAAAATTTGACGCATTTTCTTCAACTTCCAATTATTATTTCATATATAATAAATAGGTACTTCACTGCTGTCCATTTTTATTTTAAGTAATGTAAATATGAAAAGTCCCCCTCTACACTAAACAATTTGGAAAAGTGGATACATTGATAGCAGCATCCTCAAACAGTTGAAGCTGCTTAGTACTTGAATCCATGAAATGCCATTCTATCAAGTGAGTGATCATGTCATGTTCAATGCAAATGGCTTTATGCGATTGTTCCAAATTGGTTGTAAACACAGTTTTTGCAATGGTAACTTCTGATAAATCACATTTTCTTTCACAATTGTATTGCTAACAATTGGTGGATGTAATAAGGTTTCCTGCAGTAAAGAATTGGACATGGGAGATATAACTTCTATGTTGTCATCTTTTATCCAGTTTTCTCATAAAAGCTGTATCTTTGAAATAAATTCTGCAGTTTGCTACTCAAATTCCTGAGCACTGCATTTGTATAGCATTCATAAGTAGTGTATGGACACTGGTGGCATTTTGAAATATTCATCTCATAAATGCAAATACAGTTTGGATCACTAAAGACAGAGAAATAACGTGAATGGTGTCTGTAACCAGCACATGTCTTATAACTTAATTTTAAAAATGTACAATGTAATGTAGTTATGTTCAGCGGGAAAAAAGTAGAAGTTTTCCTCATTCAAAAAAAGTGGCGATGACTGCCATAACCCAAGGACAAAAAAAAGAGCTGATGTAGTACTCTAGGAAAAAACAATACCTGTGAACCTATACTGGAACATGCAACCAATACAACTTCATATCACATATTTCCAAGTTAAAAACACCAAATATATAATACATAAATTTTAATGCATTTATGTTGCCAATAAGAAAATTAACTGGGTTAAATTCTGAACTGGTATTTCAGAGTTTGGAATAAATGCTTAAGAAACATGCACATAATCTTCATCATTTCCCTTATATGAGGAACATGTCTGCACAGGAAGTCTTCCTTAGTGAATTTCACAGGACACTCAGAACAGCTGAATACCTACAATGAAAGAACAGTTTCAACAGTTATAATGTTACTGCAAAAGGAAAAGGACATACATGATAACCAAACTGCATTGTTTTAAATAACAGTTTATTAATTACTATATTTCCAGAATAGTGATTGAAAAATTGATCACATGTAAAGATAAGAGTTTACCTTTACTGGTCAACTGTGAAAGCAGTAGTCACAAAACAATATACGATACGGAAATACAGATCAAACTTTATATTTTCTAAGTACCTTTGCAGGGGCAATTCTCTGGAATAATCTTTCATCTTATGCTACTGGTTCGTAAAGGCAGCATGAATGTGTTGATCCTTAAAAGAATGTATATGATGGCAAGAAAGGAAGGCAACCGGCAACAACAAAAAAATAATGTCAACATTAATATGGTCAGATGTAAAAGTTTAATACATCCAAATAAAATTTGTATTAACTACCATTCTAATTACCACAGTATCCTTAATTTCATTTTCAGAACAGACATTACTTTCACAGTAGTTGCAACAATAAACTATAATACCCCAATTATAATCAAGTCTTTTCTTCCATTATTGGTTCAGAAAGTATCTTTCTGATTGATACAATCATACCTTGACACTGAACAATTCCCTTGTATATGTTATGAATAGCTGCTTGAGATATTACAGGAATAAACACCAATATTCACTATTATCTCATATTGATACAATCAGCATATTAAGGTATACATCAGTGCACACATTTAAATGGATATCTTCCTTACAAAAAAACCCGAACAGAATGAAATTACTCAAAGTAACCGCAACCTGATGCAAAAGAAAAAGACACCTGTTAAAAAAGAGACCAAACAAACATATCTCTGGTGGAATTATAAATGTCAAATTAAACATGTCTTTCAAGAAAGAAAAAACAATTGAAAACTAAGAAAATGCTAACAATATGATAAGGATACACCCATGGGTTGTAATGGGTGGAATGTGGAGAATATTCATGTTGGTCTATAAAAGAAATTAATTTTTAACAAATATGCATACAAATGTACTTTCCATTATTATAAACATTTTGCAAATATATATGCAGTTTATTAACAAACTATAATATACATTGATATTACTGGCACTTTCAGTTTTCTCCTAGCAGAAATGAATAAGCCATTATCAATGTATGTTGGTATCTATATTCAGTATATAATCAATAAGCGTTAACGGTTCTCAAATGACTTAGTAATCATGTTGTAACAAAGCAGCTTCACAGCCATCAGTAAATTACTATCAGCCAACATTAGCATAATTTCTCATTATTTTCCTACTCAAGTAAAATCACAGGGACTTTCGCTGGCCATGGCTTTGGACCAATTTTTTTTTTTGTAATGGTGGTGGAATTGAGGTTTTAATACCAATGTTGACACTTAAATGGTCGTATATGGCTGACAGCTTTAATGGTGGGGAAGTAAAATGGATACATCGAGGAAGAAGACCTGCCAACCCTAACAAGGTGTCAGTATCAAAGTTGAATTTTTCCATAAGTTAGGTTAGTTTTCAGTAAGATGTAATAAAAAAAATAATGTTTTGCTATTGTCAATCTGGAAAATATGCATTTTAAAGTCCAGCAGTGTGATTCAAGGCTGGTGTACCAATGGAAAACATCGTGTTCAATAAAGGTAAAACTAAATCACAGAACATTAATAAAATCATAAGTTTAACTATACCATAAAATATGAATCATGGAAGCTAGGTCATAGATAGAACTATCAGTGAACCAAAAACATGTATCTGTTAATTTCAAGGCGCATTTCTAATGATAATTATTGTAACAACTCACCAATGGCACTGGACATACATGCAGATCAGTAGTTATGTTTGATAACTGTCCTAGAGGTAAAGCTTGTTCCCATTCTTCAATAAAATGGAAAGAATACTGTTCCTGCAAAAGTGATAAAATATAAAAAATTAAAATGTTTACATAAGTAATTATTTTCATTGCAACTAAACCTTAAATATCATGTATGTTCCAGAGAACAATACATAAAGAAGTGGAAAACAAAATATATTCTGAACATTCAATTGTTCTCCATGAATTACTCATATGATAATCAAGATGGCCTTAAAAACGTAACAGTGAATAAAAAACTGGGTATATAATGGGGGGGGGGGATGGGTTATCATTTACCAATGGTCAGGTTTTCACAACTTAAACATAAAGAAATTCATGGTAAGTAACCAATAACATGGTTAGGTTACAAGAAATAGTTGTTTTTTATTTATGACTAATGCAGTAGGTGGTTTTGAGAGTTCCTCTTCCAGCTTCACATGCCACTGCTGAAATACATTTCTTCAATAGAGGTTAGCAACCAACAAGCATAACTTGTTGTCACTGTTACTATGCACAAGATTATTTTAATATGTTACCCAGTATACGAAATATTTCAGCCAAATAAGTACAATTGTAATAACGAATCAGTTAATATTGTCATTACAAAGTTACTATAATCATGATTAAGGTCTTCATAAGGACCAAAATAATGTTATCTGCCACAGCAGAATTTTCTAGACAAAATATTTTCATAGCCTAACTTGTTTAATTGTTGTTTGTGATTTCACCAATTTGTGCTGAAAGTAGCATGTGATTCACATTTTCTAAAGTTTCAGTGCACTATTATTAGGTTCAAACATACATGAATGAGAAAAGAAATATCTGACAGTAATTGAGTAACACTTTTCAATGTAGACAAATACAAAAACCTTAAAAATGCTTCTTAAAAATCAAAAAAATTACAGCAACATCCTCACCGACATTCACTAATATCTCATGCTGCTCTAAACTGCATAACAATGTATATATCTGCAAAAACATTTAAATGGTTATCTTCCTGAGAATTATTTTTTAATAGAAACAAATTTCTCAGAGTATCAGCATTAAGTCTTGAACATAAGAAAAGGAAACCTGCTACAGTAAAATAAAAGACCTTGTAAATGTGTCACTGAATTATAACTGTATTAAGTACATGCCTTTCACGAGAAAGAAAAAAAGAAGAATATGAGAACAATATTATAATGATGGCTGCACGCATGGGCTGTAACGGGTGGAATCTGGTGAAGAATATTCACTCTAATATCAAACAATTATTGTGAAATAAAGATGCATAAAAATGTAATTTCCATTATTATTAACATTTTGCAAATATGCAGTTTATGTAATAAGTGTAAGATAGATTCATATTGCTGGCAATGTCAGTTTTTCACATACAGAAATGAATAGGCCATTCTCAGTCTATGTTCAGTACATAATCACTAACAGTTAACAATTCTCAGATGACTTAGTAATCATAATGTAGCAAAGTAGCTATACAGATATCAGTAAATTACTATCAGCCAACAATAGCATCACTGATGATTATTTTCCCGCTCATGTAAAAATATCACATGGAGAAAGGGAAAAGACAAGAAAAATAAAAATATTAAACAGTAACAACTCTAACAAAGTATGTAAACTTAAGCTGCATTTACCTAGGTTCCAATATCTGTAATAACACACACACACACACACACACACACTGTATGTATTAATGAACACATGCACATTGGATAAACTTGAATCAAATACATAATCAGTGGGCACATTTTGTTTTTGTATGAGTGAACAGTTTCAGTTTTATCATCTACAGAATAAGTTAATATATGTTTTAACTAAACTGCAAGATTGATTATGTACTAAGTAATTAGAAAGTATAGCAGGCATGGCCTTGCATAACAGATTAGATGTACAGTACCTAACCTTAATTTCTAAGATGGCCAAATACTGTAATTTTTAGGTTTCATGTAAATTTTGGGCAGAATATAAATTAAAGCAGTAAACAACATTGTTTGAATATTATATGTACAAATGAAGTAAAAATAAGTTAAGTACTCACAAAATTTTGAAACCCACTGGCTTTCATAAATACCCAAGGAACTCCAATACGATTTGTGTACCTTTGTTAGAAATTGAAAATTCGCATGCACGAGTGTTGTGTATATTCTTTGTAGTTGTTTTAGACTTTTGCAGGCCAGGCAAATGTTTTTTTAATTACAAAAGATATTGTTAGTAGTAACAATATAAAAAATTTCTTTTCTTAAAATGAATTGAAATTAAAAAGAAACCAATTTGGTTAATAATGAACACATTTTGTTATGACTGAATAATAAATAGTAATTTTAGAAATAATACCATTATAGAAGGTAGTGAACACACTGAGCTTTTGTACTGTGAATAAAGATATGCCACACTTAATGATTTTATTATATGCTGATGAAAGGATAATTTAATGGTAAATTAAGATGCACATTCTGACAAGTATAATTTTACTGTAAATTAACATGCTCATTCTGAGATTACATTAACATTAAAAAGTGGCATGATTTATATCATCATTTGTATTGTAACTGATAGACAGCAATTCGAGTCATCGGAGAAAGATGTTTATTTGTTTTATTTGATTTTTAATGAATCTTTACCAATGTATCAGTTACATAGTCATAGTCTATAGCAGGGGTGCACAACCATTTTTGGCCAAGGGCCAGATTGCATTTTCCAAGACCACTTGAGGGCCACAGACACATTTCTTTAATATTATTACTGTTCACAGGCCAGATTTATGTGTTGTTTTAATTTGTCCTGAGGGTCGGGCAGAACAAGTTTGTCGGCCAGATTCGGCCGTCAGGCCAGGGTTTGTGCACCCATGGTCTACAGTGATGTCTAACACATGCCGAAGACATATTATATTAGTGCACAACTATTAGGCATTAGATAGCTATAGCAAAGAATGTTACTGCACAGATAAAGCTAGAGTATAATAATTTTGATCTATGAACAATAGATGTGTCAATGACTTTCACAATTTCTGGGTGGGTGTAGATATGACATGATCATATAATCATGTTTCATATGAATAATTCCATGAAATCTTTGTGAAAACCCAGACAACATTCAAACGTCGGAGCCTGGACAAGCCTGTGGTAGGCCTAACCTAACCTATGACTATGAACCATAAAGTGGAACATGGATATCATAATTATAAAACATTATCAATATACATAAACAAACTATCTGTATTTTGGTCAGTCCAACTACTCTTAAGCAAATAATAAGTACATTAATAATTTTACCTGTCTCTTTAAAAAGACAAACATGAGTTAGGACTTTTTAAAAAACAAGTAGGGGCACAACCTATGATTTAATATGGACATATTGCCATAATGGAGATGCCATTCAAAGAAAAATTTAAAATGAAATAATTACCAAAGAACTTTAAAGAATATAAACTGATATGACTATGTGACCTTATTCATGTTAAAAGCAAGTTTTAAGTAAAAACTATAATTTATGTTAATCACCTTTTCCTTGTAATCCATCGACTTAAGTTTCTCTCTGGATGGAAAATGCTTTACTACATCTGCATAAAACATACGGGTGGCACAGGTCCGATGATAAAAAAAATTCAGCGCTATTTATCTGCACCATGTCCACACAAACAACAAATGACTCCAATACTGTTTTCAATACATATGCACCATTTCTGTTTACATGGAGTCCGTCAAGTGCCAAATGCATACTTCGATCAAACAATGGGTTATAGTCAATACAATAGCACTTATCACATTCTCTGCTTAAAAAGGTCATCATCTTCTTTGTAAGTCTGGTAAAACAGTCGAGTTTCAATGCAAAGATTAAATGTTAATGGTGGTTCGAGGCAGAATTCCAAACATCGATCAACAGTGTGGGATTCGTTTCCAGCAGCTGATGAATAAAGTCTCTGTAACAACTGAAAGAAATGCACCAAAAGAATTAACTAAACTAAAATGTGGCTAATAAAACTGTGAAAATTTCAGAAAATCACCATGGTAACTGCTGGTATTTGGAAATATAAACAAAATCATCCAAACATAGAAACATCTGCTACCAGGGTTATTTTGTTCAACTCTCAATCTCTAAGCAAAAATAACTATCCCATTTTGACATCATATGGCAAGATTTAGGAACAATGCACACTATTAAATTTTGTTGTAGCAATGTAAAAATCATATGCAATGGTACAAATTTTCTCATAAAGTCATGTATATATTACCTAATTAATGTTACCCTCCTCGTGATGTCAAGCCTGTATATGTGTTGTATTTGGTGGGTTGTTAGTTAACAAACGTAGCTTGTTGGAAACCAAGAATACCAAAGTCGGTTAAAAGGATGACAAGAATATTGAATGAAATAAAGCTATTGTAATTGTATGTTTTTATTCATTTTGTTAAAAAAAAAAACATACTTCAACTTAATCCAATTACGGCGTTCCCGGCATAAATCACATTCCAGGCAAATGAAATGTAGGCCAACATAACTTGAAAACAGGTCCACATGATTGTGGGAGAATTTGAATTTATTAGAAAAAGAGCATCAGAGTAAGAACAATCTCGATAAAACATTATGACTTTAATTTGAAGAAAAGTGTTGATATGGGCTGTAAAAATGAGATATTTCTGAAATCTGACTTCTCATTATGATGCTAGGTGACACCAAAACATGCTACACAAGTACCATTAATTCGACAGTAAGACCTCGACCCCAAAACATAACAATTAGGGTCCATGTCTTAGATTGTAGGACGACTAGACAATATGGATGCTAAACATGCAAAAATATTCTTGAAAATTATGATGGTCTTATTCTAATTAGAGAGATTATTTGGAATTCATCACTAGCCAGTTCTACTCTGTAAGATCAATATAGTAAATTAAATATACAATACAAATTTATAATAGTTCTGCAGCAAATATTGGGCACAAATAATTCCAAATGTTTCTAAAGTAAAACTAACAAGTAAAAATACCTGTAAATAGGTTCACATCTTTTCCAACATCATTGGAACCTATGTAAAGAATCAGCAGGTCAGGTGTTTGGGCTCGGACAATGTCTAACACTTTGGATTTAAAATTGGTGATATCTACAACCAATTTTGCACCAGGAATACACAACAGGAATAAGTTAGGACGATTCAGAATACCACAGAGTTGCCTCAACTTTGAATCACATGCAACGAAAATGATCGACACTCTGGCAAGTATGCAGCAGCTATGTAAAATATACAATGAATATGAAATGAATATCAAATATCTAAAAGAAAGTGTTGTTGTTGTTGTGGAGTTTAAGGCCATATTTCAGCACACGATAGGCTATGCATGGCGGCCAGTATTAATGGTGGAGGAAGAAACCGGAATAATCCCTGGAAGAACCACCAACCCATGAGAAGCTACTGGCAAGCTTTCTCACATACCCACGTTAGCCGAATCCTAGTCTAGAAGCCATGCAGACAGAGGTGAGATGGCAGTGATCATTAACAAAGAGTACTTTAGACCACTTTAAAAGAAGTAACTGTCTTTCTATAAAGAAAATAGCAGTGACATAAACATGAAATTATACGAATTTTTCACCCTATATCAAGTGTAATCAAAATGAAGTTAATCATAAACACTTCAGAAAACAAACTACTATCTTGGGGTAGAAACGCGTGAACACATATCAAATGAATATAACTAATAAAATACTTTCTAGTATATTTTTACGCTAGCAGTTCTAATAATACCTTAACTATAGTCTGATAATACAAAACCGTTTGTTTGTACTCCCAGACCGATTTAAATTATGGGAAACCTTTAATGTGATACAAAATGCAAGGAACTTAGTCAATTCATTCATTGATATATTTTTTCTAACCTGACTCTGAGTAGAGTGGAAATAACTTCGTCATCATACGCGCGTCTCATGCTGAACGGAAGTTTTCAGTGTAATAGACGGACATGCTCGGATTCATTTCCAGTTTCTGGACAAATTCATTTTCAGCAAAGAGGTGTATCACGACTACAGCTGTACATACATAAGTCGTCTGCTTCCGATATTTAAAGCGTTAAATCAAGCAAAGGAAAATAATGACAACTACAACTTTACTTTTCATGTGGATTTAACAAGCAGTTTAATTTCTATGTTCAAATATGCAGAGGGATATAATTCCAAATTTTCAACGTTATGTAACTTACTCAATTATTCAGCAGTTACCGAACAGGATGAACTACGTCATTATGTTGTCTGATGGAAATAAACTAGCCTATAGTGTATGCAATATGGCACCGTGCTAGTATGGGAAATCCGTTAAGCATGAAATGGTGCAGGGGATGCCAGCATTAGAGCCATTCTGGTCAAAGTCAGGTTATAAATTATAAATTAATGATTCAATTGACTCAGTTATATGCACTCTTTATCACATTAAACGTTCTAGTTTTTGAAATCGGTCGGGGGTACAAACAAACGGGCATGTAGAGTCAGACTATAGTAGTATGTGAATAAGCAGGCTAAACTTCTTACTTACGAAGTAATTAAACGATAAGACATATAAATGAACAAAAGACTTAGCAATGTAAGTAAAATATCAAATAAATTCAGCCAATATTCACAAAAAGAGAAAATAAAGTCAAATTGATAAAAGAATGAAACAAAAATTCAAATTGATCTAGCAGTTGGTAACGTGACTATGGTAACGTGACTAGTTTGTTAAATTTGCGGACTAAAATAAACTGTCAAATAAATGAAAGCGTCAGCAGTTATAATTACCTGTATGTCTGACAATTTTTAAATATATATAAACGATGAAAATTGTAGCTAAGATGCAGCAATTAATAATTGTTATTGCTCAAATTTGAAAGATATCCACACGAATTTTGGTTGAAGCGGAAGCAGAAAGTAGAATTCATGGTTTATGTGATTGTTTCTGAGAGAATTTATTGTACAACCAATCAAAGCTATTGATTTAGCGGGTACATTTGCATATCTGAATATATGAATATTTAATGACTGGTAGGATTTCTTCATTATCCCCCTCCCCGGTTTTTATGTTTTCGTCTAGCGCATTATGTTTTTCTCTCTCACTCCAGATTTTTGCTTATTTTGTCAATTACGGATGAGAGGGGAGAAGGGAATGGAAAAAAGAAAGGATTCCGATGAAATTGTGTACCATTTTAGTTCATTTAGAAAAGAGGGACTATTAATGCTTTTCATCGTTATTTTCGTATGTCATTTATGATTAACTAATTGGTAGAAATTCATCATTGATCTATAGGCCTGCAGTTGAAAGAATGTTTATATATTTTTGTTATTGCACCATGGTCGGATCATAATTTGATATACTAATAGTACTGGTATATCAATTTGCTTTATACCAACACTATTACTCATTTTCTGCACCAAAGTGCTGTGTAACATTCACCATGCGTCAGGGATTAAAAATAGTCAAAATATCTTGTCTAAACATTGCGTACACCATCAGCAGCCGGATGTTTTTACAGCATATAGCGAGGAATTGAATATGTTGAGAACATGTCGAGCAAAGCTTGTTTGTGTATTCATGAGGTGGGGATCCTTACTTCATGTTATCAATGATTCGATCAAAATGACTCAGTACTGATTATTGAACATAAATTGTTGTAATTTTAATACGTGATTTGGGAGAGAGAGAGAGAGAGAGAGAGAGAGATGTAAAGCATGCGTCGTGCGAGGCACGTTGACAATATATTTAATAGGTTTTATATACATTCATTCTCAAGACGGTGAGTTGACTGGAACTGGTTTTCAATTTATATCAGAAGCCTATGTTTTAATACCATTCATTAGTATTTTTTTATTGATGAGACATCTAAAAGTTCCTTAATTTTGTTCAGATCTATAGCTGTTTTTAACCGCTTAAAGAATTTTATGACGACCCTGAAAATTAAGTTTTCCAGCTGGATTATTTATGCCCATGTATTATTTGCTAATTACATTCTTGCTATTTACGTAGAAATCGTTTTATTATTGTGTTCTTAACAGATTCCATAGTTTCTCAAGTTTGTGTTGTAGTCTTGTAGTTATTTTCATATTATCCATTTTTATTTTGTTTCACTTATTTGGTTTTTATGATAACAACAACGGCAAATTACATAAACTTCAGACCAAAAAGGAGAAAAGGATATAATTAGGAGGAAAGAGAAAAGAAGAAGGCAGAAAGAGGAAGAAAAGGCAAGGATGGCAGAAGATCTTTTTCATCTTCTAGAAAAAGATGAATGTTTAGATTGAGAAAAATAAATTATAAAAAAAAATTATTAAAAAAACGTTAAAAAACACAACCAAAAAACAAATATATACCACACAACCAAATATACAATATAGCAAACATTTACAAGTAGGGCAGGGGGGCCTCCCTAACTGGTCTGACAAGATCAAACAGGTGAAAGCACCCTCCAAAGAAAGGAAAGAAATAGGATGAACTGGAGAGGGCAAGTAAAAGAGATCGTAGGGTGACCTGGATAAGGCAAACATAAGAGATCGTATGGTGACCTGGAAAAAGCAAGCTGGAGAAATCATACTATGAGCTGCTGAGAACAAATAAGTCAATGATGCTTATTGTACTGTATATTTTGCTGAGTTAACCAAGTACTACCTAATACGTTCAGATTTGCTGCCAGACAGATTATACCATTCTCGTTGTACCTTCGGTAAAAGGTTTGTTACGAAGCAGCATTCTCGTTGTAGATATGACACAGATTTAAAACGTTGATAAATCCTACAGGAGAACTTGGGATATGAATAACTAGTGCAGGAATTCTTGAAATTCATTACACCGCACCTTGTATTTGGAATGTGAACAACTCGTGTAGGTGTACAGCAACGTTACTAGGTCACATATACTATTTGAAAAGAGAATGTTTGTACAATAGAGATGACAGGTTATAGGTTACTCCTTTTATCTTTAATAATTTTCCGTTTAAACTCTGGAAGAGCAATTAGAATGTTGGCAGATGAAATGATGCTTGCATAGCAGCGAAGCCATTTCAATGTCTTCCCCCCCAAAAATTGAAATAACTTTCATTTTACAAAGCCACGTCTGAAACGTTAATAAATTAATCAAAACATATGGGGATAGCTACAACGCATAATTTCTGCAGTACTGGAATCTATAGTAACCCAACAGTAATGTTAAATTTCCACACACCCCATTAGCGACAGCCATACAGTTAAATTCCCATAAGCCAAACAGTACTTCGACCCCCAACCCCCCCCTAAAAATTCCATATAGTGGCTCAACTCAGGTCTCGATGACCACCCCGACCACCCCACACCCAATGAGAACTTCTATCTTCCGGATTGAATGTAATCATTCGACATTCAGAGGTCACTATGCAGATAATTTCACCCGGAAAAATACATCAACTTCCTAAACATGCGCAATCAACACACCATAGTACACCCCGCAGAACGAAAATTCGCAATCGAAACCTTTTCGTTTTCCTGTAGATATCTGGAAACAACGAAAGCATGTGCATTTGCAATAATGAGTCATGGAAGTAGCATTTTGTTTCGAAAACAAATACCAATGAATAGACAAAGAAAATTGAAGTTCATTTGCTATATTCTGCATATACTTCATTAAATAGTTAGCTTTAAGTCTACATCATTATTAGTCATTATTTTTGTACAGTATTAAATTTACCACGATATTCTACCCGTGTAAATGCAATGTTGATAAAAGATTATGTGTGCAAAATAAATTCAAGCAAGCAATATAGTCTGTCATATTGCATTTGCATTATTATTAAAGACACACACACACACACACACACACACACACACACACACATATATATATATATATATATATATATATATATATATATATATATATATATATATATATATATATATATGAAAAAACATTCTTTCATTTATAACAAGGCTTGTCTTCTCATTTCTGTCCTAATTTTTGTGGTAGTAACCCCATGGCTGAAGTCAATCATATAATGGCTGCATCTCCTATTCGCATCGGTTGACTGCCACGAGTTTGCATTGACTATGAATGGTAAACATGAAAGACACCAACAGATTATACATATAGACAAAACCTATATCAAATAAATATGGTTGCCTGGGATTAAACACATTACTTTTCCTGTTTGCCACCGGTTTGGGTCAACCCTATCTGACGTTATCATGAGGCTTGAACATATTTCAGACTAACCAATATTTAGGTGGCGATTTATAGTTTCGTATTTTGCATAAGGGTTATGATGTTAAAGAAAAAGAATTTCCCCGGTTTTCCTCACCGGTTATACTGGTTATTTAAAAAGACCTTGTATATATTAGATATAATTCAAAGAACCGTAATTCCCTTTATTTTGGTGTATGATTGATGGGTGTACTATGGGTTATAGAGTATGCATCTTGACCTTACTCCAGATGTGCACCTTTCAAAAAAGTGCTACTTCCACTTGGTCATTTTCACTTCCTGAACTTCAGAGATAAATTGTATAAAAAAGAGCCGATAACATTTTTTTACATTTTACATATATGATAATTCATTCATTGCACTTTCAGAAGCTGGTATTGTCTAGTCTGGCTAAATTCATTTTTGCCTATTTTAATAGCTGCTATGGATAGTGTACTTTAGACTAATTCAGGCTGATTTTTTAGCACAAGGGAGCATTCATTTTAGTTAGCAGTGTGTTCAAATCATTAACAATTTCCAAAAGTACAATATCCAAAGAAATATCATCCACATTACATTAATATAGCATAGAGGTATGCCACCATTCTCTCCAATGTGCATGTTGTAAATGCAAACAACTTCACCTTACATACGTCACTCTCTCAAAAGTACAAAATAACTGGTGAGCGCCCCCTTACTCAATATGTCATTTTTCTACACGCAACAGAGAAGGCCGAGGTCGTTCCTACTGTTTAATATAATATACATTCAAAACTTTTGTCTGGCCAGAATGATCAAGAACTTTTAACTGGTTTGATTAAATTAAAACCATACTTCTCGATCTCTTCTCTGTCATAAATGCCTCTTTATGTCAAACATGTTAGTTCTTAAATTATGAACTCCATATTTTAAGAATGCATTATCAACCATATTTTAAGACAGCACCATCAACAGAAATGCAATTAACTCTCATGTTTAATCTCCTTCCCAAAATGCACACCTATATTTAATTAAATGTACATGTATCACACAGAATGTGCCTCAGTAGGAACACAATTTCTTATATTACTGTGCATATCTGCGTCCATATTTCAAATGTATCCCCAAATATCGAATATACTGTATCATAAATAGACGCGCAAGCAGTACCACATCATACATATTTTCCTTTGAAAAGTGTATTCCTACGCACATAAGCTTGTGCAGCAATTTAAATTGTTCAAGACATAACCAGCCGTGGGGATTGTAGACAGATCTACGTCACATAATGGACTGGTAGATCAGGGTCTATTCTGTCCGTTCGAGTTATTATTTAAAGTGAACAGTGATTTTATTTGGATGTTTAATGTAGCTTTAACAATTTTTCAGTCATATATCTACGATGTAATAGTAATGTTCCTAGTAATGTCTAGCACTGGTCAATATGCCGCAGACGTAGCATGATGTCCAACCCATTGACATTATCCTGACACTAGGCCGACCAGTTCTAACACTAACCTCTCAATGCTGAACATCAAGCGAGGCAGCTATTAGTACCATTTTTATGTCTTTGGTATGACTCGGCCGGGGATCGAATCGACGACCTCCCGCAGCCGATGCGAATGCTCTAACTACTAGGCCATCTGAGCGGTATAGTGAACAGTGACGATTAGGCCCTAAGATAACAAGCAAATTACATACTGAAACTCAGTTTTAGAACCATTCGTCTGATAGGTCAGTTATTGGTCTAACGTCTGAATGGTCACTGATTCAGGCGATCAACTGTCAGAATTCTTAGTTTGGATGTGCTCATTAGAATTGTTTGTAACATTGGGACATGGACCGGGACATGTGCGGTTCACAGCTGGATACCCGATATATGCAGGTTTGCAAGGTAGTAAAATGTTTAGATCATAGTTTCAAGGCAGTGCAAAAAACGACAAAATTATTCTTTATCTTGGATTGTCATTGCTAGCTTCAAGATGAAGAATAAAGAAACTGCGTACATTTTTTTTTATAATAAAATTTTAGAGGCAAAACCCTTGAAGTATGTAAATCTACAGGTACTAAGTTTGAGAAACTAATAAAATGCATAAGGTGCATTTGTTATACGAATTTCTTTCCTAAGTTTCTTTTATTGCATTAATCTCCATTGCCGAATTTTTCAATAAGCGAATAATTCTACTATTTTCAGTCCGATTATAAGAGTGTTAGATACAGTTTTCACACTCAGTATCCCAACAGTTTATGCATGGAGGATGCTTACAACATTTTACCCTGAGGTTACTTAAAATGTGGTGCACTGCTCATGCACATAAAGGAATTTGCGGCGAGATCACTTCCTCGCTCATACGATTTGTATATATACTCCTGATATAAAAATACTGCAAATCTTAGAACGATGACTATTACGTATGAATCGAGATTATATTGACCTGCTAACCGATTATATTACAGTAATATATCATAGTTCTTTTCTCACGAAAAACACAATGTTTAAAGGAAACGTCTAACATTTCAGCTATGTAGTGTATCGACATATAATCTGCACTGATGCTTTTTTTAAAATGCTAATCATCTGACATATAAGTGGGAATGAGTAATAGCTTCCTTACCAAATCTTTATGATCAAGTTCCGACACTCTGTCCAATCCTCCCTGTAAATAATTGATCAAGATAATGCTGTAATTTACCATGAAAATATCCCATTGGAGTCTCTCTTTATGTTCCGCCAGAAACCGTTCAAACGCTGCCAGCTTGGTCCCGAATAGCAATTTTCCTATTTATTCAGCTGGTGAAATTTCTTCCTTGACATAGAGAAAGCTTTTGATAACATATGGTATGAATGATGGTTTATTTTAAAAATTACATAATATTGGTATCAACTTCATAATACGGAAAGGGATTATCAGCTTATACTCGAAAAGCAGATTTATTCTGTCTAAAAGAATTTCTAGAATATTTTCTGTTTTAAAAGGAACACGCCAAGGTGGTATATTATCCCAGTGGCTTTGCATTGTGTTTATAAATGAACCTCTTAATGTATTATCAACTTACAAGCATGGTTTTGTAACTTTTGATAATCCTTGCCCGTGTCCTATTGTAGCTTCATTTAAATATTTCGAAGTCAGGCTTGGATCGGCTACTGTTGATAAGTAACATTACTCCATACAGTGTGGATAATGATATAGCTCCAAGAAAACTAAAATTGTAATGTTCCCCAAAAACTTTTCTGATTACCACAGACACAATAGACAATGGTTCTTGGGTTCTGAGATTGTTCAAGAAACAGAGTCATGTAGACATTTAGGTGTGAACGTCTCAAAGTATAGCAGAATAGATACTAAAGTTTAAGAAGCTAAAGATACAATTTTAAGTACCTTATTCAGTTTTATTGATATTGGAGTAAACAAGAATGGATTTAATCCGCTCACATATTTTATTCTGTATAATTATTGCAATACCCAGAGCTTTGAATTAATGTGACACCTTTCCTAATACACCCCGTCAGAATAGACTTGTACTGGAGAGAAGGCATTGAATTTGCGCTAAGAATATGAAAGGTATTTCCAGATATACACGAACTGACGTTGCATTAAGCCTATAAGGTATTTTATCAATTCAAGCTTACAGTGATATAAAAAAAAACTAATTTTCTTGAGCAAATTTGAAGGCTGCCTGTGGATTATTTTCCAAAACAATTATTTTTACTCCGTCTCTTGTAGCTATCAGATTCTAAGATTGCAAGTTAAACAAACTGTCTTTATTCCAGAAATGTATAAACTGCTGGATAAATTAATTCAAAAAATATGTCACAGAATTGTACATTCTTCAAAGTTGATTCCCCGTTAATAAGTCTGAATAGAAAAGTATTTTTAAATTTCATGTCCATTTCTTATATGAAAATTATTTGAAAGTGATACTTTATGAAGATATTTTTCGTAGTCGATTTAAGATGTTATTGCTTAATGGCAGTTTAATTGCCTCTGTAATATGGGAAGTAGAAGGAAACATTCCATGATTCATGCCGACTCGTTGCCAATATTGTAACAAAACTTTTCTCATCTCTGGAAGAATCTGCAGTCTGCATTTCAGTGGTTTTGGTTGATCCTTTTCTATCAATATGTTATTTTCTTACACAAGACTGTGAAAAGTTTTGTGACATGTTATTGATAAATTCGGGTTGCAAATATATTTAGATTTAATGTAAAATGCTGATTTGGTGAATACCGTCTTAGGAAAGACGACCCGTGAATTGTCAATTCTTTTAAGCAATGAACAACTGATGAGTTTCCATCTGATGCATGTTTTAGCCATTGCTTCCATGTGGAGCCAAATACAACAAACGCTGGACTCTTTCAATGTTGATAATGAACGTATGTTTATTTAAATCTTTGTCAGTAACTATATTAATTAGTTTATTAACACCAACATATTATTTGTGGTTAATCATTGGTAGTATTCATATCATCGTAATGTATAATCATTACAGTACCTTTATACGAAGGAACCAATAACTGCATTTAATAATGAATTTTGTAATAAGTATAATTTATTTACTTCTAACGATACCATACAACTGTGATAGTTGTGTTCAGTTAATGGTAATCCAACTGCTAAAATGTATTGGACAAAATGTTGAAAACGATCTACGACTTGAAGATATACCCAATTACTTCTATGACTTGACGAAAAATCCCAATTACTTTTCCTTTGCTCTGATGGTGGATGTCCACCAAATATGCATTTATGTTAATTTGCAAATTACTGTTATTTCTCACCTTTAATTAAAATGCTTACTATTTTCTTTGTACTATTGATTGTACTCTTCGTAATATAAGGAAGAAATAAAGATATCAGTTAATCAATCAATACGTCGAAGAACTCGTCTTTAGGCACCATTCATAAAATTAACTTTCATGTTCTATTAAAAAAATGAAATTCGGTTTATCACTTAAGAAGTTCCTGTCAGAAAGGTTGAACGATCAAGCAGTTGATTTTTCAGTGACATTTGGGGATTCTATCGATTCATCTGAAAATGTATTAATATGTAAAAAATGTCATTATTATAGTATTCAATCTTGATTGTTTGATCTCGATTCAGTTTTCTGCATGTATTCTCGTAAAAATGCGGATTTTTGGACGCTGATAACTCGGCGTGATCTTGCAATGAAGATTGCACTACTTTGAAAATATATTACTAGATAAATTAGTTAACTCTTAAAATTTGTTACAAAGCAAGTTTATGTGCACATGTGACGCAAGAACAGAGTAGTGTTTGCTATTCACGTGAGTCCTCAGTAGCGGTGTGTGGCTGCGCTATTTAAGTACGAAATAAATATAGTATTTCTTCAAATGAGGCATCAGTTGTAGTGTCTAAGCTGTTTGCGTACGAATGAAACATAGTATGCTATTCAAGTGAGGCCTTAGTGGTAGTGTCAGACTAACCTCATTATGTATGAAGGAAATATGATATCCTATTCAAGTGGGGCCTCAGTGGTAATTTATAACTGACCTCTCTAGGTATGAATGAAATATAGTATGCCATTCACGTGGGACCTCAGTGATAATGTCTAACTGACCTCTTTAGGTATAAATGAAATATAGCATGCAATTCACGTGAGACCTCAGTGGTAGTGTCTAACTGACTTCTCTATGTAGAAATGAAATATATTATGTCATTCACATGAATGAAATACAGATAGATAGATTTTGAAGGTTAATTGTAACGAATGCTCTGAAGATCTTGGAAAATCAAATCTTTGTGTTTGTGTGAGAATTCTATAGCGATGAAACTTTAATTTAAAAGAGAAACCTCTTATAATAATGTAATGCACCGTTTCATCTCATTTTCTTTTTCAGTTCAAGTCTGGACTTGCGCTTATTAGATTATAAAAGGAGTAAAACTATTCAAATTCTTGTAAAGAAAATTAAAGAAAAAGAGAACGTTAATAAAAGTTACTGTTATTTGTATCAATATGATTTTTTCAAGGAGGGTTCTTATTGTTGGCATTTATGCTGGTGAACTTGGGCCAAATGCCTGTCAAGATCAAGGTCAATGTCTGGTCAAGGTTTTAACCTTGGGCACCGCACACAGTGGCAAGACGGACGTGTCCCCCCCCCCCACCGATTTCACCTCTAAGTATGTTTTTTTTTATAACCGTAATGCTAATAGCTGACAACTACATGTTTGCCCCCACCCCAGCCCCCCAAAATAATTCTGCGGGCGCTCCTAATTTTACCTTCTTTGAATGACTTTGGAGTCGATAATAAGTACCAAGATTAGCCTAATCGCTGCTATAACTTCTGCTTCTGCTTCTGCTACTATAATTACTACTATTACTACTACTCTTGTTATGGAAGACAAGGTCATATATAGACAGAATTGATAAAGACTACACAACAGACCAGTGAAAATTATTATGGAGGCTTGAGCTTGGATCGTGTCTTTCTGGTACTCTGACCATGAACGCATTTTACTTTACTCCTAGTTTTGGCGAATTTATTTTTGAGAAGTTGTTTTTGATCGTGTGGAATTGTTTTCGATAAACGTGTAACCAAGGATTATTCTCGGTTCGACAGAAGCAAGAATGGCAGACTTAGGAACCGCCATATGTAGGAGTAGTCTATTGAGGGAATTAGATGGCGGACAATAGGTCGTCTTACATATTTCTATTTTCACAATTTTCGAATATGAGCAAGACCATATTTCTGTTTAACTTATTCTGTGTACGAACAATCAAGAGCATCGAAGTACTTTCTAGATTACATCCAGGAGGAGATTAGAAATTTTCGTTGCGGTTTTACAATATTGGGTATTGAAGGTTTGAACGTTTTGCTTTCGCTTTCATTTGCTATGATGTTTACCTAGTAACGTGAACGAAATACATTCCATGAATAAATAAACATAGAGTATTTAAATATCAATTTTCATCTTATGATCAGGTTTACATTAAAGATCATCATCGTCGTCATAGAATGGCATTAGTCTCATCATCATCATCATCATCATCATCATCATCATCATCATCATCGACATAGCGCATATCACCGCCGACGACAGTGATAGTAGCAACGACTAAAACTGTAATGTCCATTACGAATCACTGAAATTAAATGGCTGCCCAGTGATTATTGCAGGTGCGGCAGCCAGGGAGATAAACCACCCAGATAAAAGGTCGAGTGGCTAAACCAACTCAGCATTCAGTTATACGAGTGTACCGTATTCATTTTACGTCAATTATGCAAGAAGTTCATAAACCTTATTTGATTTGTTTTAGTGTAAAGAAGGTTGTACTATGTTGTCTTAGATACTGAGGAAACATTCGAAGATTGAACGTAGAAACGCAGAGATGCAAAGCAAATGTCCATACCAATGAGTAATAGAAGTGGTAGTTGTCGTGGTAATATATGTAGCAGCAGCAGCAGTAGTAGTAGTATTAGCAAAGGCAACAGTATCAGCAGTGGAGGGAGTAGCAGTAGTATGAGTTCTAGAGGCAGCTGAAGCATTTGCAGTATTATTAAGATTAGTAAGAGAAGCAGTCGTAATACTAGCAGTAGTAGTCATATGTACATGTGGTGAATAATACATGAGAGAAACAAATTAAGGTATCCTTTTAAATTTAAAATGAAAGAATGTTTTAAAGTACAATGCTTCTGTGTGTTACACTTGGGCAAGAAAATTGTTAATACATTTTGCCTTGTTAGATGTAACCACCGATGGCCAAATCGTGTCGAAGATTAGGTAAGTCATATCAGTCCTAAGCTCAGTTATCATGGGTTTCTGTCTTAAGGGAAAAATGTGCGAGTTAAAAGATCAACAGCAACAGCAACAACAATCCTTAGTTCCAAAACTTGGGCAACGGCGGTTTAAACAGACGTAGCTTTAACAAAGTGCAGACCTCTCGTTTAATGATGTTCAACAAAAAAGTAAATCTCAGCTAAGATATGGAAATAGCCAACTCATACAAAAGATGGCGGCAATGGCACTGATGATTCGATATCCGGGGTATAAAACAGTAACAAGGAGCAAAGTGTGCATTATGAAATTGACCTTCAACATATTTTACATACCTTTGGGGCGAAAATATATTATTTGCCAAATATTTTCGATTCTAATGATCGAGACATTATCATTTTCTTCTAATTGCCCCATCCAAACGCGGTTTGTCACTTGCCATGAACTGTTTGACACAATTGTTTTTTTTCTTTCTGTTTGAAACCCTTATTAGGGTATGTATGTATGTATGTATGTATGTATGTATGTATATATATATATATATATATATATATATATATATATATATATATATATATATATATATATATAATAGGCACGCGGTTTGTACTTCTATGTTGCCTCGCACGGATGTTCAGTCATATACTCGACCCTCCTGCTGCTGAAATGTATTTATGGAAACTACTCCTCTGACTGAAACTGCCCTGGAAGTTGATGATTACAGAAACATGATGGTTACAAACACAATGCATATTGATGGAAGGTAAAACGACCTCGATGTCAAACCATCACATCCGCCTTTGGATTGTGATATATTTGTGTTAGAAGTTGTTCTAGTGGTGAATTCGGTGGCCGAATTATTATATTGGCTAGCAAAGTTAGTTGATTTAGAGTCCGAAGTGACAGTGTTCTCAGAGCTTTTTCCTGACGATGGGATATAGCTTGCGTTTGACGTAACAGCAGTAGACGTTGGGGACGCCGTTGAAGTTGCAGTCAAGCCACTTCCTGACCATGTCGTAGAATCTATGGTAGAAGCAGAAGAATTAGATTCCGTGGACACCGCTGAAGTTGTAGTCAGGCTATTTACTGGCGATGTGGTAGAAATGGTGGTAGAAGCAGAGGTATTATAGTTCGAGGATACCGCTGAAGTTGTAATTTGGTTATTTACTGACGATTTGGTAGAATTGGTGGTAGAAGCAGAAGTAGTAGACATCGTAATCGTCATTGAACTTGTAGCCGTCGCATTTGTTAATGTGGTTGTAGCTGTACCCAATTCTGTAGTTGTAGCTGCATTCAATCCTGTAGCTGCATTCATAAGTACTACTGAAACAAATTATATTGTCTTGGTAAATCTTTTCAACAAGTGAAAATTTCAGGATGTATTGAGATTTATAGAATGCTGATCACAATTGTCTAATTATCTACTTCTCTCCTTTCGTTTTTCTACTTATCTAAACCAAATTGATCTCTTGTAATTTTTGGAGCTGTCGGTTGATGGTCTTCATCCATGTTTGCAATCGTTAGTATAATAATGCGTCTTGGCGAAAAGATAGCTTATATTCCAATTGTGTGTACTGCAAGGTAACTGAAATTTATGTTTGTGCTACTCTAGCAATCGATGTGTTCAATATTTTCTTGTTTTTCTTGTTAATATAATTTAATATCAATGATATTCTATCAGAATCCCCATGTATGTGATTAATATTGATTTACAATTTACATATTCTAATATATCCTCTCTACATCTTAAATTCTTCTATAAGCGTGCTGCATGAATGCATGCGCTATGCTACATTTTGTATTTTTTATTTTTGTATGTACAAGATACTGTTTGTTTATACGAAATAAATAATTCACTTCTCTATAATGTATCACTCTAGAATATAAAAAGAACGGGTATATTTAAAACTATTTATTTCATTGTTCGCTTCCTCCTGTGTGATCGAGTTATTGTTTGTTCTCTGTTTAATTAACCAGATATACAATATCAATTATTTAAGTATGATATTAAAGTAATATGGGATGTAATGCAATTCGCGTTTCGACATAACAAAATCACGGTCTCTGGAATAATGTTGCATTATGAAACTTTATTGGTCAGGAGGATATAGTTTTCTTTAAAATATTTCAGCACGTTTTTTTCCCCCTACTTTTTGTCGTCTCCGTTTTAAATAAATTACATAAGACATTACTGAATTTGCCTTAATTTATTGAAACGATTCCATTTTCTTTCATATTCATTCAAATAGCATTCTTTCCTCTCCGTGGTTCTCAGGTATCGGATGTTAAGAAACATCAGTAACACTTCAAAAGGCTACCTTACACTAAATCATTATCTTTAGAAAAGATTCAATGAAAAACACACTTCTCATCAGAATTAATCAACTTACTGAAAACGTTAGGTATATTAAATTGTATTGTTGAAAATGTATTACAGATTAAGACAAAACGATGACAGAACAGCACCGGCAAATCTAGATGTACTGAACGTTCAAAGAACGTGCATTTTAGAGTCTAAATATTTTTTATTATTGCAGTTCCAGTTTGTTTTTACATGTTTCATCTTCTAGCGCTAACATCCGTATTTAATGAACTTATTGCATATATACAAATTAAAATGATATTGATTATTGCTAACGAGTACAAAACATGATGTACAGTTCCGATAGTAGAGCGGCTATCAATTCCACTCATATGCACATCTTTTTTCAGTATGATATCGGAATGTCGATTTCTAGAATAACTCCACATCAACATAAAAACATAAAGACAGGTTTTTAGTAGTGTAGCACTTGAGCGTAGCGGACAACTTAAAAATTGAAGGTTAAATAAATAAATAAAATTTAGCACTCACAATTATTCCATAACTCTACATTTCTGGACCACACATAAGAAAAACACTTGCGATCATGGATCACTCGTATTTTTATACAACAAGTACATATAATCGGACCAGCCTAGGTCAGTTAATGTGATGTGTCACTGGGCAAGGTACTTTACTCCAATTGCCTCGGCACTAAATAGCCAATGTGTGTTGCTTTGCTGTAAAGCACCAAACGAAAGAAAATCAAAATAATAGTTCATAGTCTTTGGATCACATATTAATTTTTTGATTGCACGCTGAGCTGATTGCAAATAATGATATACTGCATGCATAACAAAAATTCGATAAATGTAGCATGGTTGTGTGAAATCACCTCTGAAAAATGTATTGAATCATACGTTTTTATTGCCTACGTATGATATTCAGAGAGATTTTCTCACGTAAGGTAAATAAAGAAAAACAGTACTCGCAATGCATTCAGTTTTAAAGTACACAGAGACCACAATACAGACGCACACTCTCTAACGCAAGCACAGACGAACTAATGTTGCAGCCTGTACCAAGTACAGCATCAACTATGGTGTGATGTTAGTATCAAGGAAATTTTAGTGTTATTAAATTTCCTCAGCGCAGAAGGTGCAAACATTGTATTTTAAATCAAAAGCACAACGGATCTGATTTTGAAAGGAAATCGGATAATTTTGTGTATAAATATACATCGAGAATCACCTCACTGTCTTAAATGTACGTGAGACATGTAAAAATTAAACAAAATTATGTTTATGGCTTACATATGAGATGCGTGACACGTTCTGTAGTGTACGGGATAAACCGAGCTATATAGAAGTCCAATCGAAGAGCGTAGAAACAGATCTGCGTTAAACAATTGTTGATTCTCTCTGTGAGTGTTGCGTGTTAAAATTTGAATTTAACTACCATAGGTGCAGAAACAAACGATTGAATTTTACTAAAGATTTTTTAAAAAAATGTTAAACATATTGTAAAATGCCGACGGGGTTTCTTTACCGAACGAATCCAACCCTAGCGTTAATCCCGCTAGAAGTTATTTGTTTTCCCCTGATTTAAAACGACTTCCCTACAACTACTGTCTTTAATTGCGAAATTCCAACGCGCCTAGACTATAAATACTTTTCTCTAATTAATGCATGACCATAAATATCACAACTACACATTTACATCAACCACCAAAATACTGGGAACAATTTTCTCTACACTATCCTAGGTCAGTCAAATCATGATTTTTAACCCTCATTTCGCCTGTAACTCCTCAACATATTTACCATTATAACAATAATACAAGGCGTCTACATATAACGGAATAGTCCCTTCGCAATTATTCCATTCTATAATTATCAGTCTCCATCACAAATAATCCCCATGGAAGTCACTCAATCAATCCACACAATTAGATTTTATATTAGACTCGATTAGGGACTACACGGCTAAAGGCCCACTTATGCGGCTCTAACCTGAACTCACTAAAGGTAAACCGTATCTTCATGAGATCTAAAAACCACTGCACTCTGTGAGGCTTTCCCATAGCAAATTAACTAATTATTCGGGCTGCGGACTATTTCCCCAACACTGTCTTCCTTTAATCAACAAGTAATCACAAAAATCTAAGAAATCCCTAAAAGAGAAAGGTATAAAGGTATATACAAATGGCGCATACCTTAAATTGATTACAATATCAATATTTGTTTTGTTATGTATATTTAAGTTTTTGACTGTTAGTTTTAACTTTTCAAATTTCATTACATGTTATTGTAATGTAACAATTGTTTGCTGGACTTGACATTGTCCAATATTGAGTCCATTCCTGCTTGTCCTAATTGACTTTTTTAATTCTTTAATTTCATTTATGTAAAAAACTAATGATATCTTTATTATTCTCTATGCTTATGAGCTTATTATCAGGATTATTATTCAGGTAAACAAAGAAGGAGTAAATATGTTGGTCAGGGTCAGGGTTTTTGAGATTCCTAAGTGAATTTTGTAGGCTATTGTGTTGTAAATAAAAAAGGCTCATTAGATCATTCTAGAAGGTTATTTTTCATTAGGAAATGGTTGTTGTTAGAAAATTTGATCTGTGGTCAAACAGAGAAATATATTATCTTGTTACTGTGAAGATTTTCCCTGTCGTTCTTTAACAGCTAGCACTTTAAGTTGTATTATGTTGTGACCAGTTTGGGCTGAATTTTATTTTCTTTAAATTATTGAATTCAAGTGATTATTTGCTCTGGAAATAGAAAAGTGCTCTGATAAAATTCTTGGATAAAGACAGTCACTGGAATTTATACTGAATTCAAATATGGATTAATATTTCTGTAATTGAACAAGAGACTTTTGACGCATCATCACTTCGCGGGCCATAACAGACACGTCGTCGCCTTCAATTTTGGATCTCTTCTGGACTTGAATTGAGTTTTATTCAGGATTTGTTATTGCTAGGACTTGTGTCTTTAAATCTTGGATTATTTTGGGATTTAATTGGAAATACCGTAATTTCATTTTTTTTCCTTCATTTTTCACTTTGTATTCAAGGTAAAAAAAATTACTTGTGAAATTTTACAATGCTTGTTGTCTTCACTCTTTTCTGTTACTTATTTTAAGAGCAGAGACTCGTAACATTTTTACACGTTAATATTTGTTTTATAGATATTGAAATATTGCAAATCAGTAAGATGAACGATGAAGACTTCTGTAACTGACTGGAATATTCCAAAGCATTTTATCAAGAGATCACATACTTCTTTAATACGTATAGAGCTTACACTAGTTATAATTTGAAGTGAAAAGTGTATATCTGGCCCTAAGAAGATCACAAAGATTCTGACGTCTGATTGGTCAGTGACTGGTTCACGTCTGATGAATTATTGATTGGCTTCACTCTGAACGGTATGTTATGTTCTAACTTCGGACTGGTTTGTAATTGCTCTAATGCCTGATTGGTCATTGATTGATCTGATGTGTTTTTGCTCAATGATTGATCTGACATTTGATTGTTCAGTGATTGGTTCATTGGTCAGCGATTGATCTGACGTCCGATTGGTGAATTCTTGATATTACATCTGTTTGGTTACTGATTGGTCTATTGGTTCGTGACTGATCTAACGTCTCAATGTTGAGTAATTTCTGTAAAGTCTGGTGAGTCAGTTATTGATCTAACGTCTAGTTGGTCACTGACTGAGCTGACATAAGACGGTCAATGATTTACCTGTTATCTGATTGGTTAGTGATTGAACTAACGCCTGATCTAACGTATGCTTAGTAATTGATTTGATTTCGTTCAGTCAGCTGTTTAGATATTTTTGGAGGGTTTGAATGTGGGTGCGAGAATCGTTTGCAATTTTCTGAACCTGAGTCTATGCCTTTCACAGCTGGGTACTTACTGTATACCGGTAAACGAGGTAATGCAATCATTCCATAATAGTTTAAGACAATTTGAGGAAAATACTTAACAAAGAATTTTGTCTTTGTATTCGAAGCGTACGATAACAAAAATTGTTGAATTAAGCCCCCCCCCCCCCCAACTCTATGCCAAAATTCCCTTTTTTAAAATTATACACGCTATTAAATTGGCAAGGTAATAAAATATATAATTTATATTTGTTATTAACTTATGCCCGTTTTTCTTATTTCTTATCAACTTTTTTTAAATAGTGAAGATTGGAATGATAATTAATCAGGTAATAAGATTCCTGGATACAGTTTTCACACTAAGTATCCCGACACTCTATACATGGAGGGCACTTAAAATGCTCAGAAGACAGAGGGTAATTAGAACATGCTATACACAGAGGGTAATTACAACATGAAATACACAGAGTGTAATTACAGCACGATATACACAGAGGGTAATTACAACATGCTATACACGGATGGTCCTTACAAGAATCTATACACAGATGCGATTTAGAATGCTCAGTACATGGAGTATTCTTACAACACTATAGACGGTGAATACTTGTAGTTTGGGATATAATTTATTTAGATAAGCAAACCTGAAGCGAGCCAGTTTCTTTTCAATGATACATGATTATGCACGAGACTAAGATAATATTGACTGGAAGAGCTGAAACGAATAACCAAACATTAGAAGCAGAATAATTTTTCAGTAAGACTCGAATAGGAAATCGGTATTCGAACATTTGAACATTTGTGTATTTATCTATAGAATAGCGATGCTCAAAACCAGACTCGGCAGTCGAATGTGCTTACCATTTTCTTTAGTGATAATTTTAAAAATATATACGTCGTTGAATCCATTTTACAAGGAGACACCCCTAATCCTGCTAAATCACACGAAGTTCTAACAATCGTTCATAAAGTAATCTCCATTCAAATTTCTTCAAAGTATCATTATTCACAACATCACCATTTTTGTTTAATGTTATTTAATCGTTCGTCTAAAGACAACTTGTAGTACCCCACTTTGATAAAGCACATGATATAACACATGGAGCATATCAAAGTACAAAAGCATATCAACAAAATAACCTAATATAGAATCTGCACTTAATTCATTGCATACATGCACTCATATAATTCAGCTAAATCTGACTTCTTTTACATGTTAAAAAAAAGAAATAACCGAGTCATCGAATATATTCACGGATTTATTTTGCACTCTTGTAAAGTTACACCAAAGGTCGAATTATGCGGTTTTCTTTGTGTATAAATCACTTGATAAAGAATTTGTTAGATATGGTTTGCATTTAATTGAAGTAATTGTGAGTTTCTGACCATTTTTACCTACAGTCTGTCGAATTCAGCACAAAACAGAATGGTCCTACCGAGTATGACGATAATCAAGGGAAATAACTCTTACATTTAATTAATTAGTAGTCTTAATCGAAAACGAAATCGACTCAAGAAACCTAAAACAGCATTTAATTACATTCTGATGACAGAATTCACGCTGTCTTCAGTGCAGACTGGCCGGGAAGGGGTTAGTAGGGACGGGCGAAGGTGTCAATTAATACCAAGGTAGATAAAAATTTAATAAAAATATAGATTTCATACTTTTTTCTTTTTACTATCGTTCAGTTTTCGAATTCAATCCGAATACATTCCAAAAATAGGAACATTTGGTATACATTTCAGCCCTATTGACCGGATAACCAGTTATCTAGTTATGTTCAATATGTATGATATCATAGTGTCGCATTCGATTACACTACAATTTCGAAAACGATATGCAGCATTATAATTGTACATTGTAAACAAAATTTACTCATTAATCAAGAAAAAAAAAACACCTTCACCGAGCCTTGAATGTCGACTCCGCGTTCCAAGTATCCTGTTTTTATGGATTATTGAGATTCCCGGTACGATCTTTTTCTTCTAATTTACAACCTAAATAATATTGGAAGGATCAGTGTTTGTATCTAAATGCTTGTGTACTCCTCCACAAAACACAAAAGCTTAATTTATTAATCAATCAAGCAATTAATTACTTAGTACCTGTTATAAAAATGGCTCTTCTTCCATACCAGTTCATTTTGTAAGGTGAAATCTCCGTCTGTAATGATAATAATGGAACATAATACAGATGGAAATACACGCCATAACGAATTGAAAACAAGGATAAATATCTTACAAATATTTTCCAAAAACTAGTCAAGACCTAACTAGGAACAGATGTTAGGCGTATAAACACATCGTCACCTACCAAAAAAAAAAAAAAAGGCAAATTTATTATCTTTTCTGCCAATTTATCTTAGTATTATTCCTGAACATAGTCCGATGATTTTTATGTATTATTTTGTAACATTGATTTGAGAGTTAATTATATACCAAAATATTTTTTAAAGAAAATTTAAAATAATATTGATTTTTGCCGTTAGACTATTGCCATTATTTACTCTTAGGAGAACTGTCCTTTGTGGCTGGTTAACTTGACTTTTTTCATGCACAATTAAGTTTTAAACAAAAAGAGGCATATCTTTCTTAACGTTTTATAAGCTAAATTGGAATCCAATATAAATTATAACCAAAATTTTATGTTATGGACCCAATTTCACCAAACAATTCAAATCTTCTTCCTTAAATTGTGATTTATTAAAAATCTTTCTTTTTCCATTTATTATATATACTAGCAATGATTTCTTGCATAAAACATGAACATGCATTGGGGATGAAAAAAGATTAAGAAATTTCATTATATTTTTCTCAAAAGAGTCTTGTGCTGTCTCTAAGGAAAATATGAGTATTTACTTTAACTGAGCAATTCGTCAACTCTGTTTACAAGAATAAACATACAATGCGTTAATTATTGCACCATCTTTTGCACATTCCCCACATCGGAGAGAAATATTAATATAGTTTGAAGTATCCTAATGAAGGTAGTGTACAATATCAGTTAGATGAGAAATTTATAGAATTTTAGTGGAACCGGATCAAGATAAAATATTTTAACATCTATGGATTATTTTGGTGCTGATACTAAGTTTTTAGTTGTGTAGAATCTCTACTAGTGTCTCTTACTAGATACTACTACTAGCGTTTATTTAAACCAGAGTATACTACTAGTGTCTTCTAACAGTGTCTGCTACTAGTGTATACTACCAGTGTATTCTAATAGTGTCTACTACTAGTGCCTTTAAGCTAGTGTCTACTACTAGTATCGTCTACTAGTGTCTACTACAAATGTATATTGCTAGTTTCTACTACTAGAGTCGTCTATTGGTGTCTATTATATGTATCTAATACTAGTGTCTACTACATGTACCTGCAGCTAGTTTCTGCTACTAGTGTCGTCTTGCAGTGTTTACTATTAGTGTCCAATACTAGTGTCTTCTTCTAGTGTCTACTACTAGTGTCTTCTGCTGCTATTTCTACTGAAGCGAAAAACCATATAGACGGGTAAGCAGGTCAGTGAGGTTGTTTGGAGAATCTTCCGACCAGGACTATTTTTTTTACAATGCCCTGACCAGGGACACATTTGACTTTGGTCATTGTTCGTGCAGTTTAATTTTTGTGCCTTTTCTTTTTTTTTTAATCGTGTGACGTCATTATTGGTCCTATTGTGTAACGAAATTCATTCTCTGTTAGACAGAAGCAAGAATAACAGATAATGGGTCCGTCAGATGTATTTATAGTCTTTGTGTAGAACGAAGACTTCCGAAAGTACGTCGTCATCACTATTCTTCTTACTTTAACGTTTTCGCGTTTGCAAAGGACTATGTTTCTATGTAATTGATTCTTCGTTGGAAAACACAACAAACCACATTCAGGGAAGAATTCGAAGCTTTAACAGATTTATACACCATGTATACTCTCAACCACCTCGGTTGAATTCTTAAACTTCAGATACGTTACTATTTTATACTTTTAATCCGCCCACTGCCCTGAAAAAGCACATAATTACGGTTAACATGCCATCTTCAGTTATATTACAAGGAGCCGAATCTAAAATTAATGCTGCATTTGTCTCTTTCAACCATTTAAGTTATAATCTGTTATAAGTTTTTGCAAAACGTCAACAGCTGGATAGTCAAGAACATCACTACAGTAGAACAGTTCAATAGGGTTAACTGGTGCACACTCTAGTTTTTCATGTTACAAACGCTAGCGAGGCGAATTACACATATTTGAATTGATGGGCTGAAGCTCTAGTTCTTGCACCAGTTATTTTCCCTGACAGCATTACCGAACATTTGCATTTCCATTAGATTGCAATATTACATATCTTAAAGCAAACAACATTCACGCAAAATTTTAAGATTGTATAACATAGATGCACAGTTCAAAAAAGAAAATAATCGTATTTGAGCTCCTTAATTTTATTTTGTATGTATGTATGTATGTATGTGTGTGTGTGTGTGTGTGTGTGTGTGTGCGTGTTTGTAAAAAGCTCTTTACACTATGCATTTCTAATTACATTGATTGGAATATAGTACGGAAGGTTTGCGGTTTGTTCAATTTGTACTTTCAAAAATGAACTGTCGACACATCCGATCAGCGGCATGTGAAGATGGCTAGAAATATCGCACGGTTAAACTACTCAGGTAATTTTGTTCGGAAACAGATAAGACGCATAATCTAATGTACAACAATTGGTTGGGAAAGAGCAAATCAAAGTCCACTTGCACCTGAATAATTTGAACCACGGCGTGCTGAAAACAGAAATTCAGGTGTAAACAGGCCGACATGAAGAGTAACTTCAGTAATCAAACATAATCTGATAGAGATATATTGTTCAAGGAGTAACTACGTGGAGAGAGAGAGAGAGAGAGAGAGAGAGAGAGAGAGAGAGAGAGAGAGAGAGAACCACTTGAAACGAAAACTCATGGCTGCAGAAATTTTAAGAGAAGTTGAGATGAGTGTTTCTTTCTGAAAATCCATGTCCCACTTTAAAGGACGCCACTCCTTGACACACTCAGGATAAGATTAGTCATCCAGGTCGACACATAAGTCTTATCATTTAATAAAGATAAACTGTTGAATTCTGCCAAAAGATACTACTACTACTATTACTACTACTACTTATTACTATTATTATAATGACATGTAGCGATGTATTGTTTCCCTTTTGGAACCTCTTGCTTCTTTGCTCATTTACTGCAGTGTTTACCTTATCGCAAAAACGAAACATTTTTCTTTCACATGATCAAAATACTTTCTATCATGAAAACGAAACACTTTTCATCATAAGAACAAAATACTATCAATCACGCAAACAAAATACTTTCCATCATGAAAACAAAATACTTACCACCACAAAAACAAAATACTTTCCATCATATAAAAAAATACTTTCCATCATATAAAAAATACTTTCCATCACGAAATAGCACAACTAGAATATGTGAATATTAATATAATATTAATATAAATATTCTTGATCATACATATCGTCAAGATCGTCACCGTCGTCAAGTGACTTTGTTCTCTTCATCATTATAATGGGAAGAGAGCATATCACAACCGAAAATAGCAACAACAACGATAGCTAAAACTGATGTGGCAAATGTTAATCCTTCAGATTAAAAGGACGTACATTGATTCTTGTAACTGCGCCACCCAGCGTAGACCTCAGAACCGCGGAGACGAAAAACGAGTGGCTAAACCAAATTATTAGTAGTTGACTTTATTCATTTTATGGCAATTTTTCAACATGTTTAAAAACCTTATTCTGATCGAGCGAGGGAGCTTGAGGGCCATGTATGTCGCGCTAGGTGGTCTTTGACACGGAGAAAGCTGTGTACCCGAAGCAACCTGACCACATGGCTGGATGTCCACTGATTTTTGTATCTACAAATCTCGCAAAGTGAACATGTAGCCGCAGAGACGTACTGTGAGTGTGCATAACAGTGAGTATTAGAAGAAGCATCAGTAGTAGAAGCAGTAGTAGCAGCATCCTTAGAAGTGGTGGTAGTAGTAGTAGTAGTAGTAACAGCAGCTGCATTAATGATAGTAGTAGTAGTAGTAGTAGTAGTAGTAGAAGCAACTTTATTTGTATCTGTAGTGTTAGTAGCAACATGAGCAGTAGCTGAGACAGTAATATTAGTAGTAGTAGTAGTAGTCCTCGTAATAGTCAAGGAAGCAGCAGCATTGATAGTAGTAGTAGTAGTAGTAGTAGTAGCAGTAGTATGAGAAATACAAAGGCAGCGGCAACAGTAGCACTCGTAGTAGTACTAGTATTATAGGCAACTGTATTAGTATGAATATCACCGTTATGAACAACAGAGGCAGTAATGGTAGTAGAAGTAATTCTTGTAGTATTAGAAGCAGCCGTGGTAACTGCAGTAGCAGTAGTAGTAGTAGTGCTATGAGTAGTACGAGGGCAGAATGACTAGCAGTAGCATAGACAGTAGTCATAGCAGAACAGCAGTAGCATTAATACAGACGTCAGTGGGAGTCGTATTATGGCAGCAGTAGTCGTAGTAGAGCAGTAACATTAATACCGGCAAAAGAGGTAGTTTTAGTAAAGCAGCAGCAGTAGTATTAGTGTATGCCTTAGTGGTAGTTGTAGTAGGAGTATTATTAGTACAGACAGTAGTGGTAGTCGAGCAGCAGTAGAAGTAGAAGCGGTAGTAGTACTGTAGTAGTTAGTAGTACTGTAGTAGTAATCGTGGCATCAGTAATATTGGGATCGTAAGTAGTAGCAATACTCTTTGTAAACCAATTGTTTAAAAGGAAGCAACAAAAAAGACATATCAGACAGAGGGAAAATCTTGATGCTGAAGAGGTGTTAAATTTACTTACTCTTTTTCCTTCTTGTTGAGTTGAGAATTTTCTCAATTCCTTCAGATGTAAAATTCTGTTTAAAGTTCTCTCTCTGTGAATGAATGTAATTTTGTCGAACTTCATCGACCTGCGTTATCACCGCCAGGTAAACCCGATAAATCAGCCAATGAATTTGTTGCAATTCTAAAACAGAGATAGACAGCAGAAAGCCGAATTTCAAACTGCGGACATGTATGATGTTGGGATTATCTTTGTTCATACTTGTGCTCGAAAATGTACCTCAACCGTAGATTATGCCTGAAATAATTTTCCTCATACGTACTTATATGTAAACACATAAATCATGATTTTGTTTAAAATTAATTTTTCAAGGATATAGATTTTATTATGTTAAGGATTCGATTTGTGAGCATGTAAGGATTTAAGGAGACTTAGGATATAATTTAAGGGGTACATAATTGTACGTGGAAAAGGACCTTCCTATATGGCCTTGACATGAATTTGTGTTACAAATTTAAACCATGTCTTTATGCTATTTTTTTTTTTGCACATTTTACTGAGGACGGACGCTTTGAATCAACGAGTAATAAGGACCGTATTTAATATATTATTGCATTTGTTTAATTGCCTGATTGGGAAATTTCGAATAATGATCAGTATTGTGTGTAATAGAATACAACAAACCATCTTATGGATACCAAACTCAGTTATAAAACAACCATCTTATGGATACCAAACTCAGTTATAAAAAATGGGGTATGAATACAGTTGCATACGCTTGCAGAAACTTCAAAAACATTTAAATCTTCACAAGTACAAGCCCTTCGGTTAAATATCAAGCATAAATAGGATGCGCGGGAGTTTCTAACCACTTTACGTCATTTGCTTCGTCACATCATCGTCATCGCTGCCATTATCATCAGCATCACCACAGCAAAAATCGTGATCATCGTCGTCGTTTTCATCATCATCATCATCATCATCATCATCATCATCATGAGGCATATAATTATCACAACAAGAAGAAAGACAAGAGGGAGCAGTTAATTATTTATCATCATGCAGATGTAAGAAGCAGTACAATGGTATTGGTTTCAGGTATCTATATAATGACTGTATACTAATGTAACAATTGTAAAAACGACTCCGGTGGTCATGCGGTTAGAGCGTCCGCCTCGGATCCGGGAGGTCGTGGGTTCGATCCGCGGCCGAGTCATACCAAAGACCTATACAAATGGTACTAACAGCTGCCTCGCTTGGCGCTCAGCATTACGAGGTTAGTATTTGGACTGGTCAGCCTGGTGTCAGGATAATGTGACTGGGTGGGACATCATGCTACATGTATGCGGCATGAAGCCCCAGTGCTAGATATCACTATAAACTGCCACACTGCAGACATCATAGCGATACAACTGAAATGTTTTTAAACCTACGTTAAAAATCAAAAACACACATACACACAAAATTGTGAAAAAGATATGGATATATTTTAATTCAACGCCTGTTGGTATGATTCTTTGGTCTAAAACTAAGTTACATAAAAGAGCGAAAACAAACAAGATTTGTAAAATTCAACAAATAATTTATTTTCCTAGAATACAAAGTGAAAATTTAAAAAGATGTTACAGTATTGTGAATGAAATCACAAGTAGCCCTAAACGTTCTATCACAAGTCCAAATGTATGAAGTCCCAACTGAATGCCAGTGGTATTCCAAATAAATTCTGATACTGAATATGTTAATGTGCACGTAGTCTCGAAACATGCTAATGTGAAAATGGCCTAGAGTACAATGATGTGCGAATGGTCTTCTGATGTATTGCAATAATATAATGAAAAAAAATGATCTTGTCTGAATTCGCTATGACTCGAAATAAATGTTCCAGTCCGAGACTTTGTTTGAGCACTTTGTCATTCATTCCAGTGAACAACAATTTGAATAAGTAAATAAATCCAACCAAACTAACATTTAATGCAAGAATGTGTAATTTTTCAAGTAAACAACATAATATAAAAATGTAAGACACAATAACAGGACCAGGATAGAGGTCGGTCACCTTTATAAAACATTCAAATTTGTCAACAATTTTAGGAATTTTCAAAACAAAATTTGAGTGTTGTAGACTCACGTTCAAATAAACATATTTACTTCCATTGATAATGATCTGAATATATATTCTATAACCTTAGAGAAATATTAGCTGTATATTATGTGTGTTTTTTTTTACAAAATAAATGGTATGTGAGAAAGCTAGCTGGTAGCTTTTCGTGGATCGGTGGTTTTTTCCGGGGTTTTCCTGGATTTTTCTCAACCATTTATAATGTCCGCCATGTAAAGCCTGTCTTGTGCTGAAAAAAAGCATTAAACCCTATAACAACAGGAACAACAACAACACAATAAATGTGTCAGGTTTACCATTGCCTTGATTTTGCACAAGTCAAGTACAAAATACAGATATACAAAACATATAATCATGAAGTAAACAAAACAAATAGTACAAATTAAATATATATAACAATATATTGACGGTAGATTTTGAATAGTCATTACTCGATCTACTGAGAGAATCAGTCGTATCAATTTTATTAACGTCCAATCCTGCTCACCTAAATTTTGGTTACGACTGAATGGGACAAGTTTCAATGATCCTGTTCAAAGATTATTCTCGTGGACACCACGTGTGCAAAGAAGCGGGTGATGGTGGTGGTGGCGGTGAGGCAGAGCCGGCGTGCCTCCCTCCCCCCGAAATGAGCACAAAATAACTGCAACGCTTTCTAATCTAAATATTCTTTACAGTTTGTTAAAAGTATGTACCGTAAACGCTTAAAATGCAAGTTTCCAGGGGCTTTCCTTGGCACCTATCAGGAGGTCCATGCCACAGACCCTAAACGACCATGTTTAAGCCTAATCTCCTCCTCAAATGATATTTCTGGAGCCACTCCTGTCAAATATAGTCAAAATTAAACAGACAGTAAGACCTCGATAACTCGAATATCGATCACTCTAATACTCGGCATCACGCAAATGATTTGATCAATCCAGCTATAAAGCTTTTCTTATCACTGAGACCTTGAATACAAAATAAACAAAACCTGGAAACAATAATTCGGGCCGGCATAGTGTGAGGTTTCATTTTCGTTATCTTCGACCGCTCCGGTGGCCTAGTGGTTAGAGGTCGTGGGTTCGAACCTAGTCCGAGTCATACCAAAGACTTACCAAAATGGTACTAACAGCTGCCTCGCTTGGCACTCAGCATTAAGAAGCTAGTGTTAGGACTGGTCGGCCTGGTGTCAGGATAATGTGACTGGGTGGGACATCATGCTACGTGTCTGCGGCATGATGCCCCAATGCTAGACATCATTATAAACTGCCACACTGCAGACTGAAAATTTTTTAAAGCTACGTTAAAAATCCTAATCACACACATCGTTATCTTGGAAACACCTCGTTCCACATCGACCCTTGACATATGTAGCTAGAACGAACGCACCCGTGCGGATGAAACAGTTACTGCCCTACGCAGGTAAAATTAATTGATCAATGAGAGCTCGCTACGTCACCCAATAGGTACTCAGTAAGACACTTCAACGATATTCACAAGCATAGGCTCGAAATTAATACTTGAGAAGTCAAGTCTTCCGATTATCATCTGCGATGGCACGAAGAAAACCCGAGAGAAAATGGCAGCTAATAAGGCCAATAAGAAAGTCAAAGAATTAGAGAAATGTTTCAAGACAAAGAGGATAGAGACAGGTGAAGGATCGTCCCTTGAATTCTCGTACAGAATGTCAAAAATACCACGAGAATGTTATCAGGCATAACAGCAGTGATGATAGCACTAAACGGACTAAACCAGAATCCATACAACGAATTTACTCCCTCAAGACAAACGGGTACAATGGATACATATTACGACCAAGAGGAACCCGACATATATTACCACTCATGGAAATAACCGTTGCAGGAGAGACAGTTACAGTAAAGGGTCCAACACCCATCTTGCGGAAAATAAAAAATTAAGAAAATGGAGAGGTACACTTATCTGACATCTCACTTGATATACAATTACAATCAACAGTAGAAAATTTCGAGAAAAAAATTCAACATCAAGGTGATAACATCAAGATTAGCAACTATTCTCTTAACCACAATACACAATGGAATAATATTACTGGTAATAGAAAAGAGGAAAACGATAGACGTGAAAAGAGCATTCTTTCTACATGGTTTTCTGACTAAAGCATTGTACAAGGGATGTATTTATCGTAGAAAATGTAATAGATGTGGTCAGAGAGGGGATACTCCACACAAGTGCCCTAAAAACAAAGAGATCCAAGCAGAGGCCACAGAAATGAATAAGGAACAGAAATTGACGATGACGAAACTTCAAAACAACAATCCGAAAAGAAACGAAAACAAAACGAAAAAAAAAAAACAACAACAAAAGAAACCCCACCCTAAAACAGCAACAAAGAGAACAACAACAACTAATAGAAATACAAAACAACAAGGGTGTCAAAAGGAAAACCAAAAAGAGCAACAAAGAATAGAAGAAAGAACAAGGGAAGAAGCCAATCCGAAAAAAAAACAAAGAACAAGAGAACAAACAACAGGGAAAACAAAATCAACAAGAACAAAGGCAGGTATCAAAAACATCAAATAACAACAACAACAGGGACAAAAACAACAGAATCATATGAATGTACTCGACAGCAACAGAAGAACAAGAAAAAGAAATAGAAAGGGAAAGAATTAAAAGAAGAGCTGAAAGGAGACAAAAGAGAGAGGAGGAATATAGAATGATGGAAGCGTATCTACTAGAATATGATGAATGTTAGATTTAAAAAAAACAACACAACGACAAATTATCTATACAGACATTTCGTCAACAAATTAATTACCCTCCCCCCCCCCCCCGACAAAAACACAACAACAACAAAGCAAAACATAAACAAACAAAACATAATTTAGCACAAACAGTAAAATTACTGCCATTGTTAAATATAATAGTAGGGTAGGGGGCCTCCCTAAATGGTCTGAAAAGATCACCCAGAGAGAGTAACCCCGCCCCCCGCCCCAAAAAAGAAATTAATACTTGCAACAAACATTTAAATTGGAAACAAATGATGTGCGACTTGTATCGTTGTTTACAGAGGCTGTTACGATTTTACACGTAACTATTTCACAGAAAAATGTAGATCTGGTTAGATCAGCTTCTTCCCGATACATTCAATCGTATAGCAAATGATACGTATGCCAAGGGCCGATGGGAAACAAAGTGAATAGATAATAATTGACTTAGGTGGCGCTCTACAGTTTAGTATTTTGCATAGGGGTTCGCATTCTAAAGAAAAATAATTTCCCCGGCTTTCCTCACTGGTTATACTGGCTATGTAAAAAAAAACAAACTTGTATATCTTATGTATAATTCATCGAACCTTTAATTCCCTTTATTTTGATGTATAATTGATTGTTGTAATATGGGTTATAGAGTATACAGCTTGGCTTTACTCCAGATGTGCACCTTTCAAAAAAGTGCTAGCTCTACTTGGTCATTTTCAATTCCTGAACTTCAGAGGTAAATTGTATAAAAAAGAGCCGATAACATTGTTTTACATTTTATATATTTGGTAATTCATTCATTGCACTTTCAGAAGCTGTATTATCTAGTCAGGCAAGATTCATTTTCCCTATTTTAATAGCTGCTATGGATAGTGTACTTTAGACTAATTCAGGCTGATTTGTTTGCACAAGGGAGCAGTCATTTTAGTTAGCAGTGTATTTAAATCATGTACAATTTCTAAAAGTACAATATCCAAAGAAATATCACCCACATTAAATTAATGTAGCATAGAGGTGTGCCAACATTCTCTCCATTGTGCATGTTGTAAATGCAAACAACTTCACGTTAAATACGTCACTCTCTCAAAAGTACATAATAACTGGTGAGGCCCCCTTATCAAGATGTTGTAGCCAGTGCAGAGCTCCCAAAGGGCACACACTAGAGAATCATAAAGTCCTGATATAGAAAACATTTCTCCGCACAAATGCCGCAGTCTTGTCCGACTAATGCTTGTATTAAGTTTCGATATTCAGGCAGGTGCAATATTAGTGTGCATTTAATGAGCGTCCAAACCAGGCGTACCTGGATTTAGCTGAATAGTGGGTAATGGGGTTTTGAAACGCCTGATCATTTTCGGGTTTTCCAACCCGAAACCACTTTTAGGTTTCACATAAATTTTTCCCAGTCCGTAATTTGATTTTGCGCGCGATTGCTTTCCGCGATTGTGGCCTGCGTGAGTTCGAGATGAAGCCCATGTCATGCGTTTCGGACTGCGGAGACGGTGGCCGTCCACACAGCAATTTTGATAGTGCCCCGTTACTTTTTTATACTGCATGTAAATCATTTACCTGTTTCGTCCTCGGCGTCGGGCTGGTGGGCTCATGCTCCCGTAAATATCAACTGGCATTTTGCGTATGTTGTAAGCGTAGTTTCTAAATGAAAATGCAAAATTAACAAGTGTCAATGTAAAATCAACAAGTGACAATGTAATATCAACAAGTGACAAAGTGACAATGTAACATCAACAAGTGACAATGTAAAATCAACAAATGACAATGTAAGATCAACAGGGGACAATGTAAAATTAACAAGTGACATTGTAGTATCAACAAGTGACAACGTAATACCAATGGTGAACTTTTGTTGCTTCCCGTGAGTGCATGAAGTGCTTTAACAGCAAGATGAACACATATTGACCCGTCTGCTCGAGTTTGTAACGGCAGCGTTGAATAAAAAAGCAAGCTACCACGTAAACGACTTCACGTGACGGTGCAAATCCGTACGGGTCAGAATACACAATATGTCAATCCGTTACCACGTATGCGATCCAATGGGACCGAAGTTCTATTCTTAAATCGATGTTAACAATGCCGATTTTCGACATGTGGAGGATCATTGACGCAAGTTTATCCCCCACGAAGACGTGTCGGAAATATGATTGATTTTGTCATCGGGATTAAATTAAAACTGATCACCTGTGATGCCACAACCAAAAGGTATCTTCTACTCGGAAGCATTTAGTTACGGGACATGGGTAGTCGAAGACTTTTCCATTTTTCAAGAATTAACAATAGCCATCCCGGATGCGATTCGTACCCCGAGAGCTGGAGCTCCCAACAATTCTGGAATGGCCGTGCAAAACATAAATATTCCACCGCTCTCTTGCATTTGCGTCACCTTTGACTCTGACAACTTTAATGTTTTCGGCGTGTTCTTTTGTTTAGCTTCTTTCAACATGTTGTGTTTGAGTTAGTTACCAGGACAAATTTCCAGTTATTTTTTTCGGAAAAATCCTCAGTGTGAGTGCGCGTTCGTTTTTGTTTTTTCATACTTGTGATTTTCGCAAGGTGGCGGTTTTATGCTAAGATCCGTAACTTCATGATACGACATTATATTTTTAACTGTGCTGTTTAATTAGAAGAACTATAAGTTTTGGAAGGTCTATATCTGCTTTCCACAGGCGCGACAGTGACTTTCTGTCGGCTACATGTGCCCTCCAGCAACAAAAGCTTATGAGAAGGGATCACATCAATGCATTTGTGATTAGCACCAGCCATATTCACATGTGAAGTTAATACTTGTGGACCACGGACTATTTAACGAGGTTCAGATGTTCCAACGAAAAGTAATCGGTCGAGAACAACATAGTGACATCCTTCTGAGAAATCTGCAGATCCGTGTCAATATTTTGATCCAGGTCACAGTTCCAGGTCACAGTTCGTGATATGCAAGTGCAGCTAGACTGGTTTACCGATCAAGTCAAATATCTTCGGATGATTCCTGATGGCCGTTTAACTGCAGATAAACGTCAGTAGTGAATAGGGATACCCTACGGACAATGGGAATTAGCATTAAAAACACCCTTGGGACACTCTACGGACAATGGAAATTTAACATGGCGAAAAATCGTGGGACAATCTACGGACAAGGGGAATTTAACATGGGAATAAATCGTGGGACAATCTACGGACAAGGGGAATTTAACATGGGATTTTTTTAAAAAAATTTTTAAAAAAAAGGGGTAGGCAATTCAAAGACTATCTCTTTTCGAGAAATATGGCTGGCCCTGAAAAGGGCCTTTGGGTTTTCTTCTTCTAATTTCTTCTTTTCCTCCACCAACTTCTTATTTTAGCTCCAACACTCTTTCTCTTCTTTTTTTTCTCCTTCTCTTCTTTCTTATCTTCCTCCTCTTCTTCTTTCTTCCTCTTCTCATTTTCCTCTTCTTTTTCAATTTTTTCGTTCCATGTTCTTATTCTTATCTTTTCCTCTTCATCCTCCTTCTCCTCCTTGATCTCTTTCATGACACCACTAATCTTGTCCTTTGCTTTCCTTAAATTGTTAATTTCCATCTTCACACGATGGGGACTATAGGAATAATGGTCTTCAACCAGTCTTATTAGCATCTGTTCCATTATTCCTAAGTTGTCTAAAACGTCTTGCAAGGTTTGTAATTTGTCCATTTGGTTTGACGCCATCTTCTTCTTTGTATTCTTTGCAGAATGGTTTGAACAACTAATACTGTGGGTTCTTATACGAAAAGCGCGAACGTGAAGGAAAACATCCCCCTAAAACATAAAATGGATCTTACCTAGATGATGACCAACATCGCGCGGACGTGAAGGAAAACATCCCCCTACTTTCTCATTTTATATAATATAACCCTAACTATACTCTCCACATTTGCTAAGAAACCCATAATCTACTATTCACACAAACATACCTGAGCTCTTACAAACACACAAACACATACACTTCCACTATTAATAAAGAGTTAGTGTTTATTTTCACACTACTCTACCTACACACATTGGCAAATTAATAGTTATTTCTTTTCTAGAGTATTGGTTAGCCCTGAAAAGGGCTGTTTTTGTTTGGAACTTCATGGACACCTGGTTAATGGTGGCACCTTCCAGGCCTGGCGCCACATACACATCTTATCCCCCAGTTACTTTTTACCTTTTGGGGGGAGAGAGCAGAGGCAGGATATGTCGCTTCAGAATCCCAATTTTCACTCTCTGGGATTCTGAAATTTTTTCTTCTCTCCTTTTCCTCCTCCTCCTCTTCTTTATATCTTCTTTCCTCCTCTTCTTTTTTTCTTCTTTCCTCCTCTCTTATCCTTCCCTCCTCGACAATGGCTTCAGCGGCCAGTTCATTTAATATGCGCCTGGCATATTCCAGATGCACATGAAGTTCCAACAGTTTCTCCAGTCTCGTGTTCATTTTTGGTGTTGATCAATCAACAAGGGTAGCTGGACTGCCGAACGAGTTTCATTTTATACTGAAAGCGCGGACGTGAAGGAAAACATCCCCTAAAAACATAAAATTCATCTTACCTAGATCATGACCAAGAAACAACAACAACGCGCGGACCTAAAAGAAACACTCACTCACGTTTTTATGCTACCCATCACTTCAATAGACTATCCACATACGCAAGGCAATCCAATCTAACCCCAAATATACACCTCAAACAGCCAAAAAACTAACATCATTTTAATCTACTATACACATCAATCTATTTTTTCACTTACAAACACAATTACACAAACACACAAACTCATACCCTCACATTCTTTAAGAAAGAGTTAGTTTTTATTTTCACACTACTCTACCTACACACATTGGCAAATTAATAGTTATTTCTTTTCTAGAGTATTGGGTAGCCCTGAAAAGGGCTGTTTTTTGTTTTGCTATGGCATTCTTTTTTAGTTTCTAAGAATGCGATGTCCTCTGAGGATAGACTTTCTGGCAATAGGTCTGCTTCTTCGGAAAGAGAAGAAGAATTCTTTGGTGTCGATACGACAATCGACAAAGCCTCTGTCAGCTTCAGGTTGTTGCTGCTGCTGTTGTTGTTGCTGCTGTTGCTGCTGTCTCTGAAGTCTGTACTTCTCTGTCCATTCTTCTTTCTCCTTGTTCATTTCTTCTCTGAAGAGCTCTTCTATCAGGTCTTCAGTGATTTTTAACATTCTCACATTCTCTATTTCTTCTGGCTTCGGTATCAGACTGTGTCTGACCCTATGCAAATTCACGTAGGCTTCGTTGAGCTTAGCTAGTTTGGAGCACATCTTCTTAGGAGGATGAGTCGACAATGGATGGCTAGACTGGGAACAACCCGGTTCTTAAAGTTAAAGCGCGGACGTGAAGGAAAACATCCCCCACACGGTTTTCGAGCCGCAACGTTCTTGAGTGGGATAGTAAGAAATGAAAGAGCATCAATCCAATATTCTTATAGCTAAACAAACCACAAAGGCATTTTTTTCAAAACACAACATTTTTATTCAAAAATCACTTAACACTAAACAACAACAACTCTAACATTTTTTAACATTAATCCAACACTATAACATCTAACATTTTTTTTCAAATCACAAACATTTTTTTCTTCAAATACGATCTACTTTAAACAAGGCTGACAACGTTGTGAATGAAATTGTGATTTCCACTGTTGGAAATCATTAGGCCATTGATGGACACTACGTTTCCTAGCTTGAGACAAAAGATAAGCATAATGGTCACAAAACCATCGATCTACTTTCACATCGTTTCTAGCAGAAGAACGAGGATCAAAATGAGTCACTAAATGTTCTAAGGAATAGCCCAGGCTGCGATGATGCAGAAAATACACACAGTACTGTCCACACACCAAGGAATCTGTGCCTTGTAATTTCACGTTATTGAATCGGGTGGTTTGAGCATTTCTTCTCATAAAGTCGATGATATCGTCTTCCAAAGGGGGCAATCCGTACGAATCGAAATATTCCACACATCCTTCTTGAGGAAAGTAGACGGCTACCCAGTGGGTTCCTGGGAGATGACTTTCGTCCGTGTTGATCAAGTAAGCTTGATGGTCTTTAGGTTTGCGATGAGGGAGTTCATCTTTAGCACAGACGACAGGATTCCAAGAAGCCGTATACGAACTATGGTTCAAAAGGTAATAAAGTTCCCAGGTATCCATTGATTTGTGTTTTTTTTCTTCTTCACAGGTAATAATAAGTCGTCAATTCGATCCTGACTTTTTGCTTGAAAATGTCTGACGAATAAACGGTTATTCGTTCTGTTTCCTCACTCTGATTCAGGAGAGCTTCGATACGATGGATCTCTTGAGTGGTTAATGGTGGACAAGAATGTTCACGCAAGTCTTTATACCACTGGTGCAACACGTCTTTGTTTGAGATGAGACTCCAAGCTTCGTCCAGATACTCGTCCAATTTTTCTTCTTGACTCAACATCAGGCATTTATCGTGTTGAATTTGACTGGGATGATCGTTTTGACATCCATAACAATTTTTCTTGATCAATTCCGTCATTTTGTCGACCAAGTGTTTGGCAAAACAGGAGACTAAATGGGCTTCTTGTTCTGGCCATCTCGACTTCATCATGACAATTTCTTCGTCTTTGTCTTGGGATTCTCCTTCCACGGTCTCCTCACATTTCATGTCCAAAGTTTCTTCACTAGGTAAAGAGGGATAACAGTCTTCCATGGCTTCTAGTAATCTAGAATGACTTCTCTCAAACTGTTGATTTCTATCGTATTGTCAAATTCTGCATACAGGATCACGTTCAACGTTGGATCAGCAGGGTCTCGATTTGCAAACTGAATTTCCACACGAATCTGGCCAGATTTTATAGGGTGGAAATGTCCCTCGTCGCTGCCTTGGTCTGGAGTGAAATCGAAAGCCCACAAAGCGTAGCCTCCTGCATAATCTTCGTACGTAATACCGTGACTGGTATTGGTTCCTAACTGTCCGGTGGCTTCGTACAGGGACAAGTACGATCTCAAGTAATTGTTCTGGGCAAAGTTAGGCTCAAAGGGTCGTGTACACAAGGTCTTGCCGTCACGACTGACTTCGATTTTGGACACGCTAGAGTGTCGAAACTCAAAAGGATTTTCGTTGTGAAGTCCATTGAAAGCTGAATTCCTGACGATACCAACGATCAAACGCTTGGGTAACTGTCCTTGGAACAGATGATCTTCGATCATGGATCGCTGTCCAACAGGAATGGTGAACGTTTTCACTTCCACACGTCGTATGGGATACTTGGCGGTCGTTCTGCTCAACGTCTGACTGATGTCGTTTCCCACTTTAGGTAACACTTCCACACGGCGTACGTAAAGTCTGGCTTCTTGGATAACAGTTTTGTATTCGTTGGCATGGGCCATCAAATGGAAAGCGGCAGTGCTACGATTCAGTCTCAGGCGAATATCAACTCCGTTCAGTAAATACTTTTCTTGTAACCACATGTCCAAATGCAAACGATCCATCAGTTCTAAACTACGTCCTTGCAAAATTTTAGTTCTACGTGTGTTAAACCCCACATTGTGAGGATTGTCATCTTCTGTCAGGGCTGTGTCGCTAAACGTGCCTGCACCTGCCGTGTCAGGTTTCCATACCACGCAAGCATCCACATGAGTATTCTTGGCTTCTTTTCCGTAGGTCAAGAGATTTTCCAAGTAGGCACGATATGGGTAAGTATCCATGCTGCTGCTGACCAGTTTGTTATTCAAGTACAAGTCCACTTCGCTGAACAAGGAATGCATGAAATTGTTGACGGGCGCTACCCTATCATTGGCTCCAGGATTGGTGTTGTCAGTTTTGATCACTTTGACTTTCAAATACAGGTAACTGCTATTCAGATCGATGTAATCTTCGGGTTGTCCTTTGATTTCGAACTCGATGGGAGCGGAATCCGTCAAAGAGGAGACGGGATGAAATTCCACCCACTGGGATTCTTGCATCGTCATCATGGTGGGGGGCATGGCAAACATATCCAGTTCCGTCTTGGAACAAGCACATGACTCTCGGTGCATCATTTTTTTCTGTGTCTCAATAATCGAAAACGTCTAAGTCTCGAACGGTTCTTCTTTTCTTGGCTTTTCTAGCTTGAAGTCTGGTGAAAGGGTGTTTTCTTCGTCGTCTCTTTCTGCCTTGTCCTTGCTGAATGCCTGACTCGGTAGCGTGCAGGGCATTTATAGGTGTGTCTCGTCGGCCTAAAATGTCTTTACCCGTTTGCAGCAGGACATTTTTGCCTGCCCTCATGAAGGCTTCTTTAGGGTTTTGTTTGTCGATGATGACATTTTGGAGAAATTCTTTGCCTTGCGTCAGTGCCGCATCTTTCAAGGCGTGCAATCCGCGTGTCACCATCGGTTTCAACACCGGGGCCACCGAACGAAAGGCCGATTTTAACATGTCTCCTAAACCGTGTCCTCGCTGTCGTGCAACCCCTTGGTACACTGCATACATGACTTACTTACGAATCGTGAGAGAACCGTTTTCGAAAATGGAGTTTCACCGTGACTTTTCCTTTGGTAAATGGAATATTTTGTCCCAGATCTCCTTTTATAGTAATGTTGACCGTGTCCAAATACGACTTGCTGACTGGCAAATAGTGAGGATGGACAAATTCGCGGTGGACGTGGTAAGTGTTTCCACCTTCCTCGTCAGCGTTCGCGGCAGAATCCACTTTGAAAGGAATGACACGCAGTAACGGTACGGAGGTGTGTCCCACCACGTTATACTCCACCACATCGGAGTACACGAACATCAAATTCAGTCCTTGGTTCAGTTCTACTGGGGTACGAAATAACTTGCTAAAAGACTCGTTGTCGTAAACGATGGGTAATTCGTTGTTCTTGAGTATGTTCATTCTCAGGTTCATGTCTCCGCCCAACATGTCAAACAATTCAGGACAAAATAAAATGGACATGATTTTACTCCGCTCAAATTTCATCGAGAAGCGACGAGCTGTTTTGTGGTACTCCAGGGTGACACTTTTGTTAACATGCTCCAAAGCTTTCAGAAACACGGCATTAAACCTGGAGGCTATGGTGCTGACCAAATGTTGACCACTAAAATAATAGCCTGGGGAAATGAAAAAGTGGTAGGTCCACTTTTGAGTTTTCTCATTATAGGTTTTATTGTCATATATGACTTTCTTATTCAACTCCTGTTGCAATGGCTCGTCATGAACTTCCACATGAAAAAAATTTTGATTGGGAAGGACATTGAGGACTTGGGTTGGGTGAATGATTTCCACTAAAGCCACTTCCCAATGGGCTTCGTGATCTAAGGGGATGGCCTGAGGTAATTTGGCCGTGTAACAGCACAGCGTGTTGTGGGGAAACACCTCCATGGAACTGTCACTGGGTAAGGTTAAGTAAAATTGGTTTTGGTGACTCATAATTCCAGAGTTCTGTGGCTGTCCGAGGGGTTAGTGGATGTCAGAGGCGTGTCTCCGTCCAAAATGGGGTTCTGGTTGTGGTTGTGGTTGGAGTGGTGACTGGCACTGGCACTGGACACAACGTTCCCGTTCGAGGAGAATTTCAGGGAGGGATTGGGAAGCAGGTAACCGATGCAACTGCTCAATAAAATGGTCCACAATTGTTTGTCTCCTTGTTGCAAACTCAAATTGGCGATGGCTGCCCCGATGACACAATACACCACGAAGATTTGGCAGAAAAAGACGATTTGCGTTTTAGGCACACGTTCTCCACACCACACCCACAAGGGTTGTTTTTGTAAATCTTGCACAGAAGAACTAGGGGAAGAAGGACTGGTCGACGTAGCTGCGTCTGCTGTGTGAAAGGGCATGATGGTCACTTCTTCTTTTTATAGTCGATGACTTGCGAAGCGTCGATCCAAGAATCGAAACTGGGTGGATATCCTTTCCAACGTACTTTGACTTCTTTGACACGTCGTTTGCCCACTTTACGGGTTCTGCGTTCGAGAATGCTTTCGATGTCGTACACGTCGTCTTCTTTTTTGGTGACACGTTGTAACTCGGGCAAATAAAACGTTCCTTTGAGTACTTCTCCGTTCATGTCTTCCAATTTATAGACGGCAGGATGACGGCCATGCACTCGTCCAGTGACGCGAAACAATTCGGTCGTCCAGTTAGGTAAGTAACCTTAGTCGAAAGTGCGTTTGGTTTTGCCAATGCGCACCCAATCTCCTACGGTCAACTCTCCACTTTTCTTGGGGACAGCCCTCGTCGGGGACGTACCAAACAGACGCTCAAACACCAGCACTTCGTTGTCGGGAGTCACTTCTTGCGGGGCACGTCCGATGCTTCGATGGTAAGATTGGTTGTACGCTTGCACCAGGTGCGGTAAGATGTCGATGTACTTCAGAGTGTGGTGATGCGTAAAATATTTCCACATGCGTTCTTTCAAAGTACGTTGAAAACGTTCCACGATGCTGGCTTTGGTTTCGGGATTCTCGGTGGTAAAAAAATGAATGTCACGTTTCTTTAATTCTTTTTGGAAAGCTTGGTTCAGAAATTCGGTGCCTTTGTCCGTTTGCCATCGAAGAGGGCGACGACCGCTTTGTTTCAACACCCGTTGCAGGGCTCGCACTAACTCGCTGCTCGATTTGGAAGTCAAGGGCACGACCCAGGCAAATTTGGAAAAGACGTCGATGACACAAAACAAATATTTGTAGCCGCGATTGTAGCTGGCCAAATGAGAGACATCGGCTAAATCGGCTTGCCATTGATGATCGATGCCTTCCACTCGGGTGCGACTTCTGGCAAACTTGCGTCGAATGGGTTTGTGTAAAGTGTAGGTAGCTTGTTCTTGTAACCATCGTTGCACTTGAGGTAAACGGAGACTTTTCAGTCGAGTTTTGGCAGCACGATACAATTTTTGAACTCCTGCGTAACCTGCAGGATGCGAGGGATCGTAGTAAATGCTGGCTAAGACTTTTTCCATTTTTTGTGTTGGTTGATGTGTTAATAAGGCACCCACTCTTGGAAGAGGCTACTCTTTTTCTCTTGGGGTATTTTCTTGGATTGCAAGGCTTTGCGTGTGCGACCAGCAATAGGTGTCGAAGAGGAGGAGGATGTCTGTGCAGGGGATATGGGTTCTTGTTTCACTTCTGTCTTCACTTTCTTTTTCTCTTGTGATGAAGAAGGGGTGGCCATCATCTTTTTAATCCATCCAATTCTGGAGGTAGGTGGTGTTGTTAACTTGCGTACTTTTTCTGGTGGAGTTAGAAACCCTTCCTCTTCTTCTTCTCCTTTTTCTGTCTTGACCACTGGTACTGGTACTGGTACTGGTACTGGTGATGGTGCTGGACTTTTCATCAAGGTCTTAAAATCTTTCAGAGTGGGTAGAGCTGTTTCGTCTAAAGCTTTCTGGTGAAAGAGTTGCAATCGTTGCAAGAGTTAACCGTACTTTTGCGATTTTTCTGTTTCGGACAAATCTTGGCGATCCATCAAGGACTGCAATTCGTGTTGTAACTGGGACATTTCGCTCAAATTGGGATTGGGAGGTAAATGCGGGGTGCGTTGTTCTTGCCACCGATGGTATTCCATCCATCGTTTGTAAGGCACTAAAGCTAGTTTTCGTCCTTCCATGGGGTTGTCAGGGGTCGATTCTGAGATCTTGGGACTTCCGAGGGCCTTTTTATCTTGCTCCCACCAGTCCTCCCAACATGGTTCCCAAGACTCCTTTCAGTATGGGGCCTAACAAGAGAGGCAAAATGCCTCCACGTTGGACCAACATCTTCTTTTTTTGACGAATGGGAATTTTTTTTCGAACCATTTGGCGAAGAACGTGACGATGCTTGCTTAAGCATTGTTTCTGGTGTTTGGACAAAGGGATCGTGCCTTTCAAGACGTTCAAACAACATTCGCACACGGTATCGATGACCTCTCTGGAAGCCGTTTGAATGAGTTTTTTTCGTAAGGGTGGAGAAGCTTTGGACAGGACAGATAACAGGTCCCCATGTTTGACTAAACGTGGTGGCAGTCCTTTCCTTTTCTTTCCTTGGGGTTTTCTGGAGGGTGACATCTTTGAGTCTTTAGGAGCACCAAAAAACACTGATACCCTACTCGGTCACAGGCCTTTTTTATACTGGAACGCGTCGCCACTGATTGTCTTTACGGCGTATTAGTTTGAGGACAGGCATGACACGTCGTGCAGGGGTACGTAACGGACTAAATCGAGCCAGTTCTTGCTTGGACAAATCCAGTAAACTTTGTAACATGCCCGATCTTTCATGGACTTTGATTTTGGGAGAAGGTACTTTGTGAGCAGTAGCCACTGCCGCTAAATTGGAGGGTCCTGCCACTGGGGAAGTTCTTTTGGGGGTCATCAACGGAGAAGTTCTTGGTGTGATCAACGTCTCTAAGTACTCTTCAGTTCTTGGTGTCATCAACGGAGAAGTGGATGAACGTGAGGCTGCCGGAGACGATGTGGCAGGTCGTGGCTTGCGAGTGTAAGGTTGCGTCCTGGCCGAAGTGCCTCTCTTGCGACTAGTTTTCTTCTTCTGTGGACTTTTCTTTTTCTGGGGACTTTTTCTCTGTTTCTTTTTCTGGGGGCTTCTTTTCTTTTTCCGGGGTGATGGTGGTGGTGTCTGGTAAGAGGAGGGTCCTGCCACTGGAGAAGTTATTCTTCTTGGGGACCTGGTCTTTTTCTTTTTCTTCTTGGGGATTCGTTGGACTTTTGTCTTGGGGATAACTTTGGGGGCATTAGGATCCCATCTTAAGAGTGAGCGAATGATGACCCCTCCTAGAGTACCGCTCCCTCCAGGTTTCAAAATGATTTGTTTTTTGGTTTGAGTGTCGATGCGGGGATCGGCCAGTTGGACCAAAGCGACTTTGTTTCGATCGAAAAAGCGTTTGGTTTGATGAGGAATCTGAATGATTCCTTGGAGTAATTGACGTGCCGTCACCGTGAACCATCGTAAGACTTCTTTGAGACTAGCTTCTAAGACACGGGCTCGTGTTTGTGGATCTTTTTCTCGACTGATGCCATACAAGGCACGAATCAATTTGACGGGAAGATGCGACTGAAGGGACGTCATGTTCACACTGTGTGAGACAGACGAAAAAGGGTCTGAGGTTTTTATAGATTTTTTTCATGGGGAGTGAAATGAAGTCGAGGACGGAGACGTGTACAGGACAGGCCCTCCGTCTTGGCACCAGTGGTGAAACAAGTGGGTACGAAATCGCAAATCCTCGGGGGTCGTAGGTTTCAAATCGACGAGTAAATAGGCGTGTGGCGTTTGAGTGGCATCGTCGTACGCCTGAGTCAGCCAAGGCGTTCCTAACTGTTTGGCTAAGACTTGCACTTGCGATTTATCTCGAGGACTTTTAAACAAGACCACGTAATGCGCATTGAGACTGATGGTGCGATGGGCTTTACTTTGTTGAAACAAATTTTGGGTGATGTAAACGACACTGGCATTACGGTGATGCCCTTTGCGCGTAAACCACAATTTAATTTCTTCTTCGTCTTCTCCTAACATGTCGTCGAAAATGACCAAATGGGTTAGACGGGAGTCAGAGACGATGCCATCGTCTTCTTTAGGAATGCCTTCCACAAACACGATGGAATCGCCTTGACTTTCTCGCAAGAGGCTGTACGCCGATTGCCACTCTTTGTAACACCACACGATCCGTTGAGGGGGTCGATCGATCAAATGATGTTTATGTTCGATCAAACGTTTGACGAATTCGGTTTTGCCTGAACCGCTAGGTCCAGCAATGAGCATGTTAAAGGGATGGCGAAGATACAAAGCCTCCCAACTGGCACGATCTAAGTGTTCGTCAATGACTTTGACAGTAGAGGAAGAGGGAGCAGAGACAGCAGAGGTAGCCATGGTGTGAGAAATGTCACTTGTGACACTAAAAACAAACAAGACAAGAGTTTATATACTTTTTCAGAACACGTTTATTGAATGTTTCAAATATGAACACGAAAGACAAAAATACATACAACCCAAATAGTGATGTACAGGAATATAAAACACAGCAAAACAATCAAAGTGAAATATAAACAAGTGTCTGTACAACATGTTTTGGGTAACGAAGATGTCCTAGGGACAGTGTGTAATGTTCTTACAGTCTCTACTTGAGGTATTGTCACACAAGTGTCCTCTCGGAATGACCTTTCAGGTATGTCCATGACAGTCCTGTCCTGAAGCGAGTGGTTGTTCTCGGTGACGGGTTCTTCTGGCACCGTCACTAACACAGGTTGAAAAGTAACTTTTTTCCTTGAACAACTCTTGTGCATACTGGGCCACTTCTTGGGTCCAAACCTCAAAACCCCCCTTTTTCCAATCACGAACATCTGTCCAATGAGGGTGTAAGTCACAAGCTACACACACATCGTCATACACGTCTTGGGTCGCTAAAAGTTGACGAATCTTTTTTTCCTGTTGAGGTCGAGAAGTATCTAGATGAAAACGCAAGGCTTTGAACAAAAGGAGTTTTTCGTGACCATTTAAGGCCATGGAGGTGGTAAGTACTGATCGTAAAGAGTCCACAAGGAATCGGCTGGTAAACGAAATCCCAGAAAACAAGTCACTAAGACACACACCACTTGTCGTCCAAAATTGAATGGATACAGTTCTTGTAATAATTGATGGTAATGATCCACGGTTTGAATATGGTCATTGAGTTCCTTCCACGGAATCTGTTGGATGACATGTGACATAAACCGTGGCATGGCAGCCTGTTTTTATATTCTCTTTTTTTCGGATGCAATAGACGTACTTTCTAGCCAGAGATCTTCGTTCTCCAGTAGGGAATCTAAATCTTGCATACTGTAACCGAAACGTTAGAGTTCGTTTAGGTGTTTCCTCTTCCTCTAAGTAGATTCCACGTAAAATATGTTGGTAATCCTTTAACTTGTCTTCCTCAATGCATTGCACTAGGTGAATCTCGAAGTAACCATAATCATGAACATGTCGATCATTAGCGACCTCAAAGTTTTGAACAATGTCTGACCATTGAAAGAATTTCTGACGAATCAGTTCTCTTATACCCTTCAGGTACCAGTGGTTAAAGATCTGGTGACGTATCGGATGCAATTGTTCTTTACGTTTCACTTGTATTTTGACCAGCTCTCGGTAAATGCGTTCTCTCAACTCCACAGGCAAAGCACGAATGTTCTCTTGTAAAGTATCCATGAATAGGTCATACTAAATCCTCTTTGGTCTGACACAAGAAATGTACTCTTTGCACAAACATGGTTTCACTTCAGTGTCGAATTTAAATCGTTGAGTCACTAATCTACACATTACAATTCGTTCAGAAGTTTCCTCTTTCACCAAGTTGACATTGTGTTCAAGATGTTGGTAATTCGTTAACTCTTCCTCTGGAATTCGATGCAGTACGTTTACAATGGAGTAGATAGAATCGTCAATACCAAACCAATCCTTTTTATAACCAGGAGGTCGTTGATCAATGTCTGTCCAATGGAACACTTTCAACTCAATCAGTCCTTGTATAGCCTGAAGGTACCAGTGGTTCAAACACCGGTGACGTAACGGATGCAATTGTTCTTTACGTTTCACTTGTATTTTGACCAGTTCTCGATAAATGCGTTCTCTCAACTCCACAGGCAAAGCACGAATGTTCTCTTGTAAAGTATCCATGAACAGATTATTATGGTAAGAAGTTACTTCAATGTCTCGGTCCCACTAAGGGTAAGTAATGACAATTCGGTGACCATCGAGCATGTTCTACGTAGGCCGAATCTTGCGGTTCCCAGTGGTGAAGTGACACACCGCAACTGAAGCTCTTGACTTTATCTCCTTCGCCCAAGTAGAAAAATCCGGCTCTGGCTAATTCTTCGGGGGTCGGTCCTCCCAGATACTTTGGCCATTTTCCTTTGAACGATTGAAGACGATTTTCAAAGTCGCAGTATTCCGACAAACGCACAGGAAACGAATATTCGTTTTTCACAGGTTCGTTTCGATGAGGGTTGAGTGAAATGGGTAGGAGTTTGCTCAGGGCTGGATGACATCCGTAGGGAGGTAAACGTGAAGGTCGACATTCCCCTTTAAAACGAAACCCAGTAAAATGTCCAAGAGGACGAGCAGCATCGCTTTCGCATCCCACAGGTTTGACACGCACAGCATCACTTTCCATGACAGGGGTAGGGGCACTAAAGTTCCCATGATGCTTTACGGCATCGCTCAGGTCACAAGGTACAGCATCGGTCCCATCGCAAGGCTCACAATCGCACTCGTCTGCAAACTCCGTTACGCAATTACAATGGTAACCACATGGACAATCGCAGTTTCCTTCCGGACATTTTCCGTCGCAATGTCTGGGTCTTATCCATCCAGTAGAGAAAGATACAGCTTTTTTACAATCCCCAAACTGGAACGATGTCTCTTTCAAAGTATTCATCTTGTTAGCTCGGTCTTGGTAGTCACAATGAACTATCGATCTTGACCATAGCCCCCTTTTTATACTAGTCGCAATGCAGTCTCCAGTTTGTACATCTTTCCTTTTTTACGTTTTTTATGTCTTGTTTCGGAAGGTACCGTCTCTAAGGTACCGTCAACATTGTACCGTAGTGTAATGGGTGGAAAGGCCATAGAAAGGTAAGGGCAGTGCGGAGACCATCGAGTATGTTCCAGAATAGCTGAATCTTTATAGACACATAGATCCATTCGTAACTTCAGTCCGCAAGCGAAACACTGTACCTCGTATCCCAATCCTGACTCAGGTCCCAAGTAGACAAATCCTGTTCTAGCTAAAACATGCGAAGAAGGTAATCCTTCCCTATCCGTAGGCCATTTCTGAAACGTGTCCAATCGACGGGCACAATCACAATAGTCAGGTAAGAAGACTTGAAAATGGTAGGGTTTGAACTTGGAGTTCTCATCGGTTTTCTCACTCGATTCTTGCTGTGGCGAAGTCATCTTTCTGGTGGGTGGCTATCCTCTTACAACCAATGTTTTATACCAACGTGTCCATACGGTAAGGTGAAATGATTGGGAAGTCGAACTCGCTTCTGGTACACGATTTGATAAACTTTTTCCAAAGGTCGACTGACGATGTGGTGAGTGGGTAAACGTACAATCTTGTTCGGTTGGTGAGTGGTCACTTTAAAGTTTCCATCCTCTCCCGATTGCAAGGCTTCTATCAATACCCCAAAGTTGACCACACGACTGGTACGATAATTCAGAGTCAGTCCTTTCACTTTGCACGTCGTGTGCACTTCTCCTTGCTTGTCCCGGTATTCGTAGCCGTAATTTTTGGGACCGCCACTGACGAAACTTAGAATCTTGTCGTCGGGATGCTCGTCTGTCCAGGCTCCTAAACGGTCTCCTTCGATGTTAGGGTGATGTTGAATCGGGTGATGGATGTAAATGCAACTGTCCGTGTCAAAGTACAGGACGCGTTCTTCTAACAGTTCTAAAGCTTCGTACAATTTTAAGCGAGCATGGGCTGTCACGTAAGCCGCAATGATGACATTTCCAAAAGGATCGTCTTGTACAAAGTCCAGATCTTCTTCGTAATTGACCAAGATCAAATTCTCTCGAACGACGTCCACGTGTTTCATGTATTTGGTTTTGTCGTGAATCATCTGGAAGTAGCGGGAAGGTTCTGTCAAATATTCCGTCTTGGGTAAACACGGTCGTTGTGCCATTTTACCCCACAAGCAATTTAACATCACTTTGGCAAACGATCGCCTGCCTTCGTTTTTCTCGATGTGGTCTAAAGTGATGCCTTCTTGTTCGTAATATTTCTCTTTGAATTGTATTTGGTCTTCGGGAGTGTGACACCAGGAAGGATAGCCGCTGGCTTCTTGCTTCAGTTTCAAAAAGGCATCCACGTAGTCGGCGAAAATGCCTTTCTGACTGGGATCACCCTTGCGGTACTGTTGTGTCTTGGGAAAGTGGCAAATCTCGTATACTTCTAACAGTTCGTATCCCATGTCCAGAGCTTTGAACAATTCTACGCTGACCCAGGTTCCCGTCAAGGCCCGTTCTTCCTGGCTGTGATGACAAGGCTGGTCTTGGTTGCACGTTTCGGCACAAGTACGGCACAAGGGAAACATCAGTTTGCCTTGACAATGGTGAGGTAAGACGGGATGGTAGAGGTTCGTGGGAGGCAAAACTTTGCACTTGATCAAGCCTTCGTATTGTCGAATGTTTTTCAGGTCGATGTGTTCCGTCAGCAATTGCGGGTGCCCTACAGGAAAGCGACAATATTTACACACGTAGGGATACAGCGAACACACATCCAAGTATTTGATTTCTTCTCCTTTCTTTTCGTCGGCTTGGTACAGCAAACAGGTGGCATTGGTCCTTCCTCCGTACAAACTATCCCTCGGGTTCAGCGGGTCCATGAACTGGTAACTTTCCACGAGGCGTTTAAACTCGGGATCGGTTTTCATACGGTGATCGTACTCGTGTTCCCACATTTCCACCACTTGGTATCCTTGCTGTTCTAACTTTAGGCGTCGCTGACAAGTGTCCTGGTACAAGTCTTCCATGGTTCGTTGCAAAAACTGATTTTTAGTGCCACGGTCATGGTAACAGACGGGACATCCGTGAAATAAGCAACCGTTAAACTCGTACACGATCTTGGGGTTTTCTAAGTCCCAGCCATCAAACCAAATACGTTCCAATGGTCTTTTCGCCTCCTCCGTTGCGGGCATGCTGAATCCATTTGTCTTCCTTGTCGCACAAGTAATGTAACCAACGTAGGGCTTTGACCGAGTATTGACGCTTGACATAGTGGGTCGTTTGAGGACTGATGACAGCCACGGTATTTTCAGGCATGAATCGTTGGCGGTACACTAAGGAACACGCTTTGGCAATGGTGCAAGCTTCTTTCAAAGGATCGACCCCTCCGTGTTCCATGAACAGTTCTCGAAATTTTCCACAGCAACGCCGTAAAATGTCCACGTCGGAACGACAATACTTTAGCATTTCTTCCTGAAAGTCGAAAGGGTCCGAGGCGTGAATCTGGTACCAAGCGTAGAAAGCTTCTCGTTGTTCGGTACGCATGTTGTCGGGGTCGTAATAGTGAGCCTCAGGCAAATGGGGTAGAACAGCATGTTGATTGGCTTCCGTATTGAAAAAGTGTGGAAAGTACCCTTTAGCCATTTCTGTCATTCCAAACGTTTTAGGCATTCGACTCAAAGGCATGGCCAAATAGCTCATCGAATCTTTAAACTGTACTTGTCCCACTTGCATGAAAATGATTTTGGCTCCGTTCAAAGTCACTTTAGGACGCTCGGTGCCTTGTTCCGTATAGTACCTCAAAAGAAACTGTCCATCGTATCCGGAGAAATTGTGAGCCATCACCGTGGCATGACGATGACAATCTCCGTAACGTTCGATGTCCTCTTGGCTCCACGTCTTGTCGACGGGGTCTAAGACCCATTGGGCAAAATCGGCTAACGTGTTTGGTCCCCGAAAGATTTTTTCACGCCCTCCGGGTATCTTGCTGCAGTGAGGGCAATGACTGAAGATAGGTTCTTGAATGCACTTCTCGCACGCTCGATGAGCCACGCAGAAATTAGGAATGTGAATGCCGGTCTCTTGCATGCATTCGAAATCGAAAAAGATGAAATTGCCTTTCTTCTTGTGACCGTCCTCTTTCTCTGGTGGGGGTTGGTATTTTTGCACGTAGCATTGGTGTTCCAAGTCCACGATGTGGTGACAAATGTGACATTTTTTCTTTCCTCGACATACGTGTGCCTTGGCAGCATTGGTACATATGACTTGTTCACACGTAGGGCACAATCTCAGGAGTTGACAAGCACATTTCTTCTGTGAACCTTGCGTTTTCAGATGTTGTTGGTAACAGGTAGGGCTGACAAACGTGCGCAGACAAGTGGAACAAGGCACTGGTTCTTCGCTCAGACAGGGTGAAGAGGCCAAACATCCTGAGCATTTCAATCCACAATGCTTGTGTTGCTCTCGATTATTATAACCATGGTCACATTTCTCACAGTAATAACCGTATCCCAGAAATCCGGTGATACTGGTAATCGTATCGAAATGGTCATCGTGATGATAAACATGAATGTATTTTCCGTCCTTAAAATCTTGGCCTCGAAACAATAGAGGTCCGCGCATTTCTTGAGGGTGCACTTTCAAGGTGTATCGTGGAGCTAGGACATCTTGCAATTTTTGCATCTCAGGAATGCCGCAGGGTGTGTCTTTGGGCAATCCGGCTTGTTGTAACAAGAGTTCTGCTTCGTTTCGTTGTTTGGCTCGGTCGGAACGTTGAATAGTGTCCCAGGTTCTTTTCCATTCTACCGTGTCGTTCTTGTTGGCATAGGTTCGTCCCACCACGATGGCACGGGCTAAACACATCTGGTCTTGAGGGTTGTTAATTCGGACGAGACTTGTTTTGGTGTTGCGAAGGTCGTCTACCAATAACATCTTTTTGCGTCCAGTCCTTTGAGGAGGAGAGACGTGGGTCATGTCCAGTGTGGCTTTTCCATCGGTGATGTCAAACTGGTCATTAGATTGTTGCACGTGTTGAATCTTGTCCATGACTTTGGAAGCAGTCAATTCTGCAGGGGTGCTAAACTCGATCCAAACAGGGGATTTCAAACCGTCGTGTTGTATGGAAAGTCTCAAGCGATCGTCTTCTTTGGGTTGACATTGCTGCTTGAGTGCAGTGAGCAAAGAATCCCACACCTCGGTGATGAACACTTCTGCTTTCTCTAACGGCACTTCAGCCTTGAAATCTTTAAACTTCACCGTGTATTTGTAAGCCGTGGTTCTAAATTTTCTAGAGGAGCGCTTTTCCGTCTCTCGAATGGAATAGTACTTTTCAGGGTTGACAAAGGGTGGTGAACTTGGTTTAGAGGGTTCGGATTCTGGTTCACTCATGTCCTCTTCAAAATCACTGGCATGAATTTGTGCCAAGATTTCAGCCCTGGTACGAGGCGATAGATCACGTTTCTGCCTCTTACTTTCTTCTTCTTTCTTCTCGAATGAATGGGATCGTTTCATCTTGAAAGCAAAAAGTCAAATGACTCAAGTTCAAACACCATAAACTACTTTATAGTCATAGCAGACCAGCGTATATAAAAGGGTGTGTGTCTTGTCCTTTCACTATTCATTTCACTCTCAAGCCGAACACAACGATGGAAGAGACTGACCAGATGGAACGTTTCGTCAGAGCTTTGCGAGGGGTCATTAGAAAATTCTCTTCAGACCAGCCTACGGACTACTCTCCTTCCTTTAGAGATAAAAGTCAAGATACTTGCTATATCTGTCAGAAGAAAGGGCATTGGTCTTCAGAGTGTCCAGACCGTCAAAAAAGAAAAAAAACAGGGGATAAAAAAGACAAAAGTCAAGATACCTGTTATTATTGTAAAGAAAAAGGACATTGGTCTCCAGATTGCCCAAAAAAGAAACAAGAGGAGTCAGAAGAAAAGAGGAATTCTTCAGAAGAAGAGAGGGATTCTTCAGAGGAAGAGAGGGATTCTTCTGAGGAAGAAAGAAGACAGGTGAAGAAAAAGAAAGAAGAGAAAAAAAGAAGAAGGGAAGAAAGCGAGGAGGAAGAAGAAGAGGAAAAGAGTGTGACGGTGAAGAAATTCAAAAAACAGAGAGACTAAACAAGGAGACAGAAGAAATCAATGAACTTTTTATTAAAGTGTTGTGTTGTGAATTGGATTGTAAAAAATGGAGAAAAGAATAAATGAATGATATAAGGTAAGAGTCTTTGAGTTCTGATTTTAAAATAAGAAGCTACACTCACGCACTCATACACAGACACGTACTATAAGGGTAAAATGGGTGGGGTTTTTTGAGTTATTGGCAAATTGAAATTGTATTTCTTTTCGAGAAATGTGGGTGGCCCTGAAAAGGGCCTTTTTTCTTTATGGTGCAGGGGTGAGTTTAACCAATCAATTTTAACTGCCTTATGCCTTTGCCACGGCCAAGGCCTACTTCTGAACTGCGTAATGCTGATGATGATTGGGTTGAAATCACTAAGGGTGGTACGGTAGGCTTAGTCACAGGGTTGACGTGTTTAGCTCGGGAAGGTCGTATTCTCTTCGGTCGTGATAATGAAGTCTGATACATTTGTTTCAGACTTCTTAACTCCGCTAAAATGTCCAACAGTACCGTGACCGTTTGATTTTCACCCTCTTGTTTCTTTGCTGCTACTACTTCTTCTTGCTGTTGCTGCTGTTGTTTTTTTCTTACCTCTTCTTCTTGCTGCTGTTGCTGTAGGAGAAAAACTTGTTCGGCTTCCTTTTGTCATTGTATAAATTTCTCCAATTCTTCTTTCTGTCTCTGTCTAAAATTCTCCACTTGCGGTAATGAAGAAGGTAACGAAGGTTCCGGAACAAATTCTTGCGAGGAGAGAAAATCCACAAAATCCCAATTCACCTCTTCTGAAAGTAAGTCCGAGTTCCCTTGGGCGGTCTCCCCTGCTGGTGCACCCCAATGGATCGTTTTCTGAGTTTCCGTCATGTTGAATCACTGTCGCATAGATTGACTGCACACAAGCGCTAGCGAATCTATATTGACTACGTGACGTCACAGACTGCTCTCTTCGGATTGGATGCGGGCTGACTGAATTCTGTAACGCGTGTTCGGATTGGTGAATGAACTCAATCCGTTTCAATCCTTTCTGTCCCTATAAATAAGCGCCGTTCACTGCATTGATTCACCTATTCTCGGAGCCTCAACATGTGGACCGACGTTGAATCTTCAACCCTTGTGTCAACAATGATGTTCAGGACGGACATGCTCATGTATGTCCGATCCAAGTGGACCGTTGTCCACAGGACCAACAGCAGCCTGTGGATAAGAAGAGTCTATATAGAGAGACAAGGTTGCCTCAAGAGGACTCTGATGTATGGCCCTGCTGTAAGACGAAGTTTGAGGACAAGAAGATGTCGCAAATGCCCTTTATGTTAAGGGCATATTAACATAAACCAAAGGCCCTTTTCAGGGCCAGCCATATTTCTCGAAAAGAGATAGTCTTTGAATTGCCTACCCCTTTTTTTTAAAAATTTTTTAAAAAAAGTCCCATGTTAAATTCCCCTTGTCCGTAGATTGTCCCACGATTTATTCCCATGTTAAATTCCCCTTGTCCGTAGATTGTCCCACGATTTTTCGCCATGTTAAATTTCCATTGTCCGTAGAGTGTCCCAAGGGTGTTTTTAATGCTAATTCCCATTGTCCGTAGGGTATCCCTATTCACTACTAACGTCAAACGCTACTAAGCGGTCAAATATCATCGCAGTTCTGGTAGTCCATCCCTCATTGAAGCCCCGATTTGAAACTCCGCAAGCACATGTCTTGGTGCTGTGATAACTCGTTAGGAAGGTGTTTGCCATGAAAACCGGTGAATATTGATTTATGCCTAGTCTGTGGTGAGCGTGAGAAATGGCAGTGTTTATGTGCTTCCAGACACAATAAACGACAATAAAAGAGTTTATATTTTTTAAACGATGGGATTATTACAGACATTCACAATACTTATTTCTACAACTCAACGTTTCCAGCAGCGGCACCTGCATCACGTCAAACTTCATCAATATCTTTGGTCTCGGTATAATTTGAAAAGTAAACTTGTGGACATTTATGCAAATCATGAATATATGACGAAGAGGAATAGCAAACGGAAAGAACAATGCTTCTCTCCGAAGTTTTCCTTGACTCTGTAAACTCAAAGGTTGTGATTTTCATTTTGTTAATGAGCATGGCTTGTACATTTTGTTTCATCGTCGTCTGCATGTTTCTGAGTTTGCCTACTTTTATACGGTAGACGATCTGCATGGTATACTTCACCCTTATGAAACATCATAGACTGACTAGAGGATCTAGCGTAATTGTCGCTAAATCTAGCGAATACGAAAACGTCGATGTTGTCCAAATAATGCTTGAATCTCCTTTCCATTGACAAGATAAAGCGCACTGTTGAATAGAGTCACGATGCAGTTGTTGACACATCCAGTTTCGTGAAACTTTCCCATCGTATTTCAAGAAGGCATCCGATATGAAAACATGCAGAGACGTGTCTTACACATGTAATTCTATTCGGTCACGTTGATTATAGACTCTGTTAGGTACGAATAATACAGATAATCTTGAATGCTTCAATTAAGCAACACAGACGCGTCCATATCAAACACTAGATAGGGTGTACATTAGAATTTTGCTATGGTGAAACTTATATATTATCGGATTCGTCTAATACCTCCGTCCTTAATCTAATCCGCCTCACATTCATTGGATCTGTATTTACTTGTACCAGAAGTTGTTGAGAAGCTTCATTGATCATTTTGCCGGCCTGGGCTAACATTGTTGCTGTCGATGGAATAGTAGCCACCTTTAGTTGTCGAGTTACTGAATCGGAATTATCGTAGTCAAAACTAGTATCGATAGCACCGACTCAACTTGCTCAAGCAAAGGTTTCTCCTCGGGCTTTACCATGGCCTTTTCCACATTTGGTAGTGGTTCCTGAGATCTATTTTGAGAGGCAGATACTCCGGTTTAGAATACTCCGGTTCTTTTGAGACGATTTAACCTTTCCACGGAAAACATATCCTCGAGTGGTTGGTCGTAGGGTAACTGGAATCATTCGCCAAACGTTTTCCAGGGTGAATCGACCGTTTCTGAGAGTTTATTCATTCCACCCCACCCCCGAAATACCCATTTTAATCTGTTTTTGTAGATGTAACACAGGTGCGTATCATCGGGTAATTCGTGCTTCATCATAACGTTTTTAAATCCTCATATGCTAGCTTTAGCGAGGAAATGTAAGAGATCTATTCAAATTATCTGGCATTCCCACTAATTACCATTTCGTGGGTTGACGGTAACTCTGATTTGTACACAGGTGGTGGTTCTTCAGGGAAACGTGTGGTTCTTCTTTACCATCTTCTTTTCTTTTGCGATGGCGACTATGGTTCCATCTCGGTCTTATTTGACTCAATCTGGCAAAAGATTCATGGCCTCTGTGAGTTCTCTAGCAGCTTTCCTGGCAATAGAACCTGGTTGTGTTTCTGTTCAAATTATCTTTACCACCTGTTCAGCGGCTGATCTGGTCACGGTTGCGGTCTCTCTTATTGGTTTGATCAGTTGTGCAAATGTTTGTTTGAAGCACGAAGTGTGGTCTTCAAGTGCGACCTATGACGACTGCAACATTTTTTTTGATACCTTCGTGAGTACCTGTGTAATCGTTGATAAGTTAGGTGTTGGCGCTGCGACGGTCAGCAGCCTCTGCTATGGCATTGCTTGAGGATGCCGTCATTGTATACGTTTATCGCCGTAGTCAAATTGCTTCACAGGCTTGCATGTAAACCCGCGCGATACTTGGGCGGTCTAACACTGAAGTAAATCATGAGGAAACTATATGGGTCCCATGTGAACGTATTTCGAAACTCAGCCTTTGCAAAACACGAGGTCCAATTAATGTATGCGATGTGATGCGAGTCAACCCCTCGACATGCCATCACCATATTGCAGTTGTCCTAGATCACTTCAAACACGTGCGTGTATCGTTGGATCACATAAATCACATCTGCGCTTTGTGGCGACCCCCGGAAAACATTCACGCGAGATTGTATTTTCCAATGGATGAAAAACACATCAAAACGTTATTGCAAACTGGCACTTAATAACTGCATAATTAGACTTAGAAAGTGTATAGCAGTGCACGAGGAGTAATTGGATAAGATAAAATGATGCAATGTTCACTAATAAAGAATTTCCTTGTACAGGGCACTAATGTTCAGTTAGTTGTGTGGGTTTAACGCCATTTGTCATCATATGACAGGGCAAATATGACGGCCAGTACATTTAGTAGAGAAAGAATCCGGCTGGGAAGAACCACTGACCCACGGGAAGCTACTTACAGGCTTTCTTACATACCAATATAAGCGGAATTGAGAGTTTAAGCCATGCGATGTCAGTGATCTGTAAACGCGAGCGTTCTTAAACCACTCGGCTACCAGGGGGACCCGGTAATGTTCAGAACGTTTAAAATGCCAGTCGGATGGTCTTGTGACCAGAAGTCTCTCTGGCAGTTTTCAATGGAAGGGTGTCAAATTAAGAACTTAATACCATCATCGTCTGAAGAGACGCATACTGAACAAGCATTTCAAGCATTTGCTTTTAGTTTATTTTTTGCTTGCTTTGGTTTTGGTTTCTTTTGTTCTTTTATTTAGAGATTACAACTGGTGACACTTTGTGACACAACCTTATAGACACAACATTTCCTCCCATTAAATTTTCCTTGAATTGATTTGAAACCTGGTGTATATTATGCTTCTTGCCTGCATATACCCTATCGACCAATCATTTCACGTGCAAATGTTTTTGTAAGAGTTATTGTCCCTTTTCATTAACGGCTTGATACAGTTATTTTGTCAGTCTTGTGACAATTACCAGTTGGTTTCTTGGATACTTCGTACTTACTGTGGTCATTATCTGAAGACGCATATTGACCAGTCACTGTATTCCCTGAGTTTATTTAGAATTATTGCATTTACCATCTTACAGGTGGATGCGAGCATTTTATAATCTTGTGACTGCAAATGATATCGCATTTATTGACGGATTCTCTTGATTCATGGTACGCACTATCGTCAGCATATCAAAATGTGTTAAATGACCAGTCACGAAGCATTTAGGATTTTCTTGCAAATGGTATCAACTCGCCTAACAGTTTTTGATGGAGAAAATACAGTCGACATATTTTTCCATAATTCACAGAATGAAGTGGGATGCTCAAACTTATTGGTAATATCCGTTCGTCCATTAAAATTTATGTACGTCCGATCTGTAGTCACTTCGATTCCTTATAACTGGAACTTGTGTACATTGATTTTTCAAGAATGGCCACATTTGATATGATGTTTAATGAGGATATGCAAATTGTCCGATCCTGGGTTCCTCCCCCCTCCACCGTGAGCGAGAAGAGGTGGGTTGGGTCAAATGACATATTTCAAGAATTAATGTGGAGTCTACTTTGTAACCGGAAGTCGACTTGCTGTGACTGAGAAGCGGTGATAATATTTGGTCTGAGTGACACTATGGTAAAATCATGATAACGAAGATTTTGGTTTCCAGATGAAGCCCCAGGATGGGGTGGGGGCGTTTGTGGGTGGATAAATCGAGCGGGCGACAAAACCAAAATAGCGGTGATGTTGTGCTGATTTCCATCTTTAGGTGTTATTATTATTTTATTGTTAATATTATTATTATTATTATTATTATTATTATTATTATTATTAACAATAATAATAATGAAGGAAAAATAAAGCATTAGAATCACGATAATATCACATAATTATTATTTAAATATTTGTTATAAACTGTACGTAAATATTGTATTCTTTGGTTTCTAAAACAAATACGTTACGTTTTCACAAAAATAAGCTTTCCGTCTATTATTTCAAAGAAATAGTTAGGAATGTGTGCATACAAACATGTTAGTGCTTATTTTGTGATCAGCTTAAAAGAAAATATGGGGGGGGGGGGATTTGCGAATTCAGTCACGTTTGAACTTGCAGCTGATGTTACACTTATCATCTCATCGTCGCAAGTGATAATCTTCCCTTAAGTCCTCCGTTGTGCTTTTTTATATTTTGATGGGTTTTGTGCCGTGTTACCTGACTTCAATGCAATGTTAAATATTTGCCCCCTTAAACAAACAGCTTAGTCACGTTTAGGTATATCCACGTCCTTGTTGAAAAAGGTCTGCATTTGTAGTTAGGGGCAGGGGATATGCTTTGAAAAAAAGTTGCAATTTTGCAACAAGTAAACAGCTATCTCATCCTGGCGTTCGCGCTCGAAGTATGCAGGTCCGTTATGCCGTGATAAAGACACGGTCAATCGCTACTACTGCTACTAGATGCGACAGTAATAATCTGAACTGACTTTTTTTAAGAATCTTTATCTCTGAATAAACCGTTTTCGCTAAGTTGGACAGGCAAACATACAACTTTCTAACGTAATCTATATCAGGGTTAATCAAACTTTACCACACACGTTAGGCGTACGCAAGTAACGCCGAAAATATTCAACTCTTGTTTTCCTGATTGACAACCATTACAGTAGCCATTGCAATCTTTAAAATTGCAAGAAGTCCAGACCGCCCCGGATGCGGGAGTTCGCGGGCTCGAACCACAACCGAGTCATACCAAAGACCTAAAAAAGTGGTACTTGCAGCTGCCTCGCTTGGCGATCAGCAGTAAGAGGTTAGTGTTAGGTCTGGTCGGCCTGGTGTCAGGATAATGTGACTTGGTGTGACAGGATGATACATGTCTGCGACATGGTGCCCCAGTATTGGACATCACTATAAACTGCAACACTGCACACATCGTAGCGATATGGCTCAAAAAATTTTAAAGTTACTTTAAAAATCCAGATCACACACACACACACACACACACACACACACAAGAAATCCAACACTAAAAGCTGCCACACTGCATGTATCGTAGTGATATGGCATATTGTTAAAGTTACGTTAAAAAATACAAATCATACACAGACACACACACACAGACACATACACACAGACACAGACACAGACACAGAAATCCGATGCTTCTAGAAACACCACAGAAAGGTATAAAGTCACCTCTTCTGAGATGGTTTCTTTAAAGCTGAATTCTTTTTTAAAGTTGCAGGAGTGTACGTACTCATATTTTCACCTGAAACAGACCTATGATTAAAATATTTTTGAGTAAATACTTTGACAGACAGATGGATGTTTAAATAGTGTAGTATCAAAAAGATAACGTAAATAACGGTGTAAGAGAAGAATCTAACAATATTTATATAACTGATAAAGTTTATCATTTTAGTTTATGTCAAAGAATAAATATTTTATCATTTTTCGCAGTATGGATTATGTATAAAGTAGGTAGAACTACATATAGGATTATATTATTGGTAGTTACGTGTATCTGGCATTTGCGGGGAAAATGATAAATTCTAGAGCATTAATGGATTTTGAGCAGGCATTACAGAATTCCTATTTTTCTGCTTATGGTAAAGAACAGAACGTGAAAGGAATAACTCTTAGACGCAGAACAAACAAAAGAAGTCATGAGCCATGTTATCAATAAAAAAACCACGTAGACGCCCAACAAAAAAAGAAGCCATGTGATCAATAAGACAAACTACATAACCGCACAACAAACAAAAGAAGCCATGTTATCCAAAAAAATAAATAAATAAATATTTAGAAGCACAACAAACACAAGAAGCCATGTTATCATTAATACAAGCTACTAAGACGTACAAAAAACAACAGAAGCTATGCTATCAATAAACAAACTATTTAGACGCACAACAAACAAAATAAGTCATGTTATCAATGAAACAAGCTACTTAGACACACAACAAACAAAAGATGACATGTTATTTAAAAAACTACTTAGACGCACAAAAACAAAAGAAGCCATGTTATCAATAAGACAAACTACTCAGACGCACAACAAACACAAGAAGCCATGTTATTTAAAAAACTACTTAGACGCACAAAAACAAAAGAAGCCATGTTATCAATAAGACAAACTACTCAGACGCACAACAAACACAAGAAGCCATGTTATCAAAAAGACAAACTATTTAGACGAAACAACAAACAAAAGAAGCCATGTTATCAATGAAACAAGCTACTTAGACGCACAACAAGCAAATATGTCATGTTATAAAAAACTACTTAAATGCACAACAAACAAAAGAAGCTATGTTATCAATAAAACAAACTACTTAGACGCACAACAAACAAAAGAAGTAATTTTATCAATAAGACAAACTACTTAGATGCGCAACAAACAAAAGAAGCCATGTTATCAATAAAAAAAACACTTAGCACAAAAGCAAAAGAAACCGTGCTATTAATAAAACAAAATACTTAGACGCACAGCAAACAAAAGAAGCCATGCTATCAATTAAACAAAATACTTAGACGCATAACAAACAAAAGAGCCATGTTATCAATACGACAAACTACCTCGATCAAGCCTAAAACACTCATATCATGACTCTGCTGAGAAAATACAATATTTCAACATTAATCAACTTCAACTGATTTCAGATATAAGATATTTTACTTCTAAAGTGCTTGAACATCGTGTGCTACAGATAGTTTACCTTAAGAAACTAGTTCCTTTGCGAGTTAACTAAACCTATGACACCAAATGAAACTCGATACATCCTTAGCATATATGAAACATATTTTTGCACAACACATCCGCACAGTATAAAAAATGTCCACAAAGCTGGAGGAAGTTGCATAAGTCGCGTACATATCAAGAAGCTTTCAATTTCGTTTGTGTAAGACAACAAATTTGATAAGATTGGTTTAGAATCGATAAACAATCCTTACAACTGGTCTCCAGAAATAGTCATGCCAAAACGTCTACTGTTTACATTCATTGGTGCGTACAAAGTCGTGCAGACAAGACATCCAGGGACGAACGTAAAGGAGGAGGGGTACACAGTGGGTACTTAAAAAAGAGACGTTTTTTAGGGTTATAGTTTCCAGCCTCTACTCCGTGTTGGAGAAAAGCTGCTTGTGAATAGTGAGAGTCCCAGACATGTACGATCTCTTGCCCAGATCTATCCAGACTCAAATAAAGAAATCATAAGTAGGCAGCACAGGTATAGATGGTTTCCTGAATGGTAATTTGATTCCCGACAGTACAGCTGAAAGGGAATATTTAATTGGACAGCATCTCATCATAAGCTTTGTACTGAATAAATTCCCCCTTTCCGTGACTTCCTTTTCTCCTGCTCTTACTCCGTGAGTCTACCTGTCCACACATTTATCGATACATGCCAGAGAGATACGATAAGAAAACGTATGTTACGTAGGTTGTATATACAGTGAAAGATAAGGGCCTAAACTTAGTTATAGACTTAAAGATAAGCAAAGATAAGCATGCTGAAAAGCACTGTATCACGTTTCAAGCAAATGAGAAGAGACTCACGTGCATTTTTATTAGAATTTGAGGTCATATATACATTATCATGGTATTATGGTTCACTATTTAAAAACAAATAAAATAAAACACATAATATATCATATAATAAGAAAATTATTATGGAAAGAACGTATTTTCCAGCATCAAAGATATCATCATATACAATGTGTAGTGATTCACGAAATAAATCCAGCAGTTTCAAAAACAAATTTTTCTCGCCCGTTAAATAATTTTGTTTTTTGTTTGTTTGTTTTTTTATTTAAAAAGATTGAACTGTGCTCGAGGTGGGGTCTATACTTTCTTTATTTTGTGTATGTCTCCCATCTCGAGCAGGTTCTCTTTTATTTAAATTTATGCCAAAGTACCAAAATATTTTTTATTATAATTTGTCTTCCCTTTCGGGGTATTTAGTACAGTATGGAACTGTAATATGGTTAGTATTGATAGAGAAGAAGTAGAAAGAAAAACAAAAGGGCGGGGGAACTAGGGTGATATATTGAAATGATTAAAAATGTTACTTATTCTATATTTCATTATCTCTTCCATAAGGGTTCCTTTTCTAGACTCTTCCATGGGCCTGTTCACTTCGCGTAGCACCATGTGACATAGCCTCATGGCGTCCATATCTGTACTGTCCTCATGTGGGCTATTATCATATATTATCTATTGTTATCACCTGTCCACAAGCTTTCATAGTTGTTACTATGTAATTTATAATTTTGTATAGTATATTTTTGTTAAAGTTTTCATCAAGGTACAGAATATTTTGTGGTTTGTATGTCTCATTTTTTGTATTTCTGTTATGGCTTGTTCTCATTTGTTTTTGGTTTTGTATGCATTGTAATACTGTGTGTTTTACTAATAGGGCCTTTTTAACACAGTGGACATTTTGGCGGTACTCTGACCATATGTCGTCTCACTGCAGCCTCTCCCGTCAACCATGCATCATGCATGTATTTGAAGCAGAGGCTTTGGAGTTTTAGGGAGCCTAGTTTCGACCAGTGCCCCCATGCTTTTTTCCAATTAATGTACATGTGTTCTTTTTCTACATTACATGTTATTTTCCCTGTGATTTCCTCCCTTATCCAGTTATATGTAAGTTTTTCATCAATTTCCCATAATTCTGTCTTGTCTCTATATTAAAACAATAATTCTTTGGTACTTCTAAATTTCCTAGGCGCGGCCCCGAGTGGCCGAGTGGTCGAAAGCGCTCTCCGTTGCGGATCACTGCCATCTCATCTCTGTCTGCGCCGGTTCGAGTCTCGGATTCAGCCAATGTGGGTATGTGAGAAAGCTTGCCAGTAGATTTTCGTGGGTCGGTGGTTCTTTTCGGGGTTTTCCCGGGTTCTTCCTCCACCATTAATTATGGCCGCCATGTATAGCCTATCGTATGCTAAAAAATGGCGTTAAAAAACACCACCACCACCACCACCACATTTCCTAGGTATTTCAAGTAATTTAGTAAGATTATTTTATATATATATGTCAATTCTATTTCTTATGGTAAAACCAAACCATTATATATATATATATATATATATATATATATATATATATATATATATATATATATATATATATATATATATATATATATAGTGAAATAAAGGTCTTCAAACGGTTTCCTCGTGACTTTAGGTGAACATACCTTGATCGTGTTTCGTGATTTGTCGCCATAATTATTGCACAAAAAACGGGAAGGTCGACAGAATGACTGCGAGACCATGGAAACAACCCGTATCCCCTTTGGAGTATAATAGCTTAACAAAAAGCAAACTCATGACAGACGACAATAAGAACAACATAAATGTGAGTGAAATCGTGACTGAGTCCATGAGAAGGACTTAAGATTTGTCTATCACTAATTTCAGTGACAACACATATTTTTGGCAAACTCAGGATTTAGCAACTCTTGCTAAAAGTCTTACTGCTGGAATAAAACAGACAGATATAGATATAAAATAATAGTTGAAAAAGAACTGGTTTATAATATAGGCGTTGTAGATGGTTGTGTTGGCAAATTAAACAAAAGGATCGAACGATTAAGAGAAGAAATTAAAGATGAAAAGATTGATAATACAATTAATGCATTCAAGAGCTCAATCGATAAAAAGACTATAACATAATATTACATAACTGATAGAACTGAAATGAAAAAAAACCCCACAAAATGAGAACGAAACCATATAAATATTCAAAACTGAATTAAAATTCGAAACGGGTATAAAGAGTATTGCATCTATTACTAAAAGCGAGGGGTTAAAGATTCAATATATAAATAAATATAAGAAAGGGTTGGACGATAAACTAATACGTGATACTGTTCACGGATGTATAGCGCTTTACAATTTGTGTCTTGATCTAGCGACAGTATATCCAGATTAACCATGTTGGGTTTCTATCAATGGAGGTAATGTTCTATTTTGTAAGAAGGCATCAAGTATTGGAAACAGTGATAGCTTGATTTTTTAAAGATCAAATTACACCTCAAACACTAACTGTTCTCTGTCGATTTTACCATGCTTCATAATCGCTTGGTGAGTACAAGAATTTTGAAGAAGAAGGTAAACCAAAAATATGTAATTCAAAAAGATGATTCAAGTCTATATACAATTCATTTAATTTGAACTATGAAACAAGGGAAGATATTAAATTTTATATTGGATTAGATCTAAGTAATTGTGAAGAAATATAGTCAGAATTTTCACATCTTTACGGCTGTGATATTAACTTTCTTGCTGGCTAAGAGTTACGTAAGGTTTATGACAGTCGACAATGTGTGAGGCCTCACCGGATGGCCGGCTATGTGTTTATTTAGTAATTAGACGGTTGAGTCGGCTAGTCGCTTCAAAGGGAAGTAAGCTCTTTGTGTCGCTAAGAAGGCCAGAAGTCTGCGTTCGCAGCTACGTATGAAAGGATTTGTGCTGACCATCAGTCGAGGTGTACCAGCCAATCGGAATTAGAGTAATTTAAAAACCTACCAGTAGAAGAATTAATGTCTCAGAGAAGGAGACAATGAAATATCTAGCCATACCTGTGTAACATTAATCAGCGTAAAAAAGGGAAAGTGGAGTTGAACTGAAAAAGTTAAATGAAGCTTCTACAGGTAGGAACTATCTCAGCCAAATATTTATATCGATTTATGTAGATAACAATTTAATAGATTGTGTAAAAAGACGTATAACCATTTCTTTAGGACATACAATATCGTATAATTACTAGAGAATTTTACCCCATAGTGTTTAGTTGAATCTATTAGAAAATTGTATTGTGATGTGTATTTGCATATAACAGTATGTAGTCTAAAGAATTATGTCAAGTAGAGTGAATTTGATGCATATGTATCTACGTATTTCTGTATATAATTCTATCATTCGTAGGACACAGGCAATGCGAACGATTATAGCATTTAGACGGTGTTTATGTGTGTGTGTGTGTGTGTGTGTGTGTGTGTGTGTGCATATATTAGGAAAGTTCGTCAAGTACTATTATTTGCATGTAGAGCAAGGCCTGTATGTGCTGAATAGACGTTAGTGTGTGTGAGAGGCCTAGTAAAGTGTTAACCATTTGTCTGATGAGAAGTCCGCGACAGAGTGGTAGATTATAGATATGAGTATAGGGAGAACAGGATGTATGCCCCTAATATTTTCTTCAGGACGCTCCCAAGGTGCAAGCAGGAGGTGTCATTAAACTCTTTGGAGAGGAAAAGGAGAAATAGTTCAAGGAGTAGCGGAGTACAAGGAGTAGCAAAGTAAGAGTTTAGGAGGAGGATAATAGTACAAAAAGTAGACAGACGGAGTGCAGGAGGGAAGGCGAAGGAAGAATAGAAGAGATAACGAATACAGATGAGTACAAGGGACTACACACTGAAAGGAGACTCCCACATTATGAGATTAACACTCATATGATGAAATAAAGAAGGCATTTGTTAACAGGCTTATTTTTGTATTAATTTATATGTGATGTGGAATTAGAAGATTTATATCCAGAATTGGCTTGAATAGTCTATCATTATTAATATTGATTAAATTGTTATATTTTACATGGAATTATTCATGTGTTTAGACTGTCGGTATTGCTGACTGGGAGCTCCTGAGTCATTCAAAATTTAAATTTCCACCTTTCTGCTGTATTAGCAATAAAACATTTGAGGGGTTGTGACAATAATAAATGTTTTGTTTACTCGTTAAAGCAACAAAAATGATTTTCAACCTATTCGCTACAGTTAAAAAGGAATCACAAGCATATCATATGGAAGATAACATTATTTTAATTATCAATATTAGGCTAAAAATCTAAAACTATATCACAAATTTTCATGATGAATATAGAAAGCAATATTTAGAGGACAAGGTAGGACAAGGGCCTATTTCGTCGCCGAATCGTATCGAGATAAAACTCATATTAATAAAAGCGGCCCCTCTTTTCTCCTTAAATATATATTTAAATATCACCCAGGATCGCCTTCAACAGGGAACATTAACCATTCAAAGCCAATGCATTTGTTTACCGTTGTGGAGCCTATTTTCGTTGATTATTGACATGAAGGCTAATAAGCACTGACCAAGCTTAATGACGAAAACGATAATCCTAAATTGTGTATTTACGCACAATATGCATACGTGTTAACTATAGTAACGGGTTTCGTTTTGCACATTGTTTAAATGATACGTATATTTCCAGTAGGTACGGCTGATTACCTCTGACCCTTTTCGTTTTCGTTTAAAACGTTTCGCTTATGTTCATGGTTAGCACTGACTAGCTGTGCCAAAATCTTGCTCAAATTGCCATCGGAAAGACAATTTGTCAAGTTTTTAATACGTTTATACAAGGAAATACCATGCTGACAGTTTGTATATAAGTGGTTAGTGAAGAATTAAAAATTGTCAAAACGTAAACGAGAAATGCTGTTTTGTATATGTATCTCGTGGTGGGAAAGTCACGTTTTTGTATTAACAATCCTAAAATAATATAACTGTATGCGAGTTGTGTTAGAGAGAGAGAGAGAGAGAGAGAGAGAGAGTAGAAGAAGACAACAACTCCAAAGCATGCGGAATGTGAATTATTTGTGCAACATGTATAACACGGATTTTATAAAATCCCTTTTTCTTACTTTATATTAAAAACGTGGAATCATAAAATGTATATTTATTTTTTATCTGATGCCACGGTAAATATATAAAACTACAAGATAAAATATATTGCATTTTAATATTTAGTATTAAAAACATGCATTCAAAAGAACCGGATTATATGATTATACGTGGTGTTAAAATTTGCAAATGTCACCGTTTGCATTGGATTTAATTGAAACGTAATACAAGAACTTGTTACAGTTTAGAATTATCATCTACCCAACATTATTGCCAACAAGAACTAAAACAGCTCCTGAAATCAGATCATTTTATGATAGATCCTTGTGATACATTATCACTTTTCAGTGTTTTCAAGGAACTAACATTGTTTTTGGTACACTATTGCTCTAGTGTCGATGTTGCATTATATAACGTTCTTTATTTTAAAAGAGAACGAAACAAAATAATATGCAAAGTCTAAAACAAACTCAAACTTATGCAATTAAAACCACAATACCACCTTTTATAAAAATAAGTTCACCTCTCTTCCAATCTAACTCAAGTTTGGAAGGGAGTGATTTGTTAAAAAAAGCTATCTGACATAAACCGTTCTTTTGAAATAATGGAAATGTTAGGTTTCAGCGACGTTCAAATATTCATTTTATAATTAAAAGGTGCCACCCTTAAACTCAGTCTGGAAGTCGCTCGTAATTCATTATGTTTCGGAAGTGCCCCAAAAATAGTGAGGGGACGCACAAATTGATTCGAAAGAAAATGACGACAGGCAGGGCCGCGTTTTAAAAAAAAGAAAGCGGATCCGTGAAGAAATATCGTGTATTAGATAAAAATAAGACTCGGGTGAATATTGGGGATCAGCTGGGCCGCTGGAATGCTTTAAAGGGAGAACTTGGTCTAAAGACAATCTGACATTGCGTGATGTTATCGTATGGTTACAACGGTGACGTAATCAAATCGTGGGTTCAAGCTTTCGACGTGTGAAAAATGATCGGGTTTCTCAGTTTGAAGGAGAAACAACATGAATCATACTGTGATGAAACGTGGATATTGTCTGGTTTTAATGGAATTTAACGATGTTTAGGATCAATATCCTTTCACTATTCAGCGTTATCCAGATGATTTGGTATATACTACGTTTTGCACGTTATGGCGGCATTGAGGTCTTACCAATAATATATCTCAGGTACTTTAGTGGCATGCATAGAATTGTGTATTTCCCAGCTGCTACCAAATTGCAATAATTTTAACAATTTTAGGTATAAGACAATATTCACCATGATTATTATTACCACTGCTGCTGCTGCTACTATTACTACTAGTAACGGTGATAATACTGGTATTAATACTACGTATACGTTAGCATTTCTTGTTTAACGCTTTAATATCTGAACTGAATAGTAAAGCCAGGATAAGATCAAATCGCTTTTGTATAAAAACGATTTCATTTCAAAGTTATCCCAGCTGCAATTAACTTAGTGAAAAACAGTTCTTTCAGTCAAAAAACACTATATATATATATATATATATATATATATATATATATATATATATGTGTGTGTGTGTGTGTGTGTGTGTGTGTGCGTTATATATAACTAAACCAAATTAAGTTATAGTTGTCTAATCAAAGTGGTTTGTTACACTTTTCTAATAAAACAATAAATCATATATATTTTCAATATTTAGGTATCTACCTTTATTAAAGCTTGTTTGAACAGTATTTATAAAATCAGGTAAAACCATTTCCATAATAATTGCGATACAAGCAGAGACCATTGTATATGTAAATTTTAGGAAATAAATTGTCCTCCATCGTTTTTGTATTGTTTTCAGCTTTCTCCATTAGGTATACATGCAGTTATTGCCTGCTTTTGTTCAGATGATAATGTCCCCTATATGCATGAAAAGCTTTATTGCTCTTAAAAATATGACAAATATTTTCTCAGAACAATTTTTTCAACTTATCTAGGCAATGACTTTTATTATTCGGCATATTGTACTTCATCATGTGATATATATATATATATATATATATATATATATATATATATATATATATATATATATATATATATATATAATAAAAGAGTAGAAATCACAATAAAACAGCGACTTCGGCATTCAAAAATCATTATTTTGTTTCGTCTAGTATGGAAGTGTACAAAAAATAGGACTCTTTCAGAATTCCGTAATACGCAGTTTAATTAGCTGATCGAAATATCACATGAACATTATTGTTGAGAGATTTTGGCAGATCTTTCAACGTCTGTAGAAAAAACGAGCTGTAGTCCAAGTGCCGAGTGTGAGGATGGGTGTGGACTCGGTAGTTAGACAGATACAACCTATCATAATTAAATGCGATAAAAACAAGACATGTTTAAAACAAAACTGCATTTCTTTCTTGCCAGATATTGACAACATAGTTGAGATATAAAATTCAGCTAAACGTTTGGCACAGCCTCCATATATTTACTCATTTAAATAATATTTGCGATGTATTTACTGTTAGCAAAACACCAAAAAGCATACATGAGCCAAAGAATGGATTGAATTGACGAATCCCAATCTATCCCTATCTTTAACACCCGATGTCATTCAGTTGGTCAATCTCGTCAGTAGCAACATCTGGTGTGCTTAGTACGTAGGATAAAGAGGATGGAAGCCGCCATAATTATTAAACACCTGTACAGTTTACCCTGTTATAAAAGGTATAAATCCAATATGTGATAATTTCATGACTTTCTTCAGCTTGCATGAAATTTTTAATATCAAAAGAAAATGTGTCTCTAATACAAAAATAGCAACATTTTATGAAAACGAAACAAATTAGCTTTAAATAATATGCATGCAAATGCGAAGGCGTGGTTATCTCTATTCTGGCGATTCGTCAGTACACACACACACACACACACACACACACACAATAATAATTAAAAAAAGCATCATCACATTCAACTAAAACCCACCAACTACCTAATAAAACAGTCGGCAGAAGGGGCGGAGGGCATAACTCTATTAAAGAGTTTATCCCAAACGGAAACCCCCACCCCAGCATGCGATCACAACCTAAATAAGGACTGTCTACCATTATATAGAAAAATCACCACCACAACTAATTATAAACCAATTACGAAATTAAGTAACACAGAAACAGTACACAGACGATGCGGTAGGCAAAAGCCCTATTAAGGAGTTTATCCCAATGCCCCCCTCCCCCGTCTGTGACTGTACTAATTTGAGCAGATCCAATCCCTCCACCTATATATGTACGGTAAACCTGGCTATTCTACAAAAACACAACTATTTCATCCCGACTAGCGACTTGCGTACCAAGTGGGAACGGAGTACAACTCAGAACCCGCATGCAAGTAAAACTAGAGATATATGGCGAAACGAAACAAGGATCAACCCTGACAGAAAAATAAATAAATAAATAATAAAACAAACAAACAAAAAAAAGCAACAAAATTATAGTAAAATTAAAAAGTTTTTTTAAAAAAATAAATGATTACAAATAAAACAATATCACATATGAAATCCACAACTGGGAGGACGGGGGATACATAAATCACAAACCATGACCTTTAGAAACGAAAAACAGGGTGACACCTCCAACTCTTTACCAGCATCTGCTGGAACGGAGTCATAGGGTGCCAACATAACTTTAATAAATCAATATTAAGAGTTATGCAAAGAGTAAACATGAAAAATCATCTGAACCCCGAAAACGTGAAACAAACAAGCATAAAGTAATACATAAACCCATTAGGGAAGTATTAGGCTTTCTAAACTGTATATAAAGCTCCCTGAAAAAGTGTTATCACATATTTGAAATAGTCATCAGTTGAGATATATGTGTATGATCAGTAAGTACAGAAATACGGACATATTCACATAAACCATTAGGCACACGTGGTAAATCTTGACAGAGAGAAGATGAGAATGACTAACGACTTGTGGACAAATTTGATATAAACTGTGCCTTGTGATGTAGATTAGAGAGCTGGGCAGATTAGACCACTTTTAAAGCCATCAGTCAGGGGTTTCGAGCCTAACAGCATAGCTGTGCGTGTTCAAACATCAACAACTACAGTAGCAGTAGCAAAACAACAACTACAACTACAGCAGTAATAGCAGAAACTAAGAACTTCGTCCACAAGAACAACAACATCCGATGGTTCTCAGAAGGGTATGGCCCTGGTTAAAATCGGAAGCCTGAACAAAATGGATAATTGTTAGATAATTAGCTTCGACAAACACGAGAATCTTAACTAATATATAAAATAGCCGAACCATGCAAAAGAGGGCGGTGACGGCCCTAGGCCAGATAAAAACTGTAGCTAACAACAAAATGTATATGCATTATAAATTAACATACATTCTGTCTATATATATATATATATATATATATATATATATATATATATATATATATATATATATTCAAGATTTCATAATTTACTGTCTCAGTAGGCCATAAACGTCACATTTTCTATTTTGTCCTGCATGAATGTATATATTTTCAGTCCTCATCCCATTGGAATTTATTTTTTAAAATACTTTACTTATTGACACAGACCCTGGCAGTCGATGTTTAGAATAGCTTGATGGTTACAAACGCAATGCATGCAGATAGAAGGTACAAATATCTCGATGGCACGTCATGACAACAGCCTTTTGATTGTGCTTCAGTTATGTTAGAAGTTGTTCCATTGGTGGTTTGGACTCTGACATTGGTGGTTTGGACTCTGACATTGGTGGTGGACAGTGTATTTGAAGTGGAAGTGGAAGACGGTGTCGATGAAGCAGTACTTGAGTTGGTTCCTGTCGTTATTGCTAAGGTGGCTGTTGAAGAAGTGGACACTGTTGCTTGGGTCAATGTGGTTGATGTGGTAGGTACTGCAGTCGAAGCCGAGCTCTTTGTCGACGAAGCAGTACTTGAGCTGGTTGACATCGATGTTGCTACCGTGGCTGTTGAAGAAGTGGGAACTGTCAATGTGGTCAATATGGTTGGCGCGGCTGTGGTCATAGCGGCTGTTGTCGTTGTTGCTACTGTGGATGTTGAAGAAGTGAGCATTATTGTTGTGTCTGTGGTCGTAGTGGTGGGTTCTAGAGTAGTGGTAGTTGATTTTGAAGAAGTAATACTCAGAAGTAGTACTGAAAAGAGAGACATTATTATAGTGCGTTCGTGTTATCGCAGTATAATTTTGAAAAATTATTTTATTTTGTAAGATATGAACCAGTTTTACACATTAATGCAAGAATTGCGAAAACATTGGTCAGTAATGACAGAAAAGTTTGACTGACTTTACTCAGCACTGCTTATTTCTCCATTTATTTCATATTCAGTCTTTTCAAGAATCACAATGTTTCTCCCCTTGTCAATGTCAACCTCCAATCTTATGTTATGAGATATGGATAAAGTATAACTACTCTCCCGATTTCAATTTGACAGAATAAATAAATAAATAAATAAATAATGCTTCAGATGTTCGGAATTTGTTTTACGCTGGCCCATCTATATAGTCCGATCACGGATATGTCCACGGTGGAGGGTATTATATCGATCGGAATGTCGTCAGCTGGCCAATAATTAGCCAAGGAGTAAATATCTTGAATTCTTGGTTATCGATACATTTTCTCAGAAGCACCTTCACCAGACTGTCGAAAAGCTAAACCCTTGTTGAAATTCTATAACGGCCTGAGACTAACTCGTTAGTGGTAAAGGTGAGGGTGATTATGAAAAACGGGACTGGAATATTTTTGTGCACCTAGAGGAATGAAGAATGCGAGAAATATTTGTGGACCATCTCTGAAATCCCACCAAAACGGCAAGTGCGCGATTACCTACAGTAACCCAGTAAATAAGTTATGTCTACAGAAAGGATGTAGCCTACGAGACGCTATTGAACCATATCTCCAATGCAAGCGATTTTCACAAAGAATTACCCTTATGCTGCCACTAAGATTAGAAAATTCTCTTCCAAGTTGTGTAAACTTCAGGATTTAAGCATTTGCTTATACCTTTGTTACGTTAAAAGAAATTTATAATTTACAGTCTTCTTCTTCTTCTTCTTCTTCTTCTTCTTATTATTATTATTATTATTATTATTATTATTTTTAAATCTGCCGGTAATTCTATTTATTGTAGGTTTCTTTTCGCGCCACTCAAGAGTTCCATTTTTTCCGTGCCCTTCTGTAAATGCATGTTAAAACTTCGTGATATTCTGTGATAATATTTTCTTACCTGATTAGTAGTGATTTACAATCCACAGGTCGTGCTGTATTTTCCGTAATTATTTGATTCTTCGTGCTTATTCATGTTTGATGTTATTGATATCTATATTAATATTTATTAAACGTGTTACGGCAAGTCCGCATATGCATGCCGTGCACGTAACCCGATACCGATTTAATCTATCATTAAATAACAAGTACTGTTATTACTGTCATGCGCTCCAATTTTTTGACTGAATTAAATCACCAAGGGGGAAATCGGCGTGTTTTTTAGTGTAGGTCAGATTGATATAGTTTTGTCTCCAAGATGAAGGAATGTTGCTTAAGCAACTTATATCTTCTCTTATATCTTCTCTTTTTTATTGGGGGATTCAAGACAGCGACCATTAACGAATCTGCGTTTATTTCTTTTAAAAAGGTTCAGTGTTCGAATCATTTAATAATTTGTTATATGTGGCTTATAACGAAGTATGTTCAACGAGTATCAACTTTACCTTACATGCAAGTGTGCCAAATTATTGTTTGATTATTTTTTCCTTCGCTCTTCCTTTTCTAATTTCTTGACTGAGTCGTATATGTTTAGGAAATAATACGTATAAATGCGCAGTTTTAGTAGATTGCAAAGTTATTGTAGGTAATCGAGCACTTCTCCGTTTAGATGGGATTTCAGAGATTGTCTAAAAATATGTATCGCAAGGTTCATTCCTCTAGGTACACAAGGATTTATCGACATTTTCTCCCCTTTCGTTTCCCTTTTTGCTCAATAATAACAACTCGAATTAATCTATTCCATGAAATAATTCAGAAAGTAAAGCAAATAAAAAAATTCTACTTTGACACATCTAAATCTCTTTATATTTAAATCATTCAAGTAGTTGTATCAGTCTCCTGGAAGGTCCCCGAGTGGCCGAGTAGTCTAAAGCGCTGTCCGTTACGGACCACTGCCATCTCACCTCTGTCTGAGTGGGTTCGAGTCTAGGATTCAGCCGATGTGGGTATGTGAGAAAGCTTGTCAGTAGCTTCTCGTGGGTCGGTGGTTCTTCCCGGGGTTTTCCCGGGTTCTTCCTCCACCATTAATACTGGCCGCCATACATAGCCTATCGTGTGCTGTAAAATGGCGTTAAACCCCACAACAAAAACAACAACAACAGTCTCCTGGACTACATGAAAGTAGTTATATTAGTCCCCTGGACTATATGCAAGTAGTTGTATCACTCCCTTGACTACATGCAAGTAGTTTCATCAATTCCCTGGACTACATGCAAATAGTTGTATCAGTCCCCTGGAAGCATAATTGAAATTAACATTGCGCCGTAGGTTTACACTCCCCGATGGGGAAAAAGACCAACATCAAATTATCTACTTTCAAACATCCCGGATATAATATCTAACACGCCGTGTGTAATGGCCAATACCCTGTCATTAGCTATACAACACCACAAACTATTCCGTCAACAAGCTGTGTGTAATGACCATTAACCATTGATCTGTAATCCAATAACTCACAGTGTAATATCAACAAGCCGTGTGTAGCAAGTAACTCCCAGTCAGGTACAACCAAGCAATCCACATACGCCTTGTGTAGTGAACAAAACGCCGTTCTGCACTTTCCAAAACAACACACTATGCCAGCAGCAGGATGTTTCTTGTGATCAAGATCCCTTCTCAAGTATCCAAAAGACCCACATAACACCATTAACGTGCTGTTTGTAGTGACCAACACGCGAAACATGTTATCCAATACGCAGCGAGTATCATATAACACCCCACACCATATCATGCAGTGACCAGCACCAGTTATCTACAATCTAACAAACCACATATGTTAATCAACACGTTGTGTATAGTGAACAATCAGTAGTCATCAATTATCCAACGACCCATACTATACTATCAATACGCCATCTGTAGAGACCAACACCCCATTCTCTCCTCTCCTGCAATCCACACTATACCATCAACGCGCCATATGTAGTGACCAATATCCAGACATCTGCAATCCACCCCAGTCAACCATATACTATCAAAACGCCGTATGTAGAAACCACTAGCCGTCATCTTCCATCCAGCATCACACACTATGCAATCAAGACGCAGTAAGTAGTCACAATACACCACCATCTATAATCCAACACCCCCACTATGCAATCAACACGCTGTGTGTAGTGAACAATACCGATTTATCAACAATTCTACACTATATACATGCTATCTACTACGTCTTGTGTAGTGATCAATACACTGTAATCTATTATACAACACTAAACACTATACTTAAAACACGCTATTTGATGCTACCTATACTCTGTCATCTACAATCCTTCACCCTACATATACTGTCCAACACAACATATGATTTGACCACTACCCATACTCCACACAATACTGTCCAACGCGTTCTGTTTAGTGTCAAATTTCACGTCATCAATTGTACACCTCACAGTATATCATAACACGCCGTGTGGTGATCAATACCCAGCCATTTACTATCCATGACCGCAGACGATACTATCCAATACGTCGTGTGTAGTGACCAATACCCCGTTCTCTAATATCCAATACTGCATACTATAACATCGTCATAAAAAATACCAAAAGCAAGTCATCTACAATTCAACACCCCACATAACATTGCAATAAGCTCTGTGTAGTGACCAATCTATATGATCAATACGCTGTGTGTAGTGACTTACTCCCTTGTGGCTGTATGTACTCGATGTGGCCGTAAATCTGTATATATTGTACCAATGTTAAAAAATAAAAACGTTAATCAAGGAAACCAACTCATAATAAAACCAAAGTGAACGTGGTTAAAAATAGCACTTAAATTCTGAAACTGTCATGGCCTTTAGTGGAGACTAAGAGATTCATGAACATTAAATTATAATGACTTAGACTAAAAGTAGTGCTAAGCTTCCAATTTGCAAGTCACAACATACTGTATGGTGTTGGATAGTAGATAACTGGGTATTTGTTGTTGCATACGGTGGGTTAGATACTTATATTTAGGAGGTTGGTTAGTAAATGACGGTATAATGGTCGCTAAACACGACGTGTTGATGGTGTACTGTGGGGTTTTAGATAGAAGATGGCGGGGTATTGACCACTTCACACGATGTTTTGAAAGTATAACGTTGAATATGATGGAATGTAGATGAGTGAAGTGAGCATTGGTCAATACAAACAGCCTGTTGATGTTCTAGTGTGGGTATTGGTCACTCCACCTGGTGTGTTGGATAGTAATTGCGATGTGTTGGATAGTACATGGCAGGGCATTAGTAAATGCACATGTAGTGTTGGATAGTATAGTGTGGGGTATTGGATAGTAAATAAATGAGTATTGATCACCTCACTCGTCGTGTTGCATAGTATAGTTTGGTGTGCTGTATAGTAGATAGTTGACTTTATTGTAATGGGAGTTGGAATGTAATTGACCGGGCACTGGTCACAGTACACGGGGTGTTGGATAGTCCATTGTTGGGTATTTCAACAGAAGATAACATATTATTGGTCACTATACACGGTGTGTTGGATACTATAGTGTGGGGTGTTGGATAGTAAATGATGAGTTATGGGTCACTACACAGGGCGAGGTAAAGTGTTGGTGTTTGGTCACTGCACACGGCGTTCTGGTCGCATAGGGTGTGTGGGGGGTGATAGTAGATGACGAAGTATTGGCCACGTCACACGGCATAATGATGGTATAGTATGGGGTGATGGATAATTGATTATGGGATCAGTTTCACTTTACATGGCGAATTGGATAATATAGTCTGGAGTGTCCGATAGTGAATGACGAGATATTGGCCATTGAGCACTGCTTATAAGATATTTCATGATGGGCGCTGGATAGTAGATGATGAATTATATATCACTACACAATGTGTGTTGATGTGGTATTGCGTACGGTGTTGGATAGCAGGTGAAATTTTAATGACGTTAAGAGAGAGAGAGAGAGAGAGAGAGAGAGAGAGAGAGAGAGAAGTTTCTTGTCTGTTTTATCGACAACTAGGATGTGTAATATGTTATCAGTTTTGTACTTTTTATTTTCAACGTAACCATAGATTCAATGTGTAGAACTCACTGGTTCTATTTTTAAACGGCAAAATTGAAATCAGTTGATATAAGGTAATCATATAATACCTACAATTGCATATGCTTCCTTTTACGTAAAGAAAAGATTCACTCTTGAACAGTTTTATTAAATAAATGACTAGCTTTTGGAAGTGAACTTAAGTATTTCTTTTATGGATACTGTCTCAAGAGGGATCGAGCAAACTGACTGGAATGTATCAGAACATATTTTAATTCGGTTGTTGTTTTGGGGGCTTTTAAATCATGGTATGCTGAAAGCAATAAAATATTTGATAACCTTTGAATTTATGGCATTTTAACAAAAAAAAACCTTACAACAACAACAACATAAACTACAAATGATATAACAAAACACAACCAAGTTGTCCATAAAACAAGAAATATTTCCGCTCACTGGTTCAACCACCTCTCATATTTTCTCTCTCCACCAGATCAGTGAAAAACGTTCTACGAGTACATGCTTGAAAAAAAAAAAAAAACAACATAAAATTATGAATGTTTCAATCTAAAACTAGTCATCTCGGTCGAGTCGCCCGTATTGATCACTGTATATGCATTACATAGCAATGAAAACCGAAGGTGGTCGAGTGGCAGAGACAATGTATTCATTTAGTAAACTACTGTTGTATTTCTGATGTATTTCTCGGGTCCCTGGCGGAAAGGCCCGAGAGTGTTCACATTCACCTGAGCCATACAATGCAATTGTCTATCAGTGTTTATCAAGCGACAATTAGTCCTAGTAAAGAGGAATAAAGAAAACTTTTTTTGATATGGTCAAATTCTACTTTATGTTTAAAATTGTAACAAAATAATCCAGTTTCATCAACCTTGTTTACCACTCCGCGCATTGGGTAAACCTAGGCAAAACGTGAAAGATCCCCCACACTAATAAATAAATAAATAAAACCAGATGACATACTGATGAATACGAATCTGCTAGCTTATGCAAAATACAAGCGGCTTGCCAGTATAGGGCTCATTTTTAAGTTGGTTTAGTGACAACCTTAAATATTCAGAACAGGCGAAACTCAAAAATATCTAACACCCACACTCTTCCTCGTTGTTGGCTACAGTACATGATTAACGTCCATGCTGTATATATAGACATTGGGTGTTTTCTCTTCTTTCACTCCGTATATAACACTATTGTTAGGGGTATAGGGATTATGAGAATGGAAAAGGGAATAGACGTTTTGTTTCAAAGTAGATGGTTGGGACATTATAGAGGGGAGAATTAGTTTTAATTTATTTATAAGAGAATCAAATGGTACTAGACAATAGGGAAACTAGTTTTATTTATAGACTAATAGGTGTAATTAAGCATTAAACTGACTGTTAGCGGTCTGGTACCATCTCCATGTAAAATTCCTTTATGCATCATAGAATCACATACATGTTAAAGCCATGAATATTTTTAACATAGGATCAACTGTTATAGGATAGAAAGACACATCATGTAACAATGTTCTATTTTCCCGCCAAACAGTTACAAACAATTACAATCTACAGGTGCCAAGTGTGAACCACTAAATAAACTTTATAATGTGCATTTGTGTCTTTGGCATAATATTTATTTGAGATTTGTCTTTAATTCTTATTCTCAACGGCCCATGTTTTCAAAAGGAAAGATCTCGATGATTTTCAGTCTGATTAAAAGAGTGATGGAGCTATATTTCACATAGAGTACCCTAACAATGTATATACGGAGGATATTTACATCATCCACTGTGCGTATTTAAAACGCTGGGCACTGTTTGTGCATATAAGGATATCTGAGGTGAGATCATTACATCTCTCGTGTGATTTCCATGCATATTTCTGACATTAATAGACTGTAAGGAAATGCTTGACTATTACATATGAAACTATGTATATATTGACTGGATAACCAATCATGTTCTATTCGTACTATATTATTACAGGCAAGGGGTCTCACTACCGAGCGAATCAAGCTACTTCTGTGTGAGACTGGCTTTGGAAGTCCATATTTCCTCTATCTCCAATGACCGCTAGACAATAATCGTTGTGAACCTAAAGGTTCTTAAACGTCCAAACACTAAATATTTTCTCTAATCGCCTAATGACCAAAAAATCACAAAACTCGGACATTTTTACACTTGCATGGTGTTTCAAGTTTCACAGTTGCATGATTCACCAGTTAGCCGAATATTAATACTTTACGCCATGCCATACAAAACTCAGATACCCATCACACCAAATTCTAATTTCAAAGTCCTAAACACGTATACATATACAATATATTTAGAGAATTCCCTGTCTTAGGAAATAAGGGGGTTTCCATTTTACGAATTTATTCAATGCTTTCATAAAGTCTAGGGAACACTGTACATTATGACGTCTGCCCTAAGAACTATACAAAAAACAGGGGCTGAGAAATATCTTCCAAACACTGGCTCCCCGTAATCAAACAAAATCACTAAAATATATCAAAGTTATAAAAGGAGGCATGAATACAAATAACTCACACCTTTATTTTATTACAACATCATTGTTTCTTTCTCAAGAAAAAAATACCAAGTTTAAAGGAAAAATGCCTATCATTCCAGTTATATAGTGCAAAGCCATAATATGTGAACTCTATTCTTAGTTTTCTTCAGCTTTACACTAATTAGTAAAGAAAGGTGATAAATCATTACGCTGTTAAGGTAATTTAATACCATACCTGAACACAAAATTTTCAGATTTTGTAGACAATGTTTAACTGCTTGAATCAGGTTTGAAACAATTATTACACAGATCCATTTAATTCGGTTTTAAAATACCAACAACATTACAGAACACCCATTGATTTTGTTACAAGCAAACATTTACTTCACTAATCCTGAATATCAACTTCAGGTTTTAATTATCCTCTCAGATTTAGATGCACTCTGCGAGTTTTTAAGTAAGACGCTTCAAATTTTCAATTAATTACTTAATTTCTTAGTTAATGGTATTATAATAAATAAGTAATTTGTTGTTACCTATTATGTAGAGGGCACCTTTTACACCCAAGTTCAGTTTGTCAGCAAAAGTCTCCATCTATAATGACGAGAATTAAACATAACTGAATAAGCTTTGTAATGCATATTCGACAAAATGAAACAGCTTACGAAAAATGCTTTTCTAATTCGACTAAAGCTAATAATGGCTAAGGTAAATAATTGTGTTTCTAATGATGTTAAAATTAATAAAAACATCGCCATCTGTCAAATAACAAAATACTATCCATCTCGAAAACAAGATACTTTCCATCACGAAAACAAACCACTTTTCACCATGCAAAAGCAAATATAGAGTATTGAATATGAATTTTCATCTTTATGATCACTATTATCATCAAGATTCTTGTCGTTGTCATCATCGAATGACATCGTTCTCTTCATCATTCTTCATTAGTATTGATATAAAACATATCGCAGCCGAAAACAATAATAGCAGCAACGGATCATCCAGAACTTCCATTGCAAGACACTGAAATTAAATGGTTGTGCAGTAATTCTTGCAGGTGCGGCAACCAGGGATACATGGAAGAACCACAGAGATCAAAATCGAGTGGCAGAACCAATTCAGCATTCAGGTGGTTGTAGTAGTGTATGTTATCATTTTACGTCAATTATACAAGATGTTTATAAACCTTATTCATAATGCATTTGAGGGTCAAGAAAGTTGTGTCATGTGGGATTAGGAGAAAACATCGTATCTGAGCAACACAGTCGTATAGCTCGATGGCTACTGATCCTTGCATTGACAGGCTTCGAAAATTGAACGTAGAAAGTAGAGATGCAAAGGTAGCGTCCATAACAATAAATACCAGTAGTAGTTGTTGTCATAGTAGTAGTAGTAGTAGTAGAAAGAGGAGGAGGACGAGCTCTAGCAGCTGCATCGTCGATAATAGTAGTTGCAGCAGTGGAGAAAGTAATAGCAGCAGCAGCAGCAGTAGTAATTCTCACAGGCATGCCAGTTGTTAATAGTAAAGCAACAAGAAATATATAAAATACAGTATGGAAATCTTCATTTCAGTAGGGAAGGAACATGAAAGAAAGTATATTTACTTACCTTTTTCACCTCTTGTCGAATTTATAGCTTTAAAAAATTATTCGAATATAAAAATTGTGTTTAGTATTTTCTTTACCTGACTGAACGGAAATTTCGAGATACCCGATTTCTAATCCGAAATATTTAAGCAGTAGACTTTGTATATTGGATATATACTCGTCTGGGATTTGCTGATTAAAGAACCAATAGGATCGTTGATATATGACTACATTAATCGTAAAAAATTGTCTCGACAGTGTTTACAACATTATTTCAGTTACTTTAACTTTTTTGATTGAACTTGTTGATACTTGTGCTCGATGTTCGCCTACCATAAACACCGTGTGTACCTGGTAATTTAGTTTTATCGTAGGGTTTTCATTTATAACTAAAATCTGTAAGCATGACGATAAGTTTTTTTTTTTTTGCTTAACAGGGAACTATCATTATGTAAGGGATTCAAATTGTCAGCTTCAAGGGCCTGAAGGGGACTTAAAGGCGGATTTAGGGGTTTACAAAATTGTACGTGGAAAAGGGTCCTGTCTATATGACCTTAACATGAATTTGTGCCTCAGAATTAAATCATGTATTTATACTATTTCTGGAATTTTAAATAAAATTGTTTATTGCCTGAGCGTTTAATGTAAACGGTAATATGGTAATTAGATTGTAAAGGTGTTTTAACAACCTACGAGTTTCTCCCTATTGGAATAGTATTTCAAGGTTAAAGCAATGTGGCAATCCCTTACAAAAAAATTCAAAGTCAGTAGTTAAATAATGAGAGAGAGAGAGAGAGAGAGAGAGATTCTAAAGTAAGGGAGTGTTTAATTAATACACGAAGTCATATGTTTATCAAACAATTGGAATGTCGGTCAAATGATACACAAAATGTACACTTTAACACAAGTTAGTAAGAATATTGGTTTCTAGGGATGTCAATCGTTTCGTAACCTGATCGCTTCGTAACCGGGGTGTTTCCTACCTTTGTCGTTTTGAAACTGGGGTGTTTTGTTTTTTTACAAACGTTACTACTTATTATTATGGAGTTGAAATTTTTAATTTTGATATACAAAAGGTTTTAGAGGAATTATATATTTTTGCACAACTATTAACCAAATATCCAGGAATCTGATAGTACCGAATGAGATACTGGGAGGCCGCTTCAGTCTTTATTTGTATATAAATCTAAGTGGCGAAAATGGAACCGGGTACAGATGGGTGATTATGACGATTTCTGCCTGGTACAAACTAGTTACCAACCAGGCTTACAGCTACTGGACAATGGTTGGTTTTCTATCGCAAACTACACCAGTTCCAAGTCTTGTCATCTTTGGCTTTTGACAGTATAGGAATACCCTTCGCTGGCATTAAGCTTGCATTTACTACGTATTTATTCACAGCTGTTCAACGTGGTAACTAGTAGGGTATTAGGATCAATACTGTCTGTAAGACCTTCCATGGAACTGTCAGCGAGTCTTCACCAACACGCAGTGGTGTTTGGAACGACCGGTTACTGATGTCGAACGTGTTGTCGACTACACAGTTGTCTGACCGTTGGTTTGAGTCCGATTCGATGTCCTTGAATATCTGTTTGTTGCGGGTGACCTGAACCTAAGGGCCTAGGGGACACCGGCTGTTCTAAATTTAAGTCAACAAAATGACAGGCGTGCAAAGTATAATCAAAGGGGTACAAATATAAAACTATACAAAAATAATAATCCCAAAGGCCATTTAGCTACTGACAATAAAAAACACAATGTTTAAAAAAAATAACGGAGTCGCAAATATCGCTTTTAGGCTACACACCTTTGGAATATAATACTTAACTTTTCACAAGTTTAATACAGATGTTGGATGGTGTTGATAATTAAAAATGCACGAACGCACCTCCGGGTGCGACAACAAAGGTCGTTGGCTACATCAGGGATTGGCATAAAACGTTAAACACACATTTATCCATTGGTCTAATTGGCTTTAAATGAATGCGGATTTCTATTATGGCCTTCACAGCGGGCATCTTTAAAATCTTTTCCTGAATCGAAAGTTATATTGATATGATATCTAGTAAGTCCTAAATGAAAATGGTGCTTCTCCGGATCTCAATATGACTACCACAGTGGCCACTTTAACAATAATGGTATCGCTACTGCTCCTGAATAAACGGTGATATCAACGTGGGTTTTCACAAACGTGAAAAACAAAACAAAACAAAAAAACTTGTCATGATTTCTACATGGAACTAAATGAAAATGATGTCTGACATCAAATGTGGCTGCCATAGCAGCCATCTTACACATCCGTCTATCGCTATTATTCATGGAAGCAAAGTCATAATACCATGGGGTTTTCACCGGAATACTTTCTATGACGTCTAGTCAATGAAAATGATGTCAGTCTAACGACCAATGTAGTCTTGAAGCAGTCACCTTAAAAATCTTTTTATCACTACTTCTCATTGACAGAAAGTCACACAAACATGGCGTCTCCACCAGAAGCCTTCTTATTACATCCAGTTGGTCCTAAATTAAAAGCGTGTGCATCTGAACTTTAGTATGGCACCATTTATAGTCATTTTGATCTTGTTATTGTTACTACTCCTAGCTGGATCGCTATATTTACACAGGGATTTCTTCAAAACATTTCTTTTCATACGGCTCAGATCTGACAATATGACTGTCCTAGTTTACATTGGCCGGAATCAAGCTTAACTGGATTTAAGAGGTCCGCAAATCAAACGTTTTGTGTCTGTTAAATAGCTTAAATACACACGCGTTAAGTAATGACAAAGGAGTGACATCAAGTTGGTTAACCGTGTTATGACATGATGCTGAAAACGTCGCTCTATGTCTCACCTAATATTAAAGCCACGAGGCCGTCTATCCGTAACCTTCAAAGTTATTGCTTTTTAGGTCGATGGCTATGACACAGACCTGTTGGAGAAATAACCGGGTTTTCCGAATTCTGACGAGAGTGAACGTGAGAATTTTATTCTATAATGGCAAGAGAACTTTTCCGGGCTCGTTGCCAAACCACGCGCAGTGGTTGTAGTGATAATCATCCCCTCCCTCCCACGACACCTTCTGCTGCAGCGAAAGTACGAGTATTCCCAGCTAACTGTAAATAGGTTTCTCATGGTAGGGGTGACCTCACTTGCTCGATATTAATTTGGACCGCGACCTCGTACCTCCACGAAACAAACTGGTACCCGCTGACTTCATGTTACACCAGTAGCGTATACCCCTTGGTGACGCAGGCGCCTATTTTGCTATCTGCGCCATCACTTTGCCGTCACGCACGCATGGCCACTCTGCCATATCTTTGTTGGGTCGGAGCAAGTTCTAATTACGGTTTCCAAAAGCAGATTAAGCGTCTAAGACGCTGGTTCGCTGAGTCCCTCATACCAGATGAATATGGAAACAGCTTGACATAAAACTTTTGTTTTTGATGCTGATGCCTAGTCGCCGCTGCAGGTTTTATATGTAGAAGCCTGCGAGATAGACGGTGAACGCATCTCCGTTGTTGACGAAAGCACTGAAATTAAGCGTTGAGTTCACGGCGTATAAAACCCGACGAGTTTAGCGTCGTATTTCCACCGACCACTGCCGCATTGGCTGTGAAGCACATACGTTTTACGCCATGACTCTATTTTCGGCCTCAAGGCACGCTCCGAAATGACGTCGTACTGCCTGATCTGCAAGCAAAAGACCAAAGCTATCGCAGACCATATGATACTTTCACTAGGTGGAGATATGAGCTCTGGCGAATCTTCATGGTATGTGGGGCAAGCAAATACATGAGTGTAGGAGGATTTCAGGCGACATCGCGGTTAGCCTCGGGAAGTTGCCGGGGTTGTCTTAGGGCATGTACCCTATAGAGAGACAACTACCACCTCACAACTACTATGAGAGAGCAGAGAACGAGGCTCGATATCAGGATTTGACGCCTTTGGCTGCCCAAAGCGAGGCAAGGCTCCTATCATCCGGGTGGACGTCAAATAATAGAGGACTGATTGGCGTACTTTTGCATCCAAGATTTCCGCAACCGGCACAAAGTGAACGACGTAACCTCCACCTAGCGGCCTCTTGTAGCGAAAGCCTCGGCCGCCAGTGAGTGGCTAGGAAACACGCTTGATCGCAGATTGACCCGCAGGTGCCTGTCCGAATGTTAGAGCCTCGGTCATGAAGATAAGGTTGGGAGGATGAGCCCTCGCCCACCAAGGAGTCTTTCGGGCATGCCGTCACGTTGACGCGAATCAACAATTGAAAGCCACACCGGTATCCTAAGCTGCTGAATGCTGATCCCGGACTTGAGTATTTAGGAGTTCGTTGCAGCGAGGCTTGTACACCGGATATTGTAGAACGGTTCAATAAAATCTTATATGAGCGACTGTTTGGGCATTAATATTTCCTGGAGCTGTTACTTTTCCGCTTACGAAGAGCGAAGTTGCTGGGAACAACGTCGAGTGGGTTTGGTCGTTACAAGCCTTGCTGGTTGTTCTGAGAGGTTACCTCGTTTGCAGACACAAGGCTGGTAGATGCTATTTGTGACCGACCATGGCGTCTGCAGCGTACGTTGGAGGTCGCCAAAGCCACTCCTTGCCTTGTATGATATTTGAATGTGCCTGTGGAAATGCAGTGTAGGACAAGTCGTGCTATCAATAGCGTGTGGTCGCTTGTAACTTACTGCTTGGCTGACCAGTTCGACATCTCGGGCCAGTCGTATGTGCACAATCTTTCTGGAGGCTTCTATCACGTGGAGCTGTAAATTATACCACCTGATACTTGGTCTGGTCAAAGCTCGGTGAGGTACTCTTCAAGTTGCTGAAACAGTTCATGTGGTATCCAGATGTGACCGCAGGCACGCGACTCGATTCAGTCAGAGGCAATCGGTTTTGTCGTGTCCAAGGAAGAGGGGCTCTCCTCGGGGAGACGGAATACCCCTAGCCTGTGATGGTCGCTGAGTATGGCGGCCATGATATGCCGGAACACTTTTCTTCTGAAGTCACTCTAGGTATATGTCGTGTCCTTGTTCCTTGGCATGCGCCACCACCTTGGCTTTCTTGATAATAGTACTGTCGGCGTACGGGATCAAGTACCTCTTGGGGTGTAGACCCACCAGTTCAGTTAGCTGGATACCGTCGCATTCGTCATTAAATATTAACAAACAATCCATTTTTCAAAAATCATTTTTATGGGTGCTCCGTAGGGTTCATACATTAATTCAACGGGTTACCTCGTTGTGGTCATTGTTGAACATATCCATATATATTGCTCCCTTTTCTTCCACATCGGCTTTAGGGTGCACGTTTCCAGTTGTTCGAATAGTCACTGGGAAAGAACTGTTGAAAACAAAATTCTCTACACATGGGTTGATATTCTTAAAAAGGTGATAGAATCGATCAAAGTTCACGTGATTTTCATACCCGGTACCTTAAAGTTGCCCCTTTTTTGGATCAATCCTCGCGATGATATTCGTCAAGATTAGTTTTTATCCATAGAGGTAAAATCTCAAACAAAGGTCAATGTAAACATTCTTTATGGCGTGAAACTTCTAGCTCATATGTGCCCCCTTTTTCTCTCAAAGTCGGCTTGACAAATGGTTAAATCAAAAGTTTGCAACTTGGGGTTAACACATTGCAAAGTTTAGATAAACTATTTCCACACAGTACCAGTTTAATTTTGGCGGTATCCATACAGATTCTCAACTCTCAGTTTCTGATTGCTCTCAACGAACACATCCCGAAATAAAATAGCCAGGAATAATCCATTTCGACAGTTTTGTAGGGATGGACTGAAGTATCATTATTAGGATTTATTTAGTATTGTTCCTGTGGGATTTGTTATACGTACCATATATTTAGCTCCATATTTCTCGAAATCGTCTCATTTTCGATAAAATTTTGCAACTGCTGGAATATACCAATACATCAAAACGCTCAAAATGTCGTTGCAAATCAACATCCGTTAAATAAGAATTCAGTACAGATTGTTGTTAGAGTCTATCCACAATGTACCTTCATTTCAGGTACCCATAACAATCGCTTATTTCTCTGATTCCGTTCGACAAATTTCGTCAAGACTTCTTTCGTGGTCAACAGCATCGCTAGATATTAAAATCAATGAAGGGTCCATCTCAAAATTCTCTAAGGAGGGGACTCTATGGCTCAGATATATACGTAAGATACCATCCCCTTACAAGGGGCGGTACATGCCATATGTTTGGCTCCCTTTTTCTCGAAATCGGTTGACTTTTTTTATACAGCGCGTGCTTATATTGAAAAATATGGACTTAAAGGGTAATCGTTTTGTGTGCTTTATATTTGGTAACCATGTATTAAACTCTATACTTTACGAAATCGACTCGATTAACCGACTTTGAACTTTTCCAACTGTTGTAATAGACCCCTAACTAAGAAGCGTTAAAATAAAAGTTTTCTAAATAGGGGTTCAGATAGTACAAAATGCTCATATAAGCGATCAACTCTGTGTTGTATTTAAACCCTGGTATTGTTATATATATCTTTATAGTGTTCTTTACCTTTGTCAGTGATTGTAGGTAATGGTTATTTATAAATAGAATGTTTACATAGTTAACAAGGCCCTGAGTGGCCGAGTGGTCTAAAGCGCTCACCGTTCCGGATCACTGCCATCTAATCTCTGTCTGCGTGGGTTCGAGTCCAAGGCTCGGCTAGCGTGGATACATGGGAAGGCCTGCCAGTAGCTTCTCTTGGGTCGGTGGTTCTTCCCTGGGTTTTCCAGGATTTTACCTGCACCAGTTATACTGGCCGCCATGTATAGCCTATCTTGTGCTGAAAAATGGCATTAAACTATAGAAGAAGAAGAAGAAGAACAACAACAACAACATAATTAACATTTGTCCATGATTGTAAGTTTTACAACTTTGAGTTTGGAACATTCTAGGATCAGTCTTGTTTATAATTAGACTTAAATTTCCATTGAAATGATTCAAATCTAGGTCAAATAAAAATGTGTATAAACATAGATTTGATTCATTCATGTCCTATATCAGTCTTTTGGAACCCATGGTCAGAGTGTGCAGTTGTATTGTTTACAGGAGATATAATTCGAGAGTAATTAATCATTTTTAGTCTTAAATTATATTACAGAAATAAATAAAACAAACAATTAAATTAAAACCAACAAGCAATTGTTTCCTCTACAATACAATCAGTTGCAGTCACCGAACATTCTCATTACTAATTTTGGTGGTCTAACATACCCCTTGATACAAAATGTCATAGAACGATCCATGCCAAAGTCTTTTTAGGGGTGCACTGTAGGATTCATATCTAGATTTACGTGATAATCTTGATGTGGGCTTTATTATACCTACCGTATATTTAGTTAACTATTCCTTGAAATCGGAACAATGAATTGTCTTTGAACATTTGCTACTGTTGGAGCAACTCGCTTTCTTAAAACTGTTAATCAGGCACTAAATAAAAAATTCCTGTAGGAAAGAGTTCAGCAAGGAAAAACAGTTGTTAGAGTCGTTTCACATGCATTTCATATCCGGTACAGATAAGCTGTCCCTTCTTTGGCTCATTCCTCTCCACCAAATTCTTCCGTTTGTGGGTCGATATTATCGCAAGAGACGAGATGTCAATGTCAAAGTTCTTTAAGGAGGGAATGTTAAAGATTATATGTATACGTAAGATTTAATCCCTTTGCCACCTATGTTATAGCTCACCCTACCGTTGTATTTCTATGACCCATATCTCCAAACTGGCTCAGCGAATAGTTTCTAAACTTATGCTGCTATTGGAAGTGGTGTCAAGCTAGAAACCGTTTACAACACGTGGATATCCTCGCTCCCCTCCTATTTCTCAGATATCTCCTGACGAACTTCATCGATACTTCTTTTTGGGGTCTAACATATCCCAGAATATAATTTCCCATAAGAAGATCCATGTCAAAACGATGGGAAGATGGGCGGTTTGCATCCAATCGTGGGTTTGTGAATTTATCCTCCTTCTTTCTTTGTTATAACTTGCATGGATTTCCCCCTTTATTTATCAAAATTAGCTCTACGAATTCTGTAATTGTTCCTATGATTGGAGCAGATCCCAAACTAGAAAATTCCATAGGGTGGATGCAATCAAAATCGTTTAAGTAGGGATTCAATCGGTGCAAATTCTTGATAGAATAGGATCATAATGCACCTACTTTGCATAACGGGAACCAATTAAGACCTGGCTTTTATTATTTGTTATATCAGTTTACGTAGCTGTTTATAGGGTGAGATATCAGCAACTACTTAACATTAATATACAAAGCTTGTATACAAAAACATTTATAAGACCTGCCGCATATGTTCTACGTTATGTGTGTGTCTTCAGGTGTCTGTTCCACGGAGCATCACTGATTTGACGTTGCGTTGAATTGCTTTATAGTTAGTCACCATCATGTCCTGGAAACGCTTAAAATACATTAATTGGAATATCACAAGGGATTCCGTCCCACAGGCCCCTCTCGCTCCCCTTAAACGATACTAAACAATATTTTTGTATCTGCGCTTGATTATCATATTGGTTAGATAGGAACTATCTTGCAAACAGCCATCATGGTTCAGTTGATTTTATGGACAGACCGTCTTACATTAAGTAAGAAAAAATAAAACAAATAAAGACATGCATGTTCAGTTCTGTCCTACATATTTTTGGAAACGTATAAATTAATCGTCAATATATGATAAAGAAAACTTTTCAATATTTTTATAATTATATTAATTTCCAGTTGTAAATAAAATTATATACATATATTAAACTTCATATAAGTTAATAATGTGTACTAACAATTTAATAAAACAATAAATCCTGTTATCCAGAGGATGTCTTTAGTTGGTCCTCTGTGTAAATTTTGAGAAATCGTATTTATGGTTAATGTTTTTAAATGAAAATAAAGTTAGAAAACACATACGCTCAGTACTACTTCCACTGTATCATCAACGACAAAGTTCTTCCTTGTTTACTAGTCGTCAGAGGAGGTCTTCTCCGGCTTGTTTAGAAAAGAAGAAAGAGACGTAGAAAAGGATATCAGCATGCATTCATGAAGAAAAAATGATGCAGGGCAAAAGTTTTTGGGAAGTTCGTGCGAGTGTAATGAAATAGTTATAACGTGCGCCCCTTTGGCATCTGGGTAGTTTCAAGAATAATACACATAATTGTATATTGCAGTTTGCATTCCTTAAATATATCTATTCTAATTATATATATATATATATATATATATATATATATATATATATATATATATATATATATAGTTATGATATATGTTCAGTTAAAGTATACAATTATCTATGTAATATGCTAGGTTTTGGAATTTGAAAGCGTAAATTTGCCAGACTAATAAAGATACTGTAAACACGAGATAACATGCAAAATGAACATTTATTAAAACGGTTTAGAACAGTATTGTTACGAATATTCAACTGTGTATATCAAAACTTCAACATGATTTTTCTTACGGCAGTATTTTTGGTAGGAACATTTTCAAGTGATATGAAGAACACGAATTTCTTCTATCAAAACTCAAATATTGAAAATTATCAAAACAAATTAATTTAGATGTAACAAGTGTTAATGACATGTAAAAGTATAAAATACATGGCTGGAAAGATTATGTAACAAATCAGGACAGAATGAGTCTTGCCCTGATTAGTCTTGAATGTCGAAAGTTGATCATTGTGTTTGAGGGATATACTTTTTGCGGCATAAATAAAGCACATATACATGATAAACACTGTACATTGTAATTCTCAGATTTATTTTACATAAAATAGAATGCAAATAATGTGAGCGCTTCTAAGGTGTAAATATAGCTTTCGCCTAAATTTGGCAGTGAAGACAGTACATGTGATATTTTAGTTTAGGATTCCAGCTCTTCCAATCCCACTATCAAACTGTCACCTGAAAATACAGAAAATTTGTTTTCCTTCGTGAGATTTCCTAAAAATTAGAAACACTTTGTCAATCCTAATTTACACTGAGACGTATTCTCGAAAGGTTGATTTAATCACGCGATACTACTACTACTACTACTAAAAATAATAATGATGATGATGATGATGATGATGATAATAAGAAGAAGAAGAAGAAGAAGAAAAAGAAAAAGAAGAAAATTCAGTCGACTGCAACCTATTATCATCATCAGGTTATATTTTTTCTTACATTTTCAAAGGTATATGATATTCTGTTCCTGTTTACATCGCATCTTAAATGTAACTTTTTGACCGAAATGTTCCAAATAAACATCACCTTGAACTTGTACATTACACAGCACAAGTTTGTCAGATCATTGATGATAAAGCATTTTTTGAAATATAAAGAAAGCAGAATTAAAGTACAATGTATACAAAAATGATAATTGATTAATATCAGTATTACAATATTGATTTGTAGCGATCTGTGCAATATTGATTTGTAATAATAAGTACAATATTGATTTGGAATGAGCTCGTCTATGTTGTGTTGAAAAATCTGAATCTGACTCGACACTTTCGGTGTCTCGTTTCAGTTTATCAACGCAACATAAACTCGAACAATAAATCCACAATGAAATAGATTGAGGACACCGTTTAATAATAACGTGTATATAAATGCTTCTAACGAGTCTAAACCATGCCCACGTTTGAATACAATCGATTCACACCAATCTGTCAAATTTTCCAAAATTTCCGCTTTAGCCCTAAAGTATCCCTTCAAGGAAAGCTTGGTTAATTCACGATCACCAATTTGTCTCGTGCACAGCAACATGATATGACAATAGAACCATGAGGGATGGCTTTCAGTTTTGCGTGTATGTAATCTATAATGCAGAGCGGCAGACATATCATTTAGTTGTCCAGCTAAAACGGATTTATGTATTTGTTTCAAGTTTTGAAAGTCGAAGAATATTTTTAGATCCATTCTTCACGTTCATTGTTATCTTCGAAAACAGAAAGGTGAATGTTGGGATTTAGTGCCATGTTTTTTCGTAAAACAAAGAATGTGCGTTGGAACACAACCACGCCATAAGCTCACATTCTAACGAATAAACAATTACCTTTAAATCCATACCTAGAATGATTAAATCTAACTCTTGTATCTCGACCAAAATTAGAGGGGAAACGAATTTTCTACTAACAGAGAGTATTAGTCGAAAGGGGCCATAACTCCTTCTATTTCACATAGCAATGCAAAAACTCTTCATTTTCAAATGACTATGCACAAAGTCATCATATTCAACACGACTATGGAAAAGGTCCTCACATTCAACATAACTATGTAAAATGTTTAATAGAGAAGAAACATGATGTGGTCATACGATGGTGGGATGGGGGGTCGAAGGTTAGGATAGAAGTAAGGGTAATTTTTAAATTCAAAACAAAGTCGGGGTGACGATAGGGTATAGTTGTTTTTAACATGCTAGAATTGTGAAATCTACTTTGATAATCTATTAGTCAGGATGTGTATCGGATACAACTATATGGCATATAATAATGACGTTCAATAATCATAACGGTTCGACAACTGGAATACCGGGTGGGTGAAAGAGCAATGTTTACCTAGGTTAAGACCCGAACAATGTCTTTGCAAGCGGACAATAAAGACACCCAAATAGTGATCCGCGTTGATCCGCGTAGACAACATATTGTTATGTATATCTTTATTATGTGTGCTAATTTTCGTGTTTATAGAATGAAAATATCATTAACTAGATTACATATTAAATAGCTAATACCTTATAGTTGTTGATTTGTACTCTAGGATGAGGTCATTTCGCTTCAGTAACTACATTATAGTTTCAGGTTAGGATAAACATTTGATTTTCGCCTTTTGACCTTGGAGGCTGTATAAGAAATCTTGATGACGAATTGAATGAGATCCTACTAGGAAAATGCAAACTGATTAGCTAGCTGTTAAAGCACTTAAACTTGTTGAAAAATTTCACTTCATGATGGTTATTTGAGACTGCGTCTTAGCTTTTCATATAATGGGTAACCGACTGAAAATATTTCGTATTCCTAGCATAAACATCAGCCTTACAAGAGACATACAGTTGTGATAATTTGAGTGGATTTATTTCGTTTTAATCTCGGTTATTTAATTTATTTTTTAGTCTCAGTTATTCATTGGAATCCCAGATTGCTCATACATTTTGATTTAGTAATTATTTTCTAATTACTGTGAATTCATTTAAAGACATTTTCAATTACATCATTCTGATACTTCAAGACTGTTAGCACATTTAGATAAAGATTTTATCATACTTTTCAGTAATAAGCAATCCGCACCCGTTTAAATCCAGCTTGTTAATCAGCAGACTTGCATCCCATCAAGCCTAAATTTGGAATTTGTTGGTTTCCTACAAATACACATATCTAAGTACCTGAACTAGTCTTTCATAAACAAAATTGACGAAAGTCTGACAGGCTAATTTAATTTCATACCAAACAATAGTTTTTAATTCTATTCGAGCTCATAATTTAGAATTCAAACGCAGTACTTATCATTGAGTTATATACCTGAGGGCATCTGGCAAATAGTACAAGTTTAAACGACTGATTAAATTCAACGAAACACGCATGGATTCTACTTTCAACAACACATGACCCCAGAAGTTAAATGTAGCGATTCGCATTTTATTTAGAAATTTACCCTGTGCAAAATGCAAAACACGGGAGTGGTACCTTAAGGGTCCCTAATCTTTGAAATTGGGCTTCCCCCTGTACATTAATCAGGCTTTTATTGATTAAAAGGTATACAAAAATACTTAATTTAGGAGAGAGAGTTTTCTTCTTGAAGCCCATGATATTCACATAGTAGATCTGTGAATTTTGCGGAATGTAGGTATTCTTGCACCGAAAAAATCCAAAGTAAAATGCTTTCCTGAGATTAATGAAAATGCTTGGATTGGACATGATATGACAAACCTTCGATGAAAGATTTATCGCCAGATAATATATTTGCAAGAACAATAATTTATTAAATATATGGGAGTAATAAATGACAATGCTTTCGTATTTAAAATATGATGAGTATGACGTTTCAGATCATCTTTTGCTAATCTGATTTCATCCTATCTCATTTCACGCTGTTTGGCCATTGACACATTGACGGATGATTAGGAAAATATTCCATAACAGTATACATAAGCTGAGAGAGAGAGAGAGAGAGAGAGAGAGAGAGAGAAAGAGGTGTATTACTTGGAAACAAGTCACTGACGAACTTGGGTTCGAAATAAGGTGATCGTATTATATTACTTGTTGACAGTTTGTCCCAGAAATAAAGATAATGTAAAATTAATGCTCCTTTATTTATTTTCTTATCATCTCGAGTGATAATCTCCAAGATAATCTCGTGTTTCGTGCTCGGGCGTATTTTGTGTCATATCGAGCAACGAATTTAAAAAAGCCCAACACATTTCAGCATTTTGCTCCGTCTTCATACCAACGTTGCCAAAAAATTCAGAAAATACATAACATTTTCACTTCCTTGTTGGTGATAACTGAAGTTCTGCCTTTTTAACAAGAAGGATATATCATGAGGTGCAGGTTGCTATTGGCAATGGGTAAACATTTATCACACACTCCCTACAGAAGTATGCATGTCTATTATCACGTAGGAAAAACATACAGGCTATGTATTGTTTGTATTTCACAGCATATGGATAATTGCTACCATCACCACTACTACTACTATGATAAGTAGTAACACTTGGTGAGAACTGACGTAGTTGTAGTAGCAGTAGTAGCAATTGTCTCTTATCTTGTATACTGACAATAAAAAAATATGTATTACGCTACATAATGCACATTTGTACTTCGAGCTCGTGTGTTTAATAATTGTATACTTACTGCCGACCACTCCGGTGGCATAAGTGGTTAGAGCGTCGGGCCTCGGGTGCGGGAAGTCGCTGGTTCGAACTCTGGCCAGGTCAAACAAAAGATTATAAAAATGGTACTAGCTTGGCGCTCCGCATTAAGAGGTTATTAGGTCTCGTCGGACTGGTGTCAGGATGCTGTGACTGGGTGTTACACGCGTTTTTTTTTTATAATAGCGTCAATCCGGTCCACGCATTAAAATTAAACTAAAAAAAATAGTGGATAAGACAATAAAATCAAATAAATACAAGGACATTGCAATGACCACATACTTTGTAAAAAAAGGAAAGGGTTGGTGAATTTTGGGGTAAAGGTTATTTTTGTTATAACCGACCATCTAAGTTTTCCCCAAGCGACTCGCTACTTCAATAAACACTGCCATATGAGAGGGTCCTTCTGAATTCTGAGAGATACTCGTAAAAATCCAGCGACAGCACGATACAGAAAACAACACCACAGATACATAATTACCAGAACTAAACTAAAAACCACGATAATAACGCAATACATCCTTTTCATGTGCTGAATTTAATCGAGCTAAAGGTACCAGGATGATGGAATATGAAAGAGGATAAGTAGTTCCAACGGCAAAGAAACGTGCGAAAAACACCTAAATGCCGGACCATGCAGGATATTGATCTAATCAAATCTAAGGCCTGCTTATACAGTAATATGTACCATTTATGACTTATGATACAATTCTTAGTTTATTCATTACACTATTAGGAATTTCGTTTTATAATTTTTGTAGGAAATAAAATATTTAATTTGCATTGATATCACAATTATATGCAGATAAGTAACTAAAATCAGAATAAGCGCTTGTCCAGACCGCTTCTGGCGTAATTGCAAGCTGTGGCTTTTAGTTAATTCCACCGCATTAAAAGTCATGGTCCGCGATTAACTGTGAAATATATCCATGCATAGAAACATTTTACGAACATGCTTGCTGTGCCTGTACACCAGTTGGGGGAAATATTTTATCCACACATAATGATACCTCACCACTAAGCCATCCGTGTTGCTTAGCAATAGTTAATCAGCATTGTATCATGCGCTCCTCGCCATGGATAGTCGAATCTGAGGCAAGACTTTGTTCCAGTAAAGGAGTTAACAGCATTGTCAGGAATGAGTTGCCGATTCCTAGACGCATATTCGAGAGACGCATCACAGTGTCATTGCTTGGTTTGTATATGTTTGGAACGATTGCCCAGTAATCTTGAAAATCACGGCTGCGCTTGTGATTCTGAATTATTCAAGGAGCATGCACAAAGACTTATCGGCAATAGCACGTGAGATACGAAAATGGTGTCGTTCATCAGCGACCAAGCGTGCGATTTCAGCCTGTGTGGCCAATGGGGGAATCTTAGTAAAGACACTGTGTTGACATTGCACGAAGCTTTCACGGTAACCGGCCTTTATAAGCTCCAGAATGATACCGCTGCTTCTGTTATAATAGATGGTAGTTTTACATCGATGATCAAACATGTACGAAAGATTTAAATAATTAAGATCTCAGAAAAGCTTATTACGAAGCAAGATCCATACATGTCAATGAGGTGATTTTGCAAGTGACTGGTTGGCATTATTTCCAGCCTTAAGGCCACATTTCGAGTTTGATTTCGATTAAACTCCAAATGCAGCGGTAGTAGTTCAGTTGTTAGCCTGTCGGACTCGCACCCAGACGCGGGCGAGTTCAAATCCCGTCGTCTGATCACCTTCGTGTAGGATTCCTTGGTATTTCCTTGAACAAGGATCTTTACTTGCCTCGGCACGAAAGGACCTCCTTGTACTTGCATACGGTAAAATACCAAACCACTCCAAACCAAGCAAACTTAAATATTGTCTTATATCATCAATTTATCGGACGTATTCCATAATGAGCTGGTTCCGTGCACATGAACGAGGCTATCATATGAGGCGTCGTAGGGGACAAAAGCTTGTCCAATGAGAAAGTTGCTGTTGAAATTTCGATGTCATACGTCGAGCAATCCAATATCACGTGTTGGATCAAATTGCATGTCCTTAAAGTTCCATTCTATTGATCGAAATTTTAGGTTTTATATGTTGAATTATACAGTGGTGATTTAAAGTTCTATTTCCTATGTCGACGTTGTACAGCGGTGGTTGAAATTTCAATATATGTCGAGAATCCCTAATTCACGCGTTGTATGCAACTATTTATGGTAAATGTTCCATTTCATGTAGCGAATATTTAGATTTCATCTATTGAATTTCACAGCAACGAGAAGCAGCCTCCTTGTTTAAAGATAAGGCGGTCCGTTTACGAGAGCGACCTCTAGCAAAGAAATTCAGAGTAATTCACGACTTGTGCATGATAACTTTCAAACTGTAAATGCATGAAATATAATGGTGTTTCATAATTTAATACACGAATGATGTATCTTAATACTCTATATTATTTTGAATTATTAAAGTGGACAGTGTGCAATGTTACTTTTAACATAAACACATCATTTCAGCATATAAAAATAGCAATTCTAGCAAGCACAATACAATGTTCAATCACAGCTGTGTAATTCAACAGATACAATATAGAAACTCAACATATGAAATGGAATTTTCAGCACAATCAATGTGATTCAACATGTTAAATTGAAACTCTCGACATATGACATTATAATTTCAACAACCGCCGTGTATTTAAGAAGATACAATCTAAAATCTCGACATTGGACATTATATTTTTAACCAGAGCTGTATAATTCAACAAATAAAATCTAAATACTTAACATATGAAACGGAACTTTCAAAATAAACTCTTTCAACCAATATGTAAATTAGAATTCTCGACGTATGAGATTGAAATTTCAACCAACGCTGTATAATTCAAATGACACAATCTAAAACCTCAACATATAAACCTTTAGGACAAGCATTTTTGATGCAGCACGTGAAATTCGAATTCTGGACACATGACACTAGAATTTCAACGGCAACGGTCTGATTGGACCAGCTTTTGTCCCTTACGGCGCCTCATAGTATCATGCATCTACTTTACAGGGCTTGTTTCCACTCTACTTCTTCACATAGAAAGTGCTTAGCAAATTTATAAGTGGGTTGATCCAAATAAGAAAATTTCATTTTAACTTTTTAATCTTCTGGTTTTTAACACTATATAAAACATTTGTCATTAGCGTTTTGGATGACTGTTTGAGGGTGTTAATAATAATTTCTCAGTAGGGCCATTTAAGATCCGGACAATACATTTCTACATAGCAGAATAATGTAATTATAACCTTGAACTTGGTTATGGATCGGAACTCGGTAATTATTTGAGGGCATGTCTTATGCAACTCCTAGCTAGAACTAGTTTAAACATGTTTTTGGTAATACCTCTGGGAACCAAAGGGTGTCTTACATAGCCATCAGCAAAAAAAAAAAAAAAACAAAAAAAAAAAACCCATAATGCAAGACATGTATCATTGATAAATGTGTGCGGTCTTAAATTTCACATTTTGAATTAAATTTTATTTATTGATCTACATGCACATAAAACTACGTGAGCTTAAAACATTATCTTTTTTCTTAAGTATCGAGTTTCAAGCTACAACCCAGGTCAAGTATGAGCGAGCTAACTGAATATACACTTGGAATGGTGGACGACAAGCTCATCTGCTTCAAACTTGCATCATAGATAAATGTGTGCGGTCTTAAATTTCACATTTAGAATTAAATTTTATTTATTGATCTACATGCACATAAAACTACGTGAGCTTAAAACATTATCTTTTTTCTTAAGTATCGAGTTTCAAGCTGCAACCCAGGTCAAGTATGAGCGAGCTAACTTAATATACACTTGGAATGGTGGACGACAAGCTCATCTGTTTCAAACTTGCATAATAGATAAATGTGTGCGGTCTTAAATTTCACATTTAGAATTAAATTTTATTTATTGATCTCCATGCACATAAAACTATATTAGCTTACAACAGTATCTTTTTTTAAAGTATCGTGTTTCAAGCTACAACCCAGGCTAGGTACGAGCGAGCTAACTCAATATACACTTTGAATGACGCACGACAGACTCGTCTGCTTCAAACGTCCAGGGACGAAATACTTATCTGGGTCAACCTTTCAGATCGCCGTTATTTTTCAAATTTTCTGGTACACTTATCTTCTCTGTTTATCTGTCGACTTATGTAGCGTCAGTTTTAAAATCTTTAAATTGGCTTTGGTTAAATGATTGGACTTGGGTAAATCTTGTAGATATACAAAATTTATTGAAATACATACTTGTGAATCTCATATTGTGTTTTTATGGGATGGTGTGATTTGAATTATAAAGAAGGAGGGAGAGATTAAACTAGTACATGCCCAGACAGAACTAGGAACAAGAAGAAGACGATACAACTGGGCTTAGATGACAGCGCTAACGTGCATTGAAAATAAACATTGCCAACACAACAACAATTACGAAGTAAACTAAAAACTCTGACAAAACTGCAGGAGGAGTGGTACGGTCACAACTGAACATAGTATTTGCAAGGAGAAATATGAGCAACACAATTGCGCAATCTACACAATCAAACTTACTGAGTCATATCGGTGCTAAATGGGATCAGGAAATATCCAATATACATAGCAGCAACACTGAGCCACTCACACCGTGTCCTACAATCACTGGCAACTGACCATTCAAAAAACATAAAATATGGTTATCTAGGCACGGTATATATTGAAACTAATAGAACACCAAAGCAAAACAGTCGAATTTGTATGCATCCAATACTACATTAGCAAACTGGGTAATTAGAAAGTTGATGCAGAAGAAGTAACGTACTAAAGAAGGCTGGAAAATCATTTGTGCGGCCATCATCGTCGCCCCGGCGCCATTTGCACTTAGTAAGCCACTGTGCAGAAGCGAAATGCAACCTGAACGAAACTACATATACATATGTAGCATACAGCGTTTCAGAACTATTCAGTATTATCTGAAATAAAATTAATCAAAAGTGGCAGGGTTTACGGTACACATCGAACAAAGGTAGAAAACTATATAGAACACCAAAATAAAGTAAATAGGAACACAAAATCACCGACCGTAAAAACCCATACGACACTACTATATAAAAAGGATTAGATCAGGACAAATATTTCTGGCAGGATGCACATTTTTAAAAAAAAAAAGAAACCCCTAAAAAAGCGCACTGCCCACACTGCTTGCACCGGAAACTGTCGAACATGTGTCAAAGAAAATTCCCACGGTTGCAGCCAATTAGGAATTAGAATCTTGCACATGAATTTCTTATTCGTATTTGGACCTACCATATTCACGTAAAGCGGTAAAGCTGAAAACCTAATTGAGATGCTGCTGACTGATCGAACTCGAATACTGTAACCTCGAAGCCCAGATTAAGATCACAAAAATCAAAAAGCTACATCGTCGAGGATATTTTCTTTTTTTTTTCCTACGTTGACACCGGATATATTTCATCGTTTGGTACAAAAAAACGTGATACTTTTAACGAGTGGCGAAGCAAAGAGTGGCTAACTAGATCCTCTTTTGGTACCACAATATATCCGCTATTAACGTAGGAACATAAAGAGAGACGTCTGGTTGATTTTCTTTATCAAAGATTAATTTATATGTCTGAAATGTACGACAGTTACTTTTATTTACTGCAGCCCACAAAGCACTCACTTTTTTATTTGCTGCAGGTACAACTTTTGTAGGCACGCACAATAAAGCGTCGCATAGCTTGATGAGAAATTGTATATTTTCAGATGTGAAAATGAACGGCTATATTTTTCACATGTGAAAATAGGGGAATGAAAAATATGAACATTATTTCCTCATTAAGTGTCCATATTTCACTCTTAAGTATATAATACTAAAGCAACTCGTTTGTACGTGCTGTCTGAATCCAAACAAGTACGTTCAATACACACACACACACAAAATCAAAATCTAAAAATGCGGCGTAAGTTAATCTCAAAAAGATCCGATTTGGATCACTTCTTTGGCAGTATTTTAGAGACTGCCCACAAAAAATAAGCAAATGAACATAACTTTGAGCGAAAATAACAATGTAATAGCTGTCAGGACAAAAGGAGACGGACATACAGCATGAGGTGGTCAGTAGTACGACCCAAGCTTGCTTGGTTGGTTTGCACAAAATCCAAATAAAAATGGCGAACCTTTATCGTAGTCGCACATGATAGTCACTCCTAATAAGCGACTTTCGTCCAAATTAAGTAAGTAATTATGCATTTGGATTCCTCCAGGTCCATCATGCAGTCAATAAATTTAGACGATCCATGATAGTGTCAATAAATATAGAGGCTTGATAAATACCTGCTTTTCTTGTTACCTGTAAGGTTTAACAAGAAAAGCGGGTATTTATCAAGCCACATCTCAAATACCAGTATGTGCAATGACAGGAATAAATAACTGTTATGACCTTCAACTAATTTCTTGTTTACGAAGAGTTATTTCGGTCACCGACTGTCATGCTATTTGAAACAGTTTGCCCCCACGTTGAGGATATATGTCCTTTGTCAGGTGATACATGATTTAATTTTCAATCAGTTGTTTGTTCATTTTGTCGCCTCTTCCTCTATATGATCTTCATCCTGTTTAGTTTCGATAAATTGTATTGTCGTACAATAAAGAACATTAGGATACGCTGAATGTTTTCTAGCTGAGAGAGAGAGAGAGAGAGAGAGAGAGATTTCATTAATTTTGATATCTTGGTATGTGGTTAAACCTTTTATGTAAATGTACTTTAGTTTGACAGTAGATCTGAGTGTATGCATAAAGTAAAGACTCTTTCCTCGTATTTTCCTTGACGTTTTTATTATTTATTTTTGATTTGTGGATTATTACAACAACCAGCCACAACCCCGATCATATAGGGGAAAATTTACATTTGGCTGTTAATCCATATCGGGAAACTTTACATTTGGATGAGAACTCACGGTGTTAGCTTAAAATCTCTCTAAACGTGTCACGGATACACGTGCTGCAAAAAACAGAACGAAGTAAATTCTGGATTTCTTTAGATTAGACGTCTCAAATGTATTTATACAGCAAATTCATATTTTTGGACGACTACTAAATTATGCATTTTCTCCGATGTTAAAATATGTTATGGTTACTAAATTTAGCAGGCATGACATTGTCCGTATCTAAATTACTTCTTTAGACAGAATATACAGATTAGTGGATATTTCATTTTGCGGATAAATTCCTCTCGTGAAAATCGACTGCATGCAAATATGATTGGCATATATCGTAATACTAACAACAGTATTTCATAACACTTATGTTACATGATGCATATATATATATATATATATATATATATATATATATATATATATATATATATATTCAACAACATTGCAAAAAAAAACAACCAGTGGCAACCTAGTTTTAAATTCCCCCAAGCCCTTTCTACCCTGAATGAGTCTTTATCACAGGTGAAAGAAAAAACAGCGAGAAGACAAACAATAAACACAAAAAGAAAGCGCTCAAATAAAAAATGTTTGCATGACTATATCTGATGGAAGCATTTCTTGAACATTTTCGTTTTCGTGCCTAAGAGGTTTCGTCTCAAATGAGAATTTGGTTTATTTTTTACATTGCACTACTGAACATTACCAAAATGTCTGAGGAAAGATGGCCCAAACGTTTTGATGCGTCCATGTACATGTGAAATTCAAATGACTTTAACCCCTAGTTAATGTTAAGCAAACAGATATACGCACAGGTTTTTAATTTGTGATCACTGCAAGTTTAATTCTCAATAATTTTTATCCATTTAACTTGTAATAAAGCTAGGACAGCCTGTAGGTGAAAAAAAGTTATCCGGCACTTATTCTGCCGACTAGCCGATCAAATAGCAATTTCGATAAAAGTATCGACATTTAAGCAGAATTATATAATACTCCTGAAAAAGTTTCGATATTACATGAGCTTAGGATATTCGATGACTTAATTTCAAAATGTTTTCTAGGCTGTGTAATATATTATCAAGTTTGTACTTTTTAATGTCAACGTACCATAGATTCAAACGTTTGCAAATATAGCATTTACAAAATATCAGTTAATGTGTAGAACTGACTGGTTCTATGTATTTTAAACGGCAAAATTGAATTAAGTGGATATATGTATTCATATAATACCTACAACTACTTATGCTTATACCCCCTTCCTTTTACGTAAAAATTCTTTCTTCAACAGTTTTGTTAAATAAATGACTAGTTTTTGGAAGTGAATTTAAGTATTTCTTTTATGCATACTGTCTCAAGAGGGACACGAGCAAACTGACTGGAATGAATCAGAGCATGTTTTAAATAGGCTGCTGTTTTGGGGGCTTTTAAATCATGGTATGATGAAAGTAAATAAAAATATTTGATAATCTTTGAATTTATGGCACGATGACGGTAAAATACTTGATACCCTTTGGATGTAAGGTATGTTGATGGTAAATTAATATTTTTACTCGCATCTGAATTTATGGTATATTGGCTGTAAACAAATAATGACATTTGAATTTATAATATGTTGGCAGTAACAATATTTGATAAAACTTTGCATGGTATGTTAACGGTAAAACAAAATATTTGATAACGTTTGCACTTATGGCATGTTAACAAAAAAAAAAAAAAATAAAAAAAACTACAACGACAACAACCCAAACTACAAATGATATAACACAACACAGCCAAGTTGTCCATAAAACAATAAATATTTCCGATCACTGGTTCAGCCCCCTCCCCCATTGTCTCTCTCCACCAGATCAGCCAAGGAAAGTTCTACGAGTACATGCTTGAAACCCCACTCCATAAAATTATGAATGTTTAAATCTAAAACTAGTGATCTCGGCCAAGTCGCACGTATTGATCGCTATAACAGCGTGTGATGTGCACTAGTCTCGGCTTGTCTCTATCTGATTACAACAATTGCATTTGTGTATCCGTTACATAGGGTATGCATAACGTAGCAATGAAAAAACCAAAGGTGGTCGAGTGGCAGAGGCTCGATATTCATCTGACGGCATAGAGTAAACAAAGTATATGCACATGCAAAACTAACTACTGTTGTATTTCTGATGTTTCTCGGGTCATTGGCGGAAAGGCCCGAGAGTGTTCACATTCACATGAGTCATACACTCTGCAGTTGCAATTGTCTATCAGTGTTTATCAAGCGACAATATGTATGCTACAGTCCTAGTAAAGAGGAATAAAGAAAGCTCTTAGCTTAGGTAAAATTCTATTTTATGTTTAAAACTGTAAAAAAAAAAAACCAATCCAGTTTCATCAACCTTGTTTTGCATTCCTTATTGGGAAAACCTCGGCAAAACGCGTAATACGCCCCACAAATAAATAAATAAATAAATAAAAAACAAACTGATGAATATAAAATTGATAGCTTTATGCAAAAATACAAGCGGCTGCCAGTATAGGGCTCATTTTTAAGTTGGTTTAGTGACAACCTTAAATTCAGAACAGGCGAAACTCTGAACCTCCAACACCCACCCCCTTCCGCATTTAGGCTACACTACAGGATTAATGTCCATGCTATATGTATGTATGTATGTATGTATGTATGTATGTATGTATGTATGTATGTATTTGTGCGTGAGATTGTAGGATTATCAATAAGGGTATAATAGTTTTGTCTATAAGAGGAGTGTTGGGGGGGGGATTTATAGATAAAATCTAAGGTTTTCGTTTCATTTTGTTGATAATGGTATCATACAATGCAATGCAGATGAGGAAACTATTTTAGTAATAAAGGATCGAAATTCTTGTTTTTGTAATACCCGTCATTGTATCTTCTCCCTTCCCTCACTCCGCATATGACACTATTGTTAGGGGTGTAGGGATTATGAGAATGGAAAAAGGAATAGACGTTCTGTTTAAAAAAAGATGGTTGGTATGTTATCGAGGGGAGAATCAGTTTTGATTTATTTATAGGGGAATCAAATGGTACTAGAAAATAGGGAAACTAGTTGTTTTATTTATAGACTAATAGGTGTATTTAAACATTACATTGACCGTTAGCGGTCTGGTACCATCTCCATGTAAAATTCCTTTATACATCATAGAACCACATACATGTTAAATCTATGAATATTTTTAACATAAGATCAACAGTTAGTGGCTAGATGACACATCATGTAACAATGTTCTATTTTCTCGCCAAACATATAAAAGCTATTACAATCTACAGGTGCCATGTTTGAACCACTAAATAAACTTTATAATGTGTATTTGTGTATTTGTCATTATACTTATTTCGGATTTGTCTTTAATTCTTAATCTCAATGGCCCATTTTTTCAATAAGCGAAGATCTCAATGATTTTTAGTCTGATTAAAAGAGTAAAGGAGCTATTTTTCACATCGAGTACCCTAACAATGTATATACAGAGGATATTTACAGCATCCACTGTGCGTATTTAAAACGCCGGGCACTGTTCATGCACATAAGGATATCTGATCATTTCGTTTCTCGTGTGATTTCCATACATATTTCTGACATTAATATACTGTAAGGAAATGCTTGACTATTACGTATGAAACTATAATTATATTGACTGGATAACCAATCATGTTCTATTCGTACTATATTGTTACACGCAAGGTTTCTCACTACCGAGCGAATCAAGCAACGTGTGTGTGAGACTGGTTTTGAAAGTCCATATTTCCACTATCTCCAATGACCTCTAGAAAACAATTGTTGTCAACCGAAAGGTTCTTAAACGCCCAAACACTAAATAACCACTCTAATCACCCAATGACAACACATCACGAAACTCCAACATTTTTACACTTGCATGGTCTTTCATGTTTCACAGTTGTATGATTCAGCAGTAAACCTTTCTAAGCCGAATATTAGTACCTTACGCCATTCCATTCAAAACTGACCACCCATCAGAAAAATTCTTATCTCAAAGTCCTAAACATGTATACATATAAAATATATCTAGAAAATTCCCTGTCTTAGGAAATAAGGGGTTACCCATTTTACGAAACTATTCAATGCTTTTTAAAGTCTAGGGAACACTGTACTTTATAAAGTCTGCCCTAAGAAATTGCCAAAACACAGGGGTTGAGAAATATCTTTCTAACACTGACTCCCCGTAATCAAACAAATAATCACTAAAATATATAAAAGTTATAAAAGGAGACGTGAATACAAAAGAACATACACCCTTGGTTTATTACAACATCGTTGCTACTTTCTCAAGAAAAAATACCATGTTTAAAGGAAAAAGTCTACCATTCCAGTTATTTAGTGCAAAGCCATAATATGTGAACTCTGTTATTAGTTTTCGTCAACTTTATACTAAATAGTAAAGAAAGGTGATAAATCATTACACTGTTAAGGTAGTTTAATACCATATCTGAACACAAAATTTTCCGCTTTTGTAGACTAAGTTTAACTGTTTGAATCAGATTCAAAACAATGATTGCACAGATCCATTTAATTTCTGTTTTAAAATATCAACAACATTACAGAACATCCATTGATTTTGTTACAAGCAAACATTTACTTCAATAATCCTGAATATCAACTTAAGTTTTAATTATCCTCTCAGTCTGAGATGCACTCTGCGAGTTTTTAAGTAAGACACTTCAAATTTTTAATTAAGCAGTTAATTTCTTAGTTAATGATATTTTAATAAATAATTAGTTGTTGCCTGTTATGAAGAGGGCACCTTTTACACCCAAGTTCATTTTGTCAGCAGAAGTCTCCATCTAGAATGACGAGAATTAAACATAACTGAATAAGCTTTGTAATGCATATTAGACAAAATGATACAGCTTACTAATGATGTCTTTTAAGCTAACTCTGTGCCATTCAAATTAATAAAACCATCGCCATCAGTCAAATAACAATATACTATCCATCACGAAAACAAACCACTTTTCACCATGCAAAAGCAAATACAGAGTATTGAATATAAATGTTCATCTTTATGATCACTATTATCATCAAGATCCTTGCCGTTGTCATTGAATTACATTGTTCTCTTCATCGTTCTTCATTATTATTGATATAAAACATATCGCTGCCGAAAACAATAATAGCAGCGACGGATCATCCTGAACTTCCATTGCAAGACACTGAAATTAAATGGTTGTGCAGTGATTCTTGCAGGTGCGGCAACCAGGGATCAAAGCCGAGTGGCAGAACCAATTCATCATCAAGGTAGTTGTAGTAGTGTATGTTATCATTTTACGTCAGTTATACAAGATGTTCATAAAGCTTATTCATAATGCATTTGAGGGTCAAGAAGGTTGTGCCATGTGGTCTTAGGAGAAAACAACCGTATCTGAGCAACACAGTCGTATAGCTCGATGGCCACGGACCCTTGCATAGACAGGCTTCAAAGATTGAACGTAGAACCGCAGAGATGCAAAGCGAGCGTCCATAACAATAAATACCAGTAGTAGTAGTTGTCTTAGTAGTAGTAGTAGTAGTAGTAGTAATAGTAGTAGAAGGAGGAAGAGGAGGAGGATGAGCTCTAGAAGCTGCAGTATCGATAATAGTAGTTGCAGCAGTGGAGAAAGTAATAGCCGCAGTAGTAATTGTCACATATATACCAGTAGTCAATAATGTAGCAACAAGAAAGACACAAAAGACAATGGACATCTTCATTTCTGCAGGCTAGTCAACTTTAAGAGGTATGTTAACTTACCTGATTTATCTTTGTCGAGTTTGAGCCTTCCTAAGTTACTCAAGAGTAGTAAAGTTTCGTTTGATATTATCTTTACCTGACTGAATTTAAGTTTCTAAATGCATAATTTACATTCCGAAATATAAAAGGGAATACATTATAATTTATGATTGTCAGTTATTTTCAGAAAACAACCAATGTGTTCGATGACATTTGAAGACAAATAGTAAACAACCCTCACAAAATCACTAAACCAAAACTAAAATAACACAAAAAATTGCTCATAGATGTAACAGTATCGGCAGGTATCATGTTGCTTTCATTTAACTTGTCGATTCGTGTGCACGATGTCCCTCCCACAAACAAAAACATGATGTGTTCCTGCGAATGTATTTGCTCCATATGTTAAGAACTAAGATTGCCAGCTACTAGGGACTGAAATGTGCTTTAGGTCTGATTCAGAGGTTTGCATAATTATACGTGGAAAAGGACCTACATATATAGCCTTGATATGAATTTGTGAGACAGAATGAACTCATGACTTTATGTTATATCTGGAATTTCAATAAAAAGAACGGTGCTATTAATGTAAACGGTAATTACATTGTACACGTGTTTTAATAACCGACGAGTTCTCTCCATTATAATAGCAACCATGCAAAGTACAATTTGGCAATCAATTATACAACAATTAAAAGTCAGGAGAGAGAGAGAGAGAGAGAGAGATGTAATTCTAAGGCAATTGAGTGGTCTACTAAATACACAAAGAACATATGTTGATCACAACAACTGAAATTGGAATATCTATCAAAATGCACACTTTACAACAGTTTAGTCAGCTTCTAGGGATGTCAGTCGTTTCGTAACTTTGTTGTTTTGTGACGCGGTCGTAACGTAACCGGGAAATTTTGGAACCTGATCGTTTCGTAATCGGCTGTTTTACAAAAGTTGCTAGCTATAAGTATGGTGTTTAACTTTTATGTTGATATACAAGTTATAGGAATTATATATTTTTGTAGCACTATATAAAAAAAATATCGAGGAATCTGAGCATACCGAATGTGATACTATTGCTCGGCTCATGCAATGCGAACACGTCTATAGTAAGAGCAAAACTTTTGAAACAAACGTCAAAGATTAAATAATTATGCTTAAACAAAGATATGTATTTAGACTGGATTTTTTAAAATACCTTTAAACATAATTTTTAAATTCGATTAAAGAATATAACCCATAGAAAGATTTCTTTTTACTAATCGGAATAATAATTACAAGAACTTCTACCCTAAATTATATCGTATGATGAATTTGCTTGTAAAAATCATAAAAAGAAAAGAAAAAGAAAAACGAACCTTACATCACTTACGTTTAAAACATTATCGCATCATGAAACAAAAAATAATTGAAAAGACAATTTAATTTGAAAACATTTCCTTCAAGTATAAAACAATAAATTAATTTGAAGAAAAAATATTTTGAAGCCAAATAATGCTACTAGTTTAATCTCTATCGCCATCCTTGTTGGCTGGTTGGTGTTAGAGCAGGATTTGGGTTGTGATGTTTATTTACCGGTATATTGTGTTCTTAACCTTTGTCCATAACTGTAAGTAGCAATTTAAGATAAAGGTTATTTGTAAACATCTTCGCACAGATAACATTTGTCAGTGATTCTAAGATGTAAATAACATGCAGGCATCGCTATTTGTACTTAAAATATCTAGATAAAACTTGTTTACATTTGACTGGAAATTTCCTTTGAAATGACCCACAGACAGATTGAGTAAAAATGCGTATAAATATGGATTTAGTAAATATATAACTCACTGCTATCTTGGAATCGATTTATTATCAAAATCAACAGTTGTGTTTGGATATAATTCGAAAGGAATTATGTATTTAAATTATTAATTGGAATTATTAAGCCCGCATTGACTTCTCTAAAAATACAACAAAGACATACTGGATTGCATTATTGTAGTACACCAAGACATTCAAGACTATTGGAAACACATAAGATTGTTTTGAATTTAATTGACAATATTGTAAGTGTCCCTTTAGTTTTTAATTTGCATTATAGCGAAATAAATTGCTTGATTTTACTTCAAATGGTGGGTTTACTTCTTTCTGTAGTTTAATTTAAGACCTAGCTTCGTAGCAAGCTCCATAGAAGAATGAACACCGCCTCCATATAGAACTTCCAGACATCTAGTTTTTAGTGCACTGGTAACTTTCAGCTCAAGCTCTGACATTGACTTGACTGGAAGAGGAAGGGACGACGTTTCTCGGTGAAGAAAATGCCGCAGTAAGTGGGCTCCCGATAACCGCTCCTGTGTTGAGGTTTTAAACAGCCTTCAGCTTCGTGTTTGGTGGACATTGTCACTGAATTGTATAACTTGTTTTATTTATTAAATGCATGTACTCGGGTTTCGTTTCTTTGTGTACGACGATACCCGAGGGTGATTTACGTATATTCTACAAAGATTTCGAAATAGTGAGTTCGGTTCATCTAATGCCGCATGTGCGAAGTGCTTTCAATGGGAAGAACTGAATACTTGCAGCGCACAGACGATGTATTGCGGCACGTCTGTGTATAAATACCTTTACATTACGGAACGTCTTGTCAGTGAGCGGTCTACTTTAGCAATGTGCACATTTTCAGCTGTAGAGGTATGTGAGTTATTAATTTCTTGTGTATAGGTTATAACTATTGTAATACCACGTGTATTTTTGTATATTTTCTATGCAGCTTCGGCCTACGTAGTATCATGCACATATTTTCTATTCTTGTTTGTGACTTAGCAAGAGATTTATATTAACAATATATAAAGCTGCATTTATAAGAAATGTTTAGCATCGATGCATTCTTGTTGGGAGCGGTTAGGTTCACTTATGAACTTGTGTATTGTTTTGTAATTATTGTACCGATAATGTAATCTGTGTACCTTACCGTATATAACTTCATTACGTTTTATCGTATATGCCCGTGTCATTCATAGTACACGGTGTTAGATGTATTTTCAGCTGACCAGAGTGATCGGAGTCGCAGCTGTATAGTTGATAAGAGTGACCAGAGTGACCAGAGTGATCAGAGTTATTGGAGTGATTGGAGTCTACATGGTACCAGCTGCAAAGCTAACCATAGAAGTTGACCATAGCAGCTGTGCAACTGAACCATAGCAGCCATAGAGCTGAGTAAACAGTGTTGCTGGGCGGGTAGCAGGTGATCGGGCGTTGCTGACCGAGATTGGTGGGCTCTGATTGCTTGATTGACCAACCTGAAATACTGACTGCTTGATTGACCAGTGTGACTGGTAACCAAGTGTGCTGATGACGGAGTGTGTAACTCCATACATGTATTCTTTTAGCCGCGGGATAATCTTTTGGGGTTTGTAAAACCCAGTGTGTTTTTGGGACTGTAAAGATATTTTGTACATCTGTCCCTTTGTTTTCATCATTTTCACTTATTGAGTGATTACATTTTTACTATATGAGTAAAATGCCACAGTTTTACTGAGAAAAACACATCATTCTTTCGTTGTGAAATCACTGTGAATCATTCATCCCTTGTCCTTGTATTGTGTAAGGTCATTTACTTGTATTTTCATTATTTAGTTCGTGCGGATGAAGTTACTTGATCCAATATTTGGATATATAACCCACGTATTATTCATTCTTTTGTCATTCAAGTCATTCGCCAATAAACATTGTATTTGTATTAATATCAAAAGTGTTCTGTTGTAAATCAGAAATTCCACCCGGTTATCTTGTTACACAAGCTTGGCATGATCCAGTTTCTTAGTACGTACCACATTATCTTTGCAAGCTGTCGAGTACACTTTCCTTTAGCTTGTTAAATGCAACAGCGACGGGTTCCTCGTTAGGAAAATTGATGCATCAACTTGCGAAAGGAGCTTACATGTGCATGCTTTTGCGTTGTATACCACTCGAAGACCATACTTTTGAATTTTGCGGTAAATAGCCTGACTCCAACGGAGGGCACACCATTAGAATGGTTCACCTGAAAACAGATGATGAAACAGTTGTTCGTAGCCAACGACAACCTGCTGATCTCGAGAACTGGAAAGTAGCCTTCCGAACGTGGACTAGATATGAGGACAAAAACAAGCGGAATCACTTTTCCGAAAGGACTTTTGGGAAAGTAGCTGGCATTTTTTTCCCCTCACTACTTTACACGTATTTTGCCTTTGCAAGGAGTTGAAACTTTTGATATGTTGATAATAATATAAAAGTTGCGCATTTTCTTTGAAATCAGATTTCAGAAAATTGTTTGGTAAGAAGCACACTGCTAAGTCAAAGGGTAAAGTCCTTAGATTATGCAGGACATCCTTTCTGTCGTTGACCTGACTTACACCTGCTGGACAACAATTAGGCTTCCAGCGCACACTTCGCTAATTGCATGTCTTGTCGTCAATACCTGATACGTCGTATTTGTAGATCAATACCATCTATATGATTTGCAACGTAACTATCTCTCAGAGTCCTAATCATGCAGTAGTATTTCGTACAACAGGTTATTGATCTATAAGGTGTTTTCTCTGACACTGTTGTGTGCCTATTGGTTTGCATCTGAATCGCGTTTATGGAAAATCTATTTGCTGCGGGTTACCTGAAGCTGACGTTCTATGTGACGCTGGCTGTGCTAAATTTAAGTGACCGGTCTCCTAAAAAAAACGATACCTGGGTACGTCTCTGTGTATTTGGTATATGCAGTGGTGGTACTACTGTTTGGTCTTGTTATGATGTGGAGTTTGAGTAACGGACTAATTTCAGTAGTGTTGGTTTTTCTGGATCAGAGTTGGTGAATGCAGTCACAATGATGTGTCCGGATTTCTCTGATTTTGAGTTGGTAAGACCAGAATCTATCTCTTGAATCTGGTCAGGCTCTTGGTCTTTTTGGTGGGGTCGATCTAAACAGAGATGGATACCAGGTTTGATGAGTGATACACATCCTAAAGATTGGTGCAGCACCACTCAATATTTGCGCTTTTCTTTATTGTTTATCTGCACGTTTCCCTGGTAATACCACTTATGCTTTAGCGATGTTGCTAATGTGTACAAACATCACATTGGAGCATGTCGTATCCTGGTGTAATTACGGACCTGCATTCAACGCAGAACTCTTCCAACGGGTTATCAACTATAATCTATGAAGATAATTAAATGAATGATCAATATATCTTGAGATTCATGTCTTGTCATCCATGTACACACGGCCGGGATGCTATTCAAAAAGTAACTGAAGTCAAGCTTTGCTATTTATAAAGGAAACCATTTTATATAATCTCATTCACTCGTTCTGAAACCACAAACTTATGCGTTTTCATTAGAGAAACTACTTCCAATTTCATCATACGTGCGTGCAATATTTTTATAATTGAAATTGTATTGATGTTTTAACTAGAACATATATTGAATAACAGTAACTGTTATGACTAATTGAATTTAATTGTTTGATGTTTTAATTTTAGAAACGTTTATTACATTGCATGTTATTTAACTTGATTTTGTTATAGAATTAAGTTCAGTTCTGAATGAAGTGAGGTTTTGTTTTAATTTTCATTTGTAAACATCTAACAATAGAAACAATGTATCTATTTTCTGACCTTGAGTCAGAACCAGTGAAAGTTTTAATAAACATATTTTTCTTTAAAAAAATTAAAAACGAAAACCCACCAAATATCTGATCCACACAAACGTAAGCGAACTCGTACAAAGACACAATCTACTATCCACACAAACGTTGTTGTTGTTATAGGGTTTAACGCCATTTTTCAGCACACGAAAGACTATACATGGCGGCCAGTATTAATGGTGGAGGAAGAACCCACCCCGGAGAGAACCACCGACCCTCGAGAAGCTACTGTCAAGTTTTCTCACATTGGCCGAATCCGAGACTCGAACCTACGCAGACAGAGATGAGATGGCAGTGATCCGTAACGGAGATCTTTAGACCACTCGGCCACTTGGGTATCCCCACACAAACGTACGTGAACGCATACATAGAAACAGACAAACACACGGACACATACCAAACCCAAATATACTGTCCAGACAAACGTACGCATACAAACACACACTCTACTATCCACACAAACGCACGTGAACGCATACAAACATATAAACACACACACACACACACCTCACACAGAGGAAAGAAGCAAAAACAATCCAAAATATACTATCCACACAGAGGGAAGAGGAAAAAGCAATCCACAAATATACTATCCACACAAAAGTACATACAATCACACACCCTACTATCCACACAAACGTACGAGATCGCATACAAACACACACTCTACTATCCACACAAGTACACACTCTACTGTCCACACAAACGCACGCGCACACATACAAACCCCAATATCTACTATCCACACAAACGTACGAGAACGCAAACACACACACACACACACACACACCACAGAGGGAAGAAGAAAAAACAAACCCAAATATGCTATTCACACATGCGCATGCGAACGCATACAAGTACAGACTATACTATCCACACAAAACGGAAGGGAAAAAACCATAATATCTACTATCCACGAACAGGATGGACAAAAAACAAACACACTATCTACTACCCACACAATGGAAGAAGAAAAAAGACAAATATACTAACCTCATGGGAAGAAAAAGAAACAAACCCAGATTTACTATCCACACAAACGTACGCGAACCCATACAGACGATATAATCTACTATCCACACAAACGTATGCGAACGCATACAAGCACACACTCTACTATCCACACAAACGTACGCGAACGCATACAGACGCCAGAATCTACTATCCACACAAACGTATGCGAACGCATACACACACACTCTACTATCCACACAAACGAACTTGAACGCATAAAAATATAAATACACACACACACACAATACACCTAACCTCGAAGAATTAGCCAGAGCCGGTTTTGTATACTTTGACAAAGGGGATAAAGTCAAGTTCTTTAGTAGCGGTGTGTCACTTTACGAGTGGGAGTAAAAAGATTCGGCTTACCTGGAACATGTTCGATGGTCTCATCGTTGTCACTACCTACCTTTAGTGGGACGATCTCAGTAATCTCTGGATGGATACTTAAAAGAGAACATTTATGGTTTGCCTGTGGAACTGAGAGAACGCATTTACAGAGAGTTGGTTAAAATAGAAGAGAAACGCAAAGTCAAAACCATTTCTCCGTTTTTAAGCTATGCTGTTTCCCAAAGTAAACGAAGACTGATTATGGGAGGACACTAACAGACTATAAGAACATTACACACTGTCCTTAGGACACCTTTGTTACCAAAACATGTTGTACAGTAACTTGTTTGTATTCCACTTTGATTGTTTTGATGTGTATTTTATCACTGTACTCAACCATTTGGCTTTTATGTATTTTTATCTTTCGTGTTGTTCCATTGTAAACATGTGTTAAAATGAACGTGTCCTGAAAAAAGTACACAAACTCGTGTCTTGTTTATCTTTGTGTCAAAAGTGACATCCCCTGCACTATGGCTACTTCTGCTGTCTCTGCTCCCTCTTCCTCCACTTTCAAAGTGATCGACGAACACTTAGATCGTGTTAGTTGGGAGGCATTGTATCTTCTCCATCCCTTTAACATGATAATTGCCGGACCTAGCGGTTCAGGCAAAACCGAATTAGTCAAATGTTTGATCGAACATAACAAACATCATTTGGTCGATCGTCCACATCAAAGAATCGTGTGCAGTTACAAAGAGTGGCAATCGGTGTACAGTCTCTTGCATGAACGTCAAGGCGATTCCATCGTGTTTGTAGAAGGCATTCCTGGCGAAGACGATGAGATCATGTCTGACCCCAGTCAAACCCATCTGGTCGTCTTCGACATGTTAAAAGTTGAAAAATAAATTAAACTGTGGTTCACGCGCAAAGGTCATCATCTAAAATTTGTTTCAACAAAGTAAACCCCATCGCACCACCTGTCTCAATGCTCATTACGTGGTCTTATTTAAAACCCCTAGATACAAATGGCAAGTGCAAGTTTTAGCCAAACAGTTTTGAACACCTTGGCTGACTCACGAGTACGACAATGTCATTCAAACCCCACACGCCTATTTACTAGTGGATTTAAAACCTACTACCCCCGATTATTTGCGATTTCGTACCCGTTTGTTTCACAGCCAAGACGATGGCCTATCGTGCACACGTCCCCTTCGTCGACTTATCTATAATAACCTCGGACCCTTTGGGTCTGTCTCACACAGCGTCAACATAGCGTCTCTTTAGTCTCATCTTCGCGTCAAATTGATTCGTGCCTTGTTCGGCATCAGACGCAAAAATAGTCAAAAAATACGTGCTCGTATCTTAGAAGCTAGTCTCAAAGAAGTCTTATGATGGTTTACGGTGACAGCACGTCAATTACTGCAAGGTATCATTCATATTCCACACCAAAACAAAACACATTTTTGAGAGAAACAAATTAGCCTTGACACAACTGGCTGATCTCCGCATCGACACTCAAACCAAAAAGCAAATCATTTTGAAATCTGGAAGTAGCGGTTCTCTAGGACGTGTCATCATTTGTTCCCTCTTAAAATGAGATCCCAGTGCCCCCAAAGTCAACCCCAATAAAAAATGCCACTCACTCCCAAGAAAGCCAAACAGACTCAGAGGAAGAAAAAGAGCAGTGGTGTCAAGACCAGGTCACAGTAACAGAAAAAGAAAAGCCCCCAGAAAAGACACCAGAAAAGAGCTTCTTCCAGAATAAGGCCACGACTTACAGCGACGGTGATCGCGTCTCCAGTAGCCTCAGTATTCGTTAGTGATACCAGGCAAGCCCAATTTGACACCCGTTCTTCTTCATGTGATGAAACATCCGCATATCCAAGAACGTCTCCTCCAGTGGTGACACCCTCCTCCTCTTTAGTTGTAGTGGCAGCTGCTCACAAAGCAGATCCCCAAAATCAAAGTCTAAGAGAGATCGGGCATGTTACAGGGTTTATTGGATTTGTCCAAGCAAGAACTGTCCTGATTTAGTCCGTTGCGGATCATCCACGACGTGTGATGCCTGTTATCAAAATTGATACGATGTAAAGGCAAACAGTGGCGACGCATTCCAATATAAAAATGATCTGCAGTAAAGGATGGGGATTAGTGCTTTTGTGATCTGGAACACCCAAAGATGTCCCCTAAAAGAAGTACACACTACTCCCTGGATAGAAAAGGAAAGAATAGGAAAGGACTACCTCCTCGTTTAGCCAAACATTAGGACATGGTGTCTGTCCTGTCCAAAACTCCTTCAACCATGCGAAAACAACTCATTCAAACAGCCTCCAAAGACATCGTCGATACCGTGTGTGAATGTGTCTGAATGTCTTGAAAGGCACGATACATTTGTTTCCACATCAGAAGGAATGCTTAGCCAAGCATCGACACGTTCTTCGCCAGATGATCCAAAAGAAAATACCCATCCGTCTAAAGAAAAAATGTATGCACAACGTGAAGGAAGTTTGCCCATGCTGCTAGGACCCTCGCTGAAAGTAGTATTGGAAATAATTTTGGGATGATTCTTTGGAGCAAGATAAAAAAGGGGCAAGAAGATAAAAGGGACCTCTGGAGTGAAAAGATATCAGACGTGACCATTGAAATCCGATAGAAGGACGAAAACTGACTCTAGTGCCTTACAAACGATGGATGGGATACCATCGATTGGATGAATAACGGACCCCGCGTTATACTCCCAATCCTCATTTAGCCGAGGTGTCCCAATTACAACACAAATTGCAATCGTTGATGGGTCGCAACGATTTGTCCGAAACAGAAAAATCGCAAAGGTACGGTCAATTATTGCAACGACTCCAAGTCTTTCACCAGAGAGCTGCAGACAAAACACCTCTGCCACCGCCACAACCACTCACATCAGTCAAGACAGACGCAATGCCACGAATGCCGCAGGCAAAAGAGGTATAAGAAGTCTTTCAACCACCGTCAGCAGCTCCCATTCCTAATAAGATTGCTTGTTGACCCCTTCCCCCACTACCCAAGGAGAAGAACTTAAAGCTTGGGTTAAAAAGACGATGTCAGCTCCTCTTTTGACAGAAGTCAAAAAGAAAGAAGATGAACCATAACTAAAAAGAAAAGAAGCATAAAGCCATCCAATTACCTCCACCACCACTGTCACCACTACCATCGACGTCTTCTCTTGTGGCACATGGGATACGTAAAGCCGTTTCCAAACCACAATTTCGCCCCATACAAAGTAGCATCAGCGAAGAGTGGGTGACTTTTTAAAAGATGGAGGTGGTAGCCAGCTTTTACTACGATCCAGTCCATACTGCAGTTACGTAGGAGTTCCGAAAATGTATCTTTTTGCCAAAACCCATCTGAAGAGTCTCCGTTTACCTCAAGTGCAGCGATGGTTACAAGAACAAGCCACGTACACCTTACACAAACCCATTCGACGAAAATTTTCCACACGTCGCATCCGAGTGGATGGCATCGATCATCATTTGCCAACCGATTTAGGGAATGTCTCTCATTTGGCCACCTACAATCGTGACTACAAATATTTGTTTTGTTTCATCAACGTCTTTTCCAAATTTGCCTTGGTGGTGCCATTGCCTTATAAATCGAGCAGTGAGTTAGTGCAAGCCCTCAAACTGGTGTTGAAACAATGTGGTCGTCACCCTCTTTGATGGCAAACCGATAAAGACACATAAGTACTGAACCAAGCTTTCAAAAAAGAATTAAAGAAATACGACATTCATTCACCACCGAGAATCTCGAAACAAAAGCCAGCGTCGGTGAACTTTTTCAACGCACCTTGAAAGAACGCATGTGGAAATATTTTACGCATCACCACACTCTCAAGTACATCGACGTCTTACCGTACATGATCTAAGCGTACAACCAATCTTACCATCGGACCATCGAGTTACAACGCGTGACCAAAAAACGAAGACGAAGTGTACGACATCGAAATCATTCACGAACGAAGAACCCGTAAAGTGGGAAAACGCCGTGTCAAAGAAGTCAATGTGCGCTGGAAAGGATATCTTCCCAGTCTTTATTCTTCGATCGAAGCTTCGCAAATCATTGACTATAAGAAGAAGTGACCATTATGCCATTCAACACTGCTGCAACCGCTACCACCGCAGTGACCACTCCTTCACCGAGTATATCTCTGCGAGATCTGCAAAGGCAACACTCGTGGGTTTGGTGTGGAGAACGTGTTCGTAAAACGAAGATCGTCTTTTTCTGTCAAATCTTTGTGGTGTATTGTGTCATCGGTGAGGCCATTGCGAATTGCAACAAGGAGACAAACAATTGTAGATCATTTTACTGAGAAGTTTCATCGGTTACCGTCTTCCCAATCCTTCCCTGAAATACTCCTCAAACGGGAACAACTGGAGTCTTGTCGCCGACGTGAGTTACCACTCCAACAGTAACCATTACAGCAATCCTCTTTTAGACACTCCTTTGACTTCGAGAAAACCATCGGACAGCAGCAGAACTCTTAAATTATGAACAACAACAACCAATTTTACTTAACGTAGACCAGTAACAGTTCCATAGAGGTGTTTCCCTGCAATAATTTGTATTATTACACGGACAAATTACCTCCGGCCATCCAATTAGATCACGAATTCAGTTGGCAAGTGGCTCTGGTGGAAATGATTTACCCTATACAAATCAAAAACATCACTGAAACTCAAAACACTTTCCAGGTCGAAATCCTGAACGTCCAATTGCAAGAAGAGATGAACAAAATCGGGTTTTCAAGTGGCACAAAGTTAACAAGCACTCCATCATTCAGCATCTATACGTTGTAAAATGCGGCAGCCTATTATTTTAGCGGTGAACATTTGGTGGACACAATTGCTGACAGGTTCGAGGTAGCCTTTGGTCAAGCCTTGAACAGAGTCAAAAATTTTATGATTTAGTACCATAAAGTGGCTGTTCTCCTATTGATGAAATTTCAGGATACCGAAACGTTGTCCATCAGGCTTAATGGTAGTTTGTGTGACATTTAGGTGGACATCCACAGATGGTAGCACATAATCTGAATCCAAAGATCAAAAGCAATATAGCTTTTCACAGGGTTTTAGGATCCCCTGTTGAACTGAACCAAGGACACCATTTGATCTTTATGTATTCCGATGTGGTGGAGGACAACCTAGTGGAACACACCTCCGTACCGTTACTATGTGTCATTCCTTTCAAAGTGGATTCTACCACAACCAATGACCAGGAGGGTGGAAACACTTATCAGGTTCTCCCCGAATTCGTATATCCTCACTATTTAACCGTCAGTAAGTCTTATATTGACACTGTCAACATTGCTATAAAAAGAGATCTGGGACAAAATATTCCATTCTCCGAAGGGAGAGTCACGGTGAAACTATCCCAAAAACGATTCTTTAACGAGTTGTAAGTCATGTATCCAGTGTACCAAGGCATCGCTCGACAGCGAGGACATGGCTTAGGAGATAAGCTGAAATCGGCCTTTCGTTCGGTGACCCCGGTTCTGAAACGTATGGTGACACAAGGATTGCACGCTTTGAAAGATGCCGCATTGACGCACGACAAGAATTTATCCAAAATGGCACCATGGACAATCAAAACCCCAAAGAAGTTTTCGTGAGAGCATGCAAAAAGGTCTTGCTTCAAACGGGCAACGACATTTTGGGCCGATGAGGAAATCCCATAAATGCCCTACCGAGTCAGGCATTCCTGCTTCCCTGACGCCACAGCAATGACAAGGCAGAAAGAGACAACGATGACACCCTTCCAGAGGAATTCACACCCATGGCGCTAGAAAGACCAAGAAAAGAAGAACCGTCCGAGACTTAGACGTTTTTGATTAAGAAACAGAAAGAAAAAAGAAAGAAAGAAAATAATGCACCACCACCCACCATGATCACGATGCAAGAATCTCAACTGGTCGAATTTCATACCGCCTCCTCTGTCAAGGACTCAGGGTCAACTCCCAGGGAGTGTGAAATCAAAGTACAGCCCGAAGATTACATCGATCTGAATAGTAGTTACTTGTAATTGAAAGTAAAAGGGATCAAAACATCGACTGACGGTCCCGATATAAAAGACGAAGATAAAGTAGTACCAGTCAACAATTTCATGCATTCCTTGTACAGTGGAGTGGATTTCTGCTTGAATAACAAACTGGTCAGTAGCAGCATGGACACTTACCCTTACCGAGCGTACTTGGAAAATATATTGACGTACGGACATGAAGCCAAGAACATTCATCTAGATGCTTGTGTGGCACGGAAACCTGATACAGGAGGCAAAGTCAACGATACCGATTTGATTAACAGTCGACGAAGCAAAATCAAAGGATCCAACAAAAATTTAGAACTGATGGATCATTTGCATTTAGACTTGTGGTTACAAGAGAAGTATTTGCTGAACAATGTGAATGTCCGTGTGAGAATGAATCGTAGCAGTGCCACTTTCCATTTGATAGTTGAGTCTGCCTATTACAGAACAGTCAATCAATAAGCCAGACGTTACGTACGACGTGTGGAAGTGTTACCTAAAGTAGGAAACAACATCAGTCACACTTTGAGCAAAACGACCACCAAGTATCCAATACGACGCGTGGAAACCACTGGGTAGCTGTCTACTTCCCAGAGGAGGGTTGTGTGGAGTATTTTGATTCGTGTGGATCGCCACCTTTGGAAGACGACCTCATCGACTTTATTGGAAGAAATGCCCAGATGACACGATTCAATAATTTGAAATTACAAGGCACAGATTCCATGGTGTTTGGACAATATTGTGTGTATTGTGTGTATTGTCTTCATCAACGCAGTCTTGCATGTTCTTTAGAACAGTAAGTAACTTTTTTTGATCCTCATTCTTCTAAAAACGATGGCAAAGTAGATAGATGGTTTTGTGACCTTCATGGTGTCTATGAATTGTATAATTCCTTTTATTTATTAAATACATGTGCTCAGATTTTGTTTTTTGTGTACAACGATACCCGAGGGTGATTTATGTATATTGTACAATATTTTGAAATAGTGAGTTCGGTTTATCCTATTGCTTTCAATGGGAAAAACCGAATGCTTCCAGCGTACAGACAATGTATGACGACTTCGACTGTGTATAAATGAGTCACCGTAAGATTAAATCTTCACATTACGGAACGTCTTGTCAGTGAGCTGTCTCCTTTAAGGACTTTCACATTTTCAGAGCCGACCCGAGTTATCACAGAATGATCAGAGTGATCGGAGTGGTCGGAGTGGTCAGACTGACAAGAGTGACCAGAGTGACCCGAATGACCCGAGTGATCACAGAATGACCAGTGCGGTCGGAATGGTCGGAATGACCCTAAAAACCGTAGCGATCCGAGTTATCGGAATTATCGGAGTCGACGTGGTATCAGCTGCAGAGCTAACCATAGAAGTCGATCAAAGCAGCTGTGAAGCTGAACCACAGCAGTCGCAGAGTCGAGTAAACAGTGTTGCTGGTCGGGTGATCGGGCGTTGCTGACCAAAATTGGTGGGCGCCGATTGCTTGATTGACCAACCTGAAATATTAACGGCTTGATTGGCCAGTGTGACTGGTAGCCGATTGTGCTGGTGACGGAGTGTGTGGATATTATATTTGGGTTTGTATGCGTTCGCGTACGTTACCATGGATAGTATATTTTCGTTTTTTTTTTTATATTCCCTCTGTGTGGATAGTATATTTTGGGTTTGTTTGAAAATAGAAGAAACCCAAAGGCCCTTTTTAAAGACCACCCATATGTCTAGAAAAGATCTGCTTTCTTGCCTAATTTTTAAGTGGGTTGCATAGTAGTTGTTTGTGTGATAGAGTGATGTTCATCAATCTCTGTCTATGTGCTATATATGTCTATGTCTCTATTCATTTGTTTCTACCTAGGCCAGTGTTCCGCCCAATTGAGGTCAACCCTTTGCTACATTGTTACCAATCTCCAGTACCATGATGTCACCTCACCTGTTCCATTCATGTTGTCCCTATACAAAACCCAACCTTTTTTCTTGTCCATATAGTGGCGCGGGGGATAGTCTTGTAATGCTAATTCCATTGTGACTAAAGTGGCCCCATTCACTACTTATAATAGCATGTGAAGAATGTTTGTATGCGTACGGTTAGGAAACATCCAACATACGGATCATCCAGCTTAGAAAACGACTTGCGCCCGTTTGAAGAACGGAAAAGATTTGAACAGAACTTTAAGACAAAAAAACTATCAGGCAACACGCAAGTAGCATATGAGAAAACAATTTATCAGTGGTGTCAAATTATATTGAGGATGTTGAAAATGTAGCTATTTAAATACAAATCAAGAAAAATGTACGATTCGTCATTCACGTCTATGTTCATAAGTATTAGTTGGTATAGTATTTTGATAGTTATTTACATTGTCACGTGTCACATAACAGATTCATACTGACCAATTAAATATTGCATGAGCTTTTACATCTTATATGGTCATTTCTTTAATAAGTTAAAATAGCATTTGAATTTTATACAAATTCAAAGTGTTCCTAAATTCAATATATATCACTATAGTAACAATTGTGGACATTTTCAATGCTGATGTTTTACCTTATTTTTATCATTTTACCAGAGTACACACATTTTATGTTGTAAACAGTTTTTAAGAGATTAATAGCATATGGTCTAACATAAAAATGAAGTTTCAAAAAAGCTAAGATCTTTCTCTTGGACAAATTGGACAGACAGGCAAATAGTGACATTCATTACCAATTTATTTTTAATCACCAAGGTTAAGCGTTACATTAGAACGTGTTATATTCTTCAAAATATACAGTACCTACTGTGATTACTACATCACGCTTTCTGGTGATAGAATACTAGGTTAATAACGAGACGTCAGATGAAAGAAGTAAAGAAAGTAACATATGCAAAACATGACCAAAATGGATAAGAATATCAAACAAGAAAACAACATGACATCACATGAGTATTTAAGTATTTAAATTAAAACCAAAATGTCTGCAATATTGACGTAGTTACAAAAAAATCTTTTTAGCTACACACTTTGGATGTAAAAAGATTAACTCTTTACAAGTTTGATTTATACAGATGTTAGATGCTTCTGATAAAAAAAAATACAACAACAACAACAACAAATACAAACAATAAATGGATAAAAAAACTAAACGTGATATTATGCATGAACAATCTTTCGGATGCGAAATAAAACGCCCGAGATACATTCCGGTTGTTTCGTTCCATTGGTCTTAGACCAGAAGAGCTAACGGCTGACATGTAATCGTTTGCCCTTCATCAATCTGTTCGTTAGCGCAAGTTGCTGCTACCACTTACTAACATCTTCAATGATTTGCACGAAACACACGTTTATGCATCTTTCTAATTGGTCTTAAATGAAAACTTATATTTAACGACCAACAGTAAAGGTTTTCCTATGGTAAGTCATGTTGGCTTGTGGATTTCATCACAGTAATTTCTACAATATATAGTTGGTCCAAAATTAAAATGTTGCTTCTTGGTTACATACATACATACAGACAGACAGACAGACAGACAGTCATACAGACATACATAAATACACACATTGGTCTTGTAATTAAAAGGACACGTATTGTTACCAGTTGTATACAGATTCCAATTTTGTGTCTTTCTTTTTATTTTGTCAGACTAGATACTGATAATTTAAAACTTCATCCTAACCAGCCACTGCCAACATTTTCTTTAATGTGCATGTTGCCAGTGCAAACAACTTCACCGTATGCCCGTCCCTCTCTGAAAAGTGCATACTAACTGTAGAGCGCCACCAAAATAAAACACACATTTACATCTCTTCTATGATCGTTACAATTTCAGCCCAAGCAGTCACTGCAATATTCAAAAGTCTTTGTTAGTTTTCTTTAGTATCGAAGTGTACAAATTAGGACCTTGTCAGAATCCTGTAATCTGCTTTTTAATTGGCTGATATAAATGTAGTACGAACATTATTGTTGAGACATATTGTCAGCTTTCGCAGAGTAGAAAACAAACTGTCTTTTCGAACTATAATCCAAATGCCGATCTGGAGAAGGGTGCAGACTCATTGATTAGACACAACCTATTTTACTTGGGTGCAATACAAATTAAGCATGTTAAATACAAAACTTCGTGTACTTATTGTCAAATATTCACAAAATAGTTGAGATATAAATTTGATGAAGCGTCCGTATTCATTATATTTACATATTTACATAATATTCGCGATATTTTGTCTGTAATACTATCAGAACAATAAACACGCCAAAGAATGAATTGCAATGACGAATCTGCAAACTACACTTTTCTATATCACCAGATATCAAGCAGTTGTTCGTTATTAGAATTCCAATCGGTCGTTAAGCAATCTCGATAATACCACCGTCTGATTCAAAATACGTAACTTCACCCATCATGCTAGCTTGCAAACAAGGAGAATGCCTGCCCCCAAAATGGCTCGACACATCGACAGTTTACACTAGTAAAAAAGTTATACATTCAGTTTGTGATAATTTCATTATTTATCTTCCCATTTGCATGAATAATTTTAATATAAACAAAAATGTGTCTCAAATGAAAATAACAAGCATTTATGAAGAAACAAATAAACGTTAAAGAATATACTATGAAAATTAGTAGGGCTGATTATCTTGATTCTGGCGATTCGTCAATTTCCTCCAAGTCAAAGATTCGAATATCTCAAAATTTATTGTATTAAAAGTCATACAAAAACGTAATAATGAAAAATCATCATGTAAAAGGGAAAACCTTGATTAATACACAGACCAAGTATGGATGTTCTATTTAGCTTACTTACTCAACTACATAGATATTTAGGCTACTTGAATCAATCTTACCACATATGTAAACCAATCACCATCTGAGGCATATGCTTATAAGAAAGAAGTACATAAACTTATATGAAGCTATTTGATTCACATGTCAAATCGATCAATTCTCCTAGCTACAAGATATTGTATTCAGTTTGAAGTATTAGTCTCCCCTAATTCAATGACTTCTATATAACTTATGTTGTAAATTAGAAAGACCGACTTGTCCATTCTATAAATACGTTTTCTCTAATCAATGCAAGACCACATATCCCGCAACATTCTGTCTATCAATCGCACATCTGCATGGTTTCTCTTCATCAACTTTCCGTACCGTCAGCATTCATAGTTCAGAGTTCAGAGACAAAAACAATACAACTATCCCCTAACATAACGAACTATTTTTACTACGCCACCTAGGGCCAGTAAAATCTTGGTTTCGAGCCACATTTCGCCTGTAAAACTGCATCACATTTCCAAACTGTAAAACTGCATCACATTTGCAAACATGGCGATATAAACGGTATCTGCAGAGTCCCCCTTCTTGTTCATTCCATTGTGTAGTGTACCAGTCTCCAACCATATATATGGCACATGCAGTCACACAACCAATGTACACCATTAGATTTTAATTGGAAATATGGAACGACAGGGACACTCATGGGGCTCTGACCTGAATTCAACAAACGTAAACCATGGCATCATGGAAACTCACTAACACTTCACTCCGTGACGTTTGATCCTAGTAACTGGCTAATTATTTCGGGCTAAGGAACATTTCCACAGGGCCGAGTTCCAATAATCAAACAAGTAATCAAAACAATCTAAGAATTCCTTAAAACGGGGCACTATAACCAAATGCGCATACTACAAATTTATTACAATATCCATTATTGACAGATCTTACCACTTTAACATTGCAACATATTCGTATTATCTCTTTTACCATCGCAACTTAAACTAGTCAGGCCTATTCATGTCAACAATGAATTAGAGCTGTTTTTCAATTTTACTGATGAGCGAAGTTTTGGTAGCTAGGATGACAATGGCCAAGATAATAAAGTAATCCAATAAACAAACTATTATGTTTAACGGGTAAACCCAGAGGTTGTCGTGACTAATACAATATCATGGATTCAGCGGTGAGTAAAGTAAAATATTTCGATCGAGGTTAGAGGAAGACGTAATACAGCCAATAGGAATATAACCACCACGCATTTTAGGCACACTTGGTAAATACTGAATGAGAAAAAAGGAGAATTATTCAAGTATGATTTTAAATTTAGAAAGAAAAGGGTTAAACTGCACTGATTCTGTATGACACATGTGAAAAACTAATAATGAAGCCTTGTGAAAGGCAACTGCCGATGGCAGAATGGGTTAGAGGGTTGATCAAGTTTGAACAGTTTTACAGCCTGCAGTTATAAGTTTCAATCCTAACGTTCAGAGATATCGAAAAAAAAATAAAATAAAATAAAATAAAGAAAAAATAAAAAATAAAAATAAAATACAGCAGCAAGACCAACAAAACTACTTGGTTCTTACACTTGCGTAGCCGTGAGATAAAATATGCACAGTCTATTGGATAACTTTCGGAAAATAAATTACAACATAAACGAAAGTCTCAACTAGAATATAGCCGTATCATGCAGAACAGGGCAGCTACGAGCCTGGCCCCTAAAATATAACCTATAGCTAGCTACAAAATGTACATTATATATCATGTTTAATATACTAGTATCTCTGGTGCGAAAATATGTAGTTTTGCCCAACAATGTTATATCTAATAACCAAGACGTCATTATTTACTGTCAAACCTCCACCCGAAATTTCTTGCCATTAGCTCTGGAACAGGTTTGGATTTATTTTCAAACACCGTTAGGATATAAACATTCGACATGTTTCATAATGTGGCCAAAATTTCTATTTTGTCTCCAACAAATGTACATATTTTCAGCGCAAATCCCACTGGAACTCATTTTTGAAAATCGTTCTCTTAATTAAACGGTACCAGACAATTGATGTTTAGAATAGCATGACGGTTACAAACGCAATGCTTGCAGACAGAAGGTACAAAGATCTCGATGGCACACCATCACACGCGCCTTTTGATAGTGCTACAGTTGTGTTTGAAGTTGTTCCAGTGGTGGCTTGGGCTGTGGAGGGTGTAATCGAAGTGGATGCAGCAGCACTTGTTGCTACCTGGGATGTTGAAGACGTGGACGCTGTTGCATTCGTCATTGCGGTAGATACTGAAGTAGTGGAGTTTGATTTTGAAGTAATGCTCAAAAGAAGCACTGAAAAATAGAGTTATTCTTGTGGTTAGTTTGAGTAGTTTTAATTTGGTTTTTAGAATTAATCTTATTTGTATTGTAACAGTTGTACACATGATGCGCTTTTATACCATAATTATTTATTTGAGGAAAGGAAAAAAACACGTTATGACAGAAAATTTAGACTGGTTTTACTTAGCGCTGCCTTTCTCTCCGTTCATTTCATTTTCCGTCTTCTCTAGGGTAAAACGGGTTCTCTCCGAGATAATTCCAATCTCCAATGTTGTCAATTAATAGGGCATGACTAGTTGACCAATCACAACTTGATATAATAAATAAATAAATAAATAAATAAACAAATAAATAAAGCTTCAGATATTAGGAAATCATTTTTAAACTGACACCTCGATTTAATGAGATCGCGGACATGTCCTCGTTTTTGGAGATTGTATTGACTTGCATGTAGTGAGCAGCGTCATTTAGTCGCAAAACAGAGAACATATTCAATTCATATTTGTTGGTACATTTTCTTAGAAGTGTATTTCGGCTAACTGAGTGAAAATCAATGAAAGTTAAAATTCTTTTTTGGCGTGGCGTTAAATCGTCAGAGATATGGAGCGATTGCTATGCGGAACGGGATTGCAGTGATATTTGAAAGTAAAGATTGTATTACATGAAATGGCTACATACATTGTACCACCCGTTTAAGCCTAACATTTGACCAATTGTCTGTATCAAGAAATAACGTAGTCGACGAGACACCATGGAACCTTATATTCCACGCATGTGATTTTCACAAAGGATGGTCATCAGTCTACCACTAAGATTAGGAAAGTGTAAACTTCAGGATTCATACATTCTTTTTTATAGCTATGGTAGGTTTAACACAAATTTATCATTTAAATTATTATTATTATTATTATTAATTTATTTGCATTTTGGAAGCTACCGGTTATCCACGGTTACACGATTTTTAAAAATGTGTTTTATGTAATATTCCATTATTTTCTTGTTCTTCTGTAGGTACGTGTTTGAAATATTCTGTCTTAATCATAGTGTACCTGGTTGCTATTGATTTACAATCAGCAGTTCGTAATGTATCTTCTCCCTTTCTAATTATGTTTATGTACTCTTTTCCCTTGTAAACGTGCTTCTAAAATGCATGCTGTACGTTGCAGTTCGCCTCTTATTTATTATAATTATTTTCGTATGCACAAAGTCAGGTTTTTTCATGCAAAATAAATTCGCCGGTTTTATATATTTTGTAATTTTAAACGTTGTTTGGAATCGGTGTTTTTAAAAATTTATAATTAGTTAATTCTTCATGTGTGATAAAAGTAATGTTTATATCTGGCGTGTGCCACCTGTGGCCCGCGAGCCAGATCCGGCCCCTGACTTGGTTTTATTCGCTTATTTACATCAGGAAGTTAGACATGCCGAATTTATATTAATATGTATTTCCCGTTGTATGACAAGCTCGCATTTGCACGTCATGTGAGTAATCTGATTCCCAATTAATATGAGATTAAATAAAAGATAACAATTATTATTAAATATAATCAGGAGTGTAACCAAGCTCCCTATTTTCGACATAATTAAATCAATCTCGGTATATGGGGGCGTGTTAGATCACAAGGCCTTGTAGGTCAGTAGGATATTGCTTTGGCTCCAGTATCGCAGTACCTTGTTTCGGCGACCTGTATGAAATCTTTTTTCTTATACAAGACAACATCCATAAACGAATTTGCTTGAATTTATTTGAAAAGTTAAATATTCTATCGTACTTGAATAATTTAATAATTTGTTTCCTTTCTTGTGGTCTTTCTCTCTCTCTCTCTCTCTCTCTCTCTCTCTCTCTCTCTCTCTCTCTCATGATAGTTCTAATTACAATTAATACGGGAATATTGCTGTTTGAACTGATGATGACTTGCCGTAAAGAATAAAGCCCTAATTATTGGATTAAAATATGTATTTACATTTAGAAATCTATTCACGGAAAGAAAGAAGGAGGAATACATTAATGTGCACCGACACAACCCATCGAGAAAAAAATGTACATCAAGTTCTTTTTTACTATTTTGGGGTGGAAGGTGTAAACATATAGTGGTCAGTTGTAAAGTTTTACGGATGTAGGATAAAACATGTTTAGAGGTGAGGGTGGGTGGGTGCGCTCCCTCCCCTATGTGGGGCGCCCATGATGGAATCTATTTGTGGAAAATTTCTGAAAACAATCTGTATGAAATGCTTTTCTGTATAATGTATATAAAAGACGAATCGAAATATTATTATTATCGTGTGCAGTGCGTGCTCAGCCATTTAACAATGTCATCAACAGCAAGGTACAGAGCTTGCAGTCCAAAGAGGAACCTTGTCAGTGGACAGTTGTTCACAATGTGTGACATGGTCTGAAGAGCTCCACGGCAACAAGAAGAGTTAGTGGCCTGACCCCATGCGACAAAGTTGACTGCACAAAGACCCTGTCCTGTCCGAAAACGGTTCAGTATGGTCCACAGATGACGTGGAAGGTTGAAGCCAAGAGGGCAGACAGATGGCTCAGCCACGAGGGAGCTGTTTACAACATCTATTGAAGACCACTCGACACTCCATGCCGAAATAGCTCTCATATTCTCCGGCAAAGGATCTAACCAGATTGGGCGTCTCGAAGTCAAGCGGAATGCTGGATGTGAGGTGATGTCCATGTACAGTGGAAGTTTCACACTGGCATAGACCTTAGTCAACCCTTTTGTGGTTGCTTCCTGACGACGCAGCTGTGGAGGAGGAATGTTGCTGAGTACCGGCATCCGTCGTAAAGGAGTAGGACGCAGTGTTCCAGAGATTATGCGCATTGTTTTGTTGAGCTGGACATCAATTAACTTAGAGTGGGATGGTCGAGCCAGACAGGACGCAATACTTGGCTGTCGATTAACTAAGGGCCAGTGCACTAGCGCCCCAAGTTGAGCCAGCCAATTTGGGGAGTAGGTTGTTTCGAGTGCTAAGTTTTGCTGCAGTTTTCTTCAGGTGATTGTAGAATGTCAGTGATCTGTCCAGAGTCACACCGAGGTATGTTGGTGTCGGGTCGTGTTTTATTTGTTGATCATTGATTCGCTCACGGTTCGCATTTGCATTGTTAAGGTGGAAGACGCTGGATACTGTCTTTGTTGCGCTTGGCTGTAGACGCCATTTCTAGATCAGTACACCCTCAAGCTCAGCAAATGAGCGACTTTGGGTTTCGAGAGCAATGTCACCTGTATACATGAACTTGCGCGACTGTGTTACAGGTAAGTCATTGCTATAGACATGAAACAAACTTGGAGGAAGAACAGACCCTTGATACGAATGCTACGATGGCACAGTACCAATAACTTATCCTTAGTTTTAAAAAATGTTCAAGAAATGATCTTGACATAAGGGAAGAGGGCATACAAGTATGTCATCGCATTTATTATATGAAGACATTATAAGGACTCGATTTAGACTTGGCCTTTGCAGAAAACAAAAAAGAAAATACAAACAGAACACGAGCTTAGTTACAACATGAAGACTATGTTCCACAGGATTCCATTTGAATGATACCCTCTCACATATATTTTGTTAACCGTACATTCTCAAACCTTTGAATTTACGATATTGACGGTCAAATATTAGATATCCTTTGACTTTATTGTATATTGACGGTTAAAACGTAAAGAAACAACAATTTTGATAGCACACTACACCAAGCCAAGCTGCCGATAAAACGGATAAGAAACTTGCCTATCACTTTGGTCCAACCGCCAGGGCTTTGCCGCCACCAACCCTCTCCACCCCTTTGATCGGCACCAGATCAGTAAAGGAAAGATCAAATGAGTTCATGCTGCTTGATGAAAAGAAACTTGGAAATATTTCAGCCGAGAGTACAACATCTCAAGTCATGTCGCCACCTGTATTGATCGTTTTAAGTGTGTGTGATGTGCACCAATCTCGCTTACCGAAAGTGTTATCTTCGTACAAAATTTGCAGTTGGGTATCCATTACAAAGCAATTGGGGGTGGGTTGGTGGCGGTGAGTGGCTTCAGTGGTATAAAGAGTTCATCGTTACAGATCACTGCCATCTCACCTCTGTCTGCATGGGTTCGTGTCTTAGATTCAGCCAGTCTGGGTATGTGAGAAAGCTTGCAGTAGCTTCTGTTGGGTCGGTTGTTCTTTCCGGGGTTGTCGCGGGTTCATTCTCCATCATTTATACTGGCCGCCATGTACGGCCTATCCTGTGCTGAAAAATGGCGTTAAACCCTACAACAATAACAACAACATAGCAATGGAAACCAAAGCGGTGTCGGGTGACACAGACTACATTCATCAGACGTCATTGGGTAAACAAGACACATGAACGTGTAACGGTAACTACTATAATATTTCTGAAGTGTTTTTCTGATCATTGGCGGAAAGGCCAGAATATTTCCTATTGACATTAGGCATATACTCTAAGCCTCGCTTTAAATCAATGAGACAATGCGATAAAGTGATTGACCTTCGAATGTTTCAATAAAAACAGTATTTTTGTATATTTCTCCATCATACAAAAATAATATTTAACATTGATTTGTAGTCTAAAATGAATAATGTTTACCCTTAACAAACATTTAATGGCAAGTTGTTGTAAAAGCAATTTGCCGTAGTCAAAATCTCTCTCTCTCTCTCTCTCTCTCTCTCTCTCTCTCCCACACACAGTTAGTAAAAACGTTTAAGTGAAAGAATTAAAATCTACATCTGCAAAAATAAAAAAATAAAAGCATATTTAATAACATAAGAACAAATGAAGTCCACTATGTAACCTTCTCAGAATGTGGTGTATTTTCCACAGTCTGGACAGTGAATTCTTTTTGGTTTGCAATAATCTATCGGTGTTTATCAAGCAGTGACAGGTATGTTACAGTCTTGCGGCAAAACCAAACTATCTATTTTAATCCGTCTCTGTACAATTATTTATACACCCACCTAGTTAGATTATAAAATATCGACAGCATTAGGAAACTATACATTATTTTCTTGTAAACAAAACTTTGCTTTGTTAATCAATGATTATTATCTCCACGCTTTAATTATCCTCTGTCTATTGATTATCGAGATGCATTGTGTGATTTATTTTTTAAATAGGATATTTTAGTCTTTCAGTTAATTAGTTAATTGCTAAATTAATGATCTTTTAGTAAATAAATAATAAGTTGTTACCTATTACAAAGAGGGCATCTTTTACACCCCAATTCAGCTTGCCAGCAGAAGTCTCCATCTAGAAAGACAAAAAATAAAAATAGTTGAATAAAGTCGTAATGCCTATTAGATAAAATTAAAAATCTGACGATAATTATTTTTCCAAATTGACTAAACCTAATAATTGTCAGATAAATAATCGTGTGGGCAATGATGCTTTTTATGCCATCTCTCTGCCATTAAAACAATAAAAACTGCATCTATCAAATAACAAAATACCTTCTATCACGGAAACAAAACCACTGTCCTCCATGCAAAATTAAATATTGAGTACTGAATATAAATTTTCATCTTGTATTATCATCGCTTGCCATCACGATCCTCACTGTCGTCATCGAATTGCTCTCTTCATCAAATTCATGGACATAAAGCATATTACCGCCATCAACACTAATGGCAAAAACGGCCGAAGCTGAAATGTCCATTATAAATCACTGAAATTAAATGGTTGTCCAGTAATTCTTGCAGGTGCGGCAACCTTGGTTCGACACCAGAACCGCAGAAATAAAAACCAAGTGGCAAAACCAAGTCAGCATTCAAGTTGTATAATTTATTTATTTTACGTGAATTTTACAAGAAATTCATGGGGCCCCCGGGTGGCTGAGTTGTCTAATGCGCTCTCCTTTACCGATCACTCCCATCTTACCACTGTCAGGGTGGATTCGAGTCTTGGTCAATGGATATATTAGAAAGCTTGCCAGTAGCTTCCTGTGGGTCAGTGGTTCTTTCTAGGGTTTTCCCGGGTTATTCCTCTACCAGTTATACTAGCTACCATGTGTAACCAATCATGCACTGAAAAATGGCATTAAACAAAAAACAACAGCAAAATAATAAGAAGTTCATGAGTGCGTTTGATGGTCAAGAAGTTTGCGCTATTTGACTGGTCTTAGACATGAAGAAAAGATGCACATCTGAAGCAACACAGACTCTTGGTTTGATAGCCAATGATCCTTGCATATACAGGCTGCGGGATTGAACGTAGAGCCGCAGAGTATCAAAGGAAGTTTCCATCAAAATGAGTAATAATAGTAGTAGTAGTCGTACAAATATAGAAGTAGTAGAGACAGCTGTATTATATTAGTAATACAGATAGCTGCAGCAGTAGCAAACGTAGCAGCAGCAGTAGTAGTAATTCTCACAGTTATGCCAGTTGTTAATAGTGAAGCAACAAGAAATATATAAAAGGCAGAATGGAAATATTCATTTCATTAGGGAAGGAACATGAAAGAAAATGTTTACTTACATTTTTCCCCTCTTGTCGAATTTAAAACTTTATAAAATTGTTCGAATATTAAAATTGTGTTTAATATTTTCTTTACCCGACTGAACGGAAATTTCGAAATACCCGATTTATAATCCGAAATATTTAAGCGATATACTTTGCATATTTGATATATACTCGTCTGGTATTTGCTGATAAAAGAACCAATGGGAACGTTGATATCTGACTACATTAATCGTAAACATTTTCTCTACAGTGTTTACAACATTATCTCAGTTACTTTAACTTTTTAGATTGAACTTGTTGATACGTGTGCTCGATGTTCGCCTACCATAAACACCGTGTGTACCTGGTAATTTTTTTTATCGTAGGGTTTTCATTTATAATTAAAAAATCTAAGCATGACGATAAGTTTTTTGTTTAACAGGGAACTATCATTATGTTAGGGATTCAAATTGTCAGCTTCAAGGGCCTGAAGGGGACTTAAAGGCGGATTTAGGGGTTACAAAATTGTATGTGGAAAACGGTCCTTTCTATATGACCTTGACATGAATTTGTGCCTTAGTATTACATCATGTATTTATACTATTCCTGGAATTTTAAAATAAAAATGTATATTGCCTGAGCGTTTAATGTAAACAGCAATACGGCAAATATATTGTAAAGGTGTTTTAACAACCGACGAGTTTCTCTCCACTGGAATAGTATTTACAGATTAGAACAATTTGGCAATAATGAGAGAGAGAGTGAGAGAGAGAGAGAGAGAGAGAGGGAGGGAGAGAGAGATGTAATTCTAAAGTAAGGGAGTTTTTAATTCATACACGAAGGCCATATGTTTATTAAACAATTGGAATGTCGGTCAAATGATACGCAAAATGTACACTTTAACACAAGTTAGTAAAAATAATGGTTTCTAGGGATGTCAATCGTTTCGTAACCAGATCGTTTCGTTTTGAATCCGGGATGTTTTGTTTTGTACAAAAGTTACTACTTATTATTATGGAGTTGAACTTTTAATTTTGATATACAAAAGGTGTTAGAGGAATTATATATTTTTGCACAACTAGTAGCAAAATATCCAGGAATCTGATAGTACCTAATGAGATACTGGAAGGCTGTTCCAGTCTTTATTTGTATATAAATCTAAGTGGCGAAAATGGAACCGGGTACAGATGGGTGATTAAGAGGAATTCTGCCTGGTACAAACTAGTTATCAAACAGGCTTACAGCTCCTGGACAATGGTTGGTTTTCTATCGCAAACTGCACCAGTTCCAAGTCTTGTTATCTTTGGCTTTTGACAGTATTGGAATACCCTTCGCTGGCATTAAGCTTGCGTTTACTACATTTTTGTTCCCAGCTGTACAACGTGGTAACTAGTAGGGCATTAGGATCAATACCGTCTGTAAGACCTTCCATGGAACTGTCAGCGAGTCTTCACCAACACGCAGTGGTATTTGGAACAACCGGTTACTGATGTCGAACGTGTTGTCGACTACAAAGTTGTCTGCCCGTGGGTCTGAGTCCGATTCGATGTCCTGGAATATCTGTTTGTTGCGGGTGACCTGAACCTAAGGACCTAGGAGACACCGGCTGGTCTAAATTTAAGGCAGCACAATGACAGGCGTGTAAAGTATAATGAAAGGGGTACAAACATAAAACTATACAAAAATAATGATCCTAAAGACCATTTACCTACTGACAATAAAAAACAGAATGTTTAACAAAAATTAACGGAGTCGCAACTATCGCGCTTAGGCTACACACCTTTGGAATATAATACTTAGCTGTTCACAGGTTTAATGCAGATGTTGGATGGTGTTGATAGTTAAAAATGCATGAACACACCTCAGTGTAGGACAAGTCGTGCTATCGATCCCGTTTGGTCGTTTGAAACTTACCGCTTGGCTGACCAGTTCGACATCTAGGGCCAGCCGTCTGTGCACAATCTTTCTGGAGGCTTCCATCGCGTGGAGCTGTAAGTTATACCACCTGATACTTGGTCTTTTCAAATCTCGGTGAGGTACTTTTCAAGTTGCCGAAACAGGTCCTGTGGTATCCAGATGTGACCGCAGGCATGCGACTTGATTACGTCAGCCGCAATCCATTTCGTTTGTGTCCAAGCAAGAGGGACTCTCCTCGAGGAGACGGAATACCCCTAACCTGTGATGGTCGCTGAGTATGGTGGCCATGATATGCCAGAACACTTTTCTTCTGGAGACACTCTGGGTATATTTCGTGTCGTTATTCCTTTCCATGCGTCTTCACCTTGACTTTCTTGATAATGGTACTGACGGAGTACGGGATCAAATACCACTTGGTGCGTAGGCCCACCATTTCAGTTAGCTGGATATCGTCGCATTCGTCATTAAACTTTGCTAAAACATTCATAATGGCGTCGCTTCGAAAGAGGTGTCCACGTGGGTTGTCGCTTGGGTCCTACAGAGGGGCATTCACGGCCATGTTCAGGTACAGGTCCTCCGTTTTTAAGCAAGACCTTTTAGCGCCGCAGTTTTTATTGCCGGCCGTTTTGGCTCTGGATTAATTGCTCATACACTGCGTCGCGCCCCTTTTGAATGACTCTAATCCAAATGTTAGGGTGATCCATCCCAAATTCTTCTTGGAATCTTTGACGGGCAGCTTCAACGGAAGGGCATGAGCCAGGCCAAATGTTTTCTATTTGATCACTCCAGTTGATATTTGAGTGTTTACCAAAAATCAAAATGCGATTTTCATGTTGTTTGCCTGAATGAAAAGTAGAAATTAATCCACTCGATCATGTGCTACTTCCAACATTCGATATGAGCTAGGTATAACAATTGATACGCGAACGGTAGGTTGTAGGGGAACGGCTTATATTTTTTTTCTACATCGTTAGATAACTTCCCGAATATAATCTTTTTAGGCATTTCCCCTTGAATCGCAAGGGAGATTAGGTTACTTGAATATAGTTATTGAATTGTTAAGGAAGAATGCATTCTATTAGCAAATAAAGACGGTAAAGTGTTAAAATCAATATATCTTTGATGCAGCTCCGAGCTAGTACCAAACTAGCCGGTGCCAAAATAGCTGGCTTTCCGACCTTTGCTTCTGTTGATAAAGATCCTTGACTTGAAACCGAGATAAGGGGATTCGAATAAAAAGAATTCTAAGTAGGGGGTTATGCATAGCAAACTTTGGACATAATCGGTTCACGCTTAATGTTGCTGGTATCTACAAGGACCCTTCATTTTTTCGGATGGTCTTCACTGCACTTCCACGATACTTCTTTAGGGGTTCAAACATATCTTTGGGTGCAAACTTTCAAGGAACGACCCATTTGAAGATCAATGTTTAGAGGCGCACATTAGGGTCCATTCATAATCATATATTTAGCTCTTTATTTCTTCTAAATCGGCTCGACGAATCTTGTTTGGACTTTCTGGATAGTTGGACTACATCCCAAACTAAAAACTACCAAAGGCCGTTGAAATCAAAATCAAAAGTAGTGTTTCAGATACTACAAATCGTTGTTAGAATTTAGCCACATTGTACGTGTTTGTCATACCCGCTACCCTTTATTTGCCCCTTATATCGGTGATACCACTCCATGAAATTCGTCAAAACTTCATTTCGTGAGGACTTCTTTTGTGAATCGAAAATATCCGCAGAGGTACGATTTCAAAGGGCTCATATTTATACTACAGCTTTCATCTTCTTACAGCCGGTGACATGCAAAGTATATTAACGAACGATCCATTTTTAAAAAATCATTTTTTATGGGTGCTCCGTAGGGTTCATACATTAATTCAACGGGTTACCTCCTTGTGGTCATTGTTTTACATAGCCATATATATTGCTTCCTTTTCTTCCAAATCGGCTTTAGGATGCACGTTTGCAATTGTTCGAGTAGTCACTGGGAAAGAACTGTTGAAAACAAAATTCTCTACGCATGGGTTGAGATTTTTAAAAAGGTGATAGAATCGATAAAAGTTCACGTGATTTTCATACCCCGTACCTTAAAGTTGCCCTTTACTTAGATCAATCCTCGCGATGATATTTCTCAAGACTAGTTTTTATCCACAGCGGTAAAATCTCAAACAAAGGTCAGTGTAAACATTTTTAATGGCATTAAACTTCTAGCTCATATGTACCCCCTTTTTCTCTCAAAATCGGCTGAAAAATTTTTCTTCCACTTTTCGCTAATATTGCCACATATCACTATCTAGAAAATGCTAAACATGGGGTTAAATCAAAAGTTTGCAACTTGGGGTTAACACATTGCAAAGTTTAGATAAACTATTTCCACACAGTACCGGTTTAATTTTGGCGGTATCCATACAGATCCTCGACTCTCACTTTCTGATTGCTCTCAACGAACACATCCCGAAATAAAATAGCCAGGAATAATCCATTTCGACATTTTTGTAGGGGTGGACTGAAGTATCATTATTAGGATTTATTTAGTATTGTTCCTATGGGATTTGTTATACGTACCATATATTTAGCTCCATATCTCTCAAAATCTGTTCATTTTCGATAAAGGTTTGCAACTGTTGGAACATACCAATACATCAAAACGCTCAAAAGGTCGTTGAAAGTCAACATCCATTAAATAGAAATTCCGTACAGATTATTGTTAGAGTCTATCCACAATGTACCTGCATTTCAGGTACCCATAACAATCGCTTATTTCTCTGATTCCGTTCGACAACAAGACTTCTTTCGTGGTCAACAGCATCGCTAGATATTAAAATCAAATGAAGGGTCCATGTCAAAATTCTCTAAGGAGGGGACTCTATGGCTCAGATATATACGTAAGATACCATCCCCTTACAAGGAGCGATACATGCCATATGTTTGGCTCCATTTTTCTCGAAATCGGTTGACTTTTATATACAGCGTGTGCTTATATTGAAAAATATGGACCTTTTACAACTTACAATCATGGACAAATGTTAGCTATGTAAACATTCTATTTATATAGAATGTTTACAAAGCATTTGAGTTTGATACATTCTAGGCTCAGTCTTGTTTATAATTAGACTTAAATTTTCCTTTCAAATGGTTCAAATCTAGGTCAAATACAAGTGTGTATAAACATAGATTTGATTCATTCATGTCCTATACCAGTCTATTGGAACCCATGGTCAGAGTATGCAGTTGTATTGTTTACAGGAGATATAATTCGAGAGTAATTAATAATTTTTTAGTCTTAAATTTTATTACAGCGTGAAGTGAAACAAACAATTAAATTAAAACCAACAAGCAATTGTTTCCTCTACAATACGATCAGTTGCTGTCACCGAACATTCTCATTACTAATTTTGGTGGTCTAACATATCCCTTGATACAAAATGTCATAGAACGATCCATGCCAAAATCTTTTTAGGGGTGCACTGTAGGATTCATACATGGAATTACGCGATAATCTCGTTGTGGGCTTTGCTATACCTACCGTATATTTAGTTAACTATTTCTTGAAATCGGAACAACGAATTGTCTTTGAACTTTTGCTACTGTTGGAGCCACTCGCTTTCTTAAAACTGTTAAAGAGGCACTAAATTAAAGTTCCTGTAGGAAAGGGTTCAGCAAGGAAAAACAGTTGTTAGAGTCGTTTCACATGCATTTCATATCCGGTGCAGAGAAGCTGTCTTTTCTTTCGCTCATTCCTCTCCACCAAATTCTTCCGTTTGTGGGTCGATATTATCGCTAGAGACGAAATGTCCATGTCAAAGTTCATTAAGTAGGGAATGTTAAAGATTATATGTATACGTAAGATTTAATCCCCTTGCCACCTATGTTTTAGCTCAACCTACCGTTGTATTTGTATGACCCATATCTCCAAATTGGCCCAGCGAATGTTCTCTAAACTTATTGTGCTGTTGGAAGTGGTGTCAAGCTAGAAACCGTTTACAACACGTGGATATCCTCGTTCCAAATTGTATCGGTTTTATATTGCCTGTATCACAAGAACCCCTCATATTTCTCAGATAGCTCTTGACGAACTTCATCGATACTTCTTTTTGGGGTCTAACATATCCCAGAATAGAAATTCCCATAGGAACATCCATGTCAAAACGATCTGAGGAAGGGCGGTTTGGATCCAATCGAGGGTTTGTGAATTTGTCCGCCTTCTTTCTTTGTTATAGCTTCCATGGATTTCCCCCCGTATTTATCAAAATTAGCTCTACGAATTCTGTAATTGTTTCCTTCGATTGGGGCAGATCCCAAACTAGAAACTTCCATAGGGTGGATGCAACCAAATCGTTTAAGTAGGGATTCAATTGGTGGAAATTCTTGATAGAATCGGATCATAATGCACCTACTTTGCATAGCGGGAACCAATTAGGACCTAGTTTTTATAATTTGTTGTATCAGTTTGCGTAGCTGTTTATAGGGTGAGGTATCAGCAACTACTTAACATTAATATACACAACTTGTATACAAAAACATTTATAAGACCTGCCGCATATGTTCCACGTTATGTGTGTGTCTTCAGGTGTCTGTTCCACTGAGCATCACTGATTTGACATTGCGTTGAATTGTTTTATAGTTAGTCACCACCATGTCCTGGAAACGCTAAAAATACACGAATTGGAATATCACAAGGGACTCCGTCCCACAGACCCCTCTCGCTCCCCTTAAACGATACTAAACAATATTTTTCTATCTGCGCTTGATTATCATATTGGTTAGTTAGGAACTATCTTGCAAACAGCCATCATGGTTCAGTTGATTTTATGGACAGGCCGCCTTACATTAAGTAAGAAAAAATAAAACAAATAAAGACATGCATGTTCAGTTTTGTCCTACATATTTTTGGAAACGTATAAATTAATTGTCAATATATGATAAAGAAAACTTTTCAATATTTTTATAATTATTTTAATTTCCAGTTGTAAATAGAATTAAATACGTATATTAAACTTCAAATAAGTTTATAATTTGTACTAACAATTTAATAAAACAATAAATCCTGTTGTCCAGATGATGTCTTTAGTTGGTCCTCTCTGTAAATTTTCAGAAATCCGATTTATGGTTAATGTTTTTAAAATGAAAATGAAGTTAGAAAACACATACTTTCAGAACTACTTTGATTGTATCATCAACGTCAAAGTTTTTCCTTCTTTACTAGTCGTCTGAGGAGGTCTTCTCCGGTTTGTTTAGAAAAGAAGAAAGAGACGTAGAAAAGGATATCAGCATGCAATGGTGCGAGTGTAATAAAATGGCTATAACGTGCACCCCTTTGGCATCTGGGAAGTTTCAAGAATAATACACATAATTGTATATTGCAGTTTGCATTCCTTAAATATTTCTATGCTAATGATATATATATTATAGTTATGATATATCTTCAGTTACAATATATAATTATTTACGTAATATGCTAGGTTTTGGAATTTGAAAGCTTAAATTTGCCAGACTAATAAAGATACTGTAAAGACGAGATAACATGCAAAATGAACATTTATTAAAACGGTTTAGAACAGTATTGATGCGAATATTCAACTGTGTATATCAAAACTTCAACGTGATTTTTCTTATGGCAGTATTTTTGGTAGGAACGTTTTCAAGTGATATGAAGAACACGAATTTCTTCCATCAAAATTCAAATATTGAAAACTATCAAAACAAATTAATTTAGATGTAAAATGTGTTAATAACATGTTAAAGTATACAATACATAGCTGGAAAGATTATGTAACAAACCAGGACAGAATGAGTCATGCCCTGATTGGTCTTGAATGTCGAAAATTGATCATTGTGTTTGAGAGATGTACTTTTTGCGGGATAAATAAAGCACATATACATCATAAATACTGTACATTGTAATTCTCAGATTTATTTTACATAAAATAGAATGCAAATAATGTGAGCGTTTCTAAGGTGTAAATATAGCTTTCACCGAAATTTGGCAGTGAAGACAGTGCATGTGATATTTTAATTTAGGCTTGCAGATCTTCCAATCCCACTATCAAACTGTCACCTGAAAATACAGAAAATTTGTTTTCCTTCGTGAGATTTCATAAAAATTAGAAACACTTTTTAAATCCTAATTTACACTGAGACGTATTCTCGAAAGGTTTATTTAATCACGCGATAATAATAATAATACTAATAACAATAATAATAATAATAGTGATGATGATGATGATGATGATGATGATGATGTTAATAATAATAATAATACTAATAATACCAGTACTAATAATAACAAGAAGAAGAAGCTGAAGCTAAAGATGAAGAAGAAGAAGAAGAATTCAGTCGACTGCAACCCAGTAGCATCATCAGGTTATATTTGTTCTTACATTTTCAAAGGTATATGACATTCTGTTTCTGTTTACATCGCATCTTAAATGTAACGTTTTGACCGAAATGTTCTAAACAAAACATCACCTGGAACTTGTACATTACACATCACAAGTTTGTCAGATCATTAATGATAAAGCATTTATTGAAATATAAAGAAAGTAAAATTCAAGTACAATGTATAATAAAATGATGATTGATTAATATCAGTATTACAGTATTGATTTGTAGCGATCTGTACAATATTGATTTGTAATAATATGTACAATTTTGATTTGGAATGAGCTCGTCTATGTTGTGTTGAAAAATCTGAATCTGACTTGACACTTTCTGTGTCTCGTTTCAGTTTATCAACGCAACATAAACTCGCACAATAAATCCACAACGAAATAGATCGAGGACACCGTTTAATAAAAACGTGTATATAAATGCTTCTAACGAGTCTAAACCATGCCCACGTCTGAATACAATCGATTCACACCAATCTGTCAAATTTTCCAAAATTTCCGCTTTAGCCCTAAAGTATCCCTTCAAGGAAAGCTTGGTTAATTCACGATCACCAATTTGTCTCGTGCACAGCAACATGATATGACAATATAACCATGAGGGATGGCTTTCAGTTTTGCGTGTCTGTAATATATAATGCAGAGACGCAGACATATCATTTAGTTGTCCAGCTAAAACGGATTTATGTATTTGTTTCAAGTTTTGAAAGTCTAATAATATTGTTAGATCCATTCTTCACGTTCGTTTGTTATCTTCGAAAACAAAGGTGAATGTTGAGATTCAGAGCCATGATTTCTCGTGAAACAAAGAATGTACGTTGAAACACCGATTTAACTTCCGGATTATCAAAAAGGCCTTATTATTCACTGTTAATTGTTGCCGATACACACAAAGACAACCACACCATCAGCTCATATTCTAACGAATAAACAATTACCTTTAAATCCATACCAAGAATGCTTAAATCTAACTCTTGTATCTCGACCAAAAATAGACAGGAAACAAATTCTCTTCTAACAGAGAGTATTAGACGAAAGGGGCCATAACTCCTTCTATTTCACATAACAATGCAAAAACTCTTCATTTTCAAATGACTATGCACAAAGTCATCATATTTAACATGACTATGGAAAAGGTCCTCACATTCAACATAACTATGTAAAAAGGTTAATAGAGAAGAAACATGCTGTGGTCATACGATGGTGGCATGGGGGTCGAAGGTTAGGATATAAGTAAGAGTAATTTTTAAATTCAAAACAAAGTCGGGGTGACAATAGGGTATAGTTGTTCTTATCATGTTAGAATTGTGAAGATCTAATTTGATACTTTGTTAGTCAGGATGCGTATCGGATACAACCATATGGCATATAATAATGACATTAAATATTCATAACGGTACGACAATTTGAATACCAAATGGGTGAAAGAGCAACGTTTACCTAGGTTAAGACCCGAACAATGTCTTTGCAAGTGGATAATAAAGACACCCAAATTGTGATCCGCGTTGATCCGCATAGACAACATATTGTAATGTATATCTTTATTATGTGTGTTAATTTCGTGTTTATAGAATGAAAATATCATTAACTAAATTACATATTAAATAGCTAATACCATATAGTTGTTGATTTGTACTCTTGGATGAGGTCATTTCGCTTCAGTAACCACATTATAGTTTCAGGTTAGGATAAACATTTGAATTTTGCCTTTAGACCTTGGAGGCTGTAGAAGGAATTTTAATGACGAATTGAATGGGATCTTACTAGGAAAATGCAGGCAACCCAGTTCCTGATTGGCTAGCTGTTAAAGCACTTGAACGTGTTGAAAGATTTCACTTCAAGATGGTTATTTGAGACTGCGTCTTAGCTTTTCATATAATGGGTAACCGACTGAAAATTGTTTTAATCTCGGTTATTTAATTTATTTTTTAATCTCAGTTATTCATTGGAATCCCAGATTGCTCATACGGTTTGATTTAGTAATTATTTTCGAATTACTGTGAATTCATTTAAAGATATTTTGAATTACATCATTCTGATATGTCAAGACTGTTAGCACATTTAGATAAAGTATTTATCATATTTTTCAGTAATAAGCAATCCGCACCCGTTTAAATCCAGCTTGTTAATCAGCAGACTTGCATCCCATCAAGCCTTAAGTTGGCATTTGTTGTTTTCCTACAAATACTTATATCTGAGTAACTGAACTGGTCTTTCATAAAAAGAACTGACGAAAGTCTGACGGGCTAATCTAATTTCATACCAAACAATCGTTTCTAGTTCTATTCGAGTTCATAATTTCGAATTCAAGCGCAGTTCTTATCATTGAGTTATATACTTGAGGGCATCTGGCAAACAGTACAAGCTTAAAAGACTGATTGAATTCAAACTAAGCACGCCTGGATTCTGCTTTCAACAACACATGACCCCAGAAGTTAAATGTAGCGATTCGCATTTTATTTAGAAATTCACCCTGTGTAAAATGCAAAACACGGGAGTAGTACCTTAAGGGTCCTTAGTCTTTGAAATTAGGTTTCCCCGTCTACTTTAATCCGGTTTTTATTAATTAGAAGGTATAAAAAATTACTTAATTTTTGAAGAGAGTTTTCTTTCTGAAACCCATGATATTAACATAGTAGATCTGGGGAATTTTGCGGAATGTAGGTATTTTTGCACCGAAAAAGTCCAAAGTAAAATGCCTTCCTGAAATTAATGAAAATGCTTGGATTGGACATGATATGACAAACCTTCGATGGAAGATTTATCGCCAGGTAATATGTTTACATGAACAATAATTTTTTAAATAGATGCGAGTAATAAATGACAATGCTTTCGTATTTAAACTCTGATGAGTATGACGTTTCAGATCATATTTTGCTAATTTGATTTCATCCTATCTCATTTCAAGCTGTTTGGCCATTGACACATTGACGGATGGTTAGGACAATATACCATAACAGTATAAATAAGCTGAGAGAGAGAGAGAGAGAGAGAGAGAGAGGGTATTACTTGGAAACAAGTCACTGACGAACTTGGGCTCTAAATAAGGTGGTCGTATTATATTACTTATTGACAGTTTGTCCCAGAAAAACATATTTACGCATTTTGTCCCGTCTTCGTACCAACTTTGGCAAACAATTCAGAAAATATATAGCATTTTCACTTCCTTGTTGGTGATAACTGAAGTTCTGCCTTTTAAAAAAAAGGATAGATCATGAGGTGCTATTGGCAATGGGGAAACATTTATCACACACTGCGTACAGAAGTATGCATGTCTATTATCTCGTGGGAAAGAAACATACAGGATATGTATTATTTGTATTTCATAGCATATGGATAATTGCTACCATCACCACTACTACTACTATGATAAGTAGTAAGACTTGGTGAGAACTGACGTACTTGTAGTAGCATTAGCAGCAATTGTCTCGTATCTTGTATACTAACAAACAAAACATATGTATTACGCTACATAATGTATATTTATACTTCGAGCTCATGTCTTTAATAATTGTATACTCATTGCCGACCACTCCGGTGGCTTAAGTGGTTAGAGCGCCGGGTCTCGGGTGCGGAAAGTCTCTGGTTCGCTGGTTCGAACCCTGGCCAGGTCATACAAAAGACTATAAAAATGGTACTAGCTTGGCGCTCCGCATTAAGAGGTTATTAGGACTGGACGGACTGGTGCGAGGATACTGTGACTGGGTGGGATACACAGGTTTATGTTATATTAGCGTCAATTCGATCCATGCATTAAAATGAAATTTTAAAAAAATAGTGGATAAGAGAAGAAAATCAAATAAATACAAGAACAATTGCAATGACCACATACTTTGTGAAGAAAAGGAAAGGGTTGGTAAATTTTGGGGTAAAGGTTATTTTTGTTATAACCGACCATCCAAGTTTTCCCCAAGCGAGTCGCTACTTGGAGAAACACTGCTATATGAGAGGATCCTTCTGAATTCTGAGAGATACTCGTAAAAATCCAGCGACAGCACGATACAGACACAATATCACAGAGACATAATTACTAAACTAAACTAAAAACCACGATAACAACGCAAGACATCCTTTTCATATGCTGAATTTAATCGAGCAGAAGGTACCAAGATGTTGGAATGTGAAAGAGGATAAGTAGCTCCAGCGGCAAAGTAACGTGCGATAAACACCAAAATGTCGGACCATGCAGGATATTGATCTAATCAAATCTAAGGCCTGCTTATACAGTAATATGTACCATTTATGACTTATGATACAATTCTTAGTTTATTTATCACACTATTAGGAATTTCGTTTTATAATTTTTGTAGGAAATAAAAAATTTAATTCGCATTGATGTTACAATTATATGCAGATAAGTAACTCAAATCAGAATAAGCGCTTGTCCAGACCGGTTCTGGCGTAATTACACGCTGTGGCTTTTAGTTAATTCCACCGCAGTAAAAGTCATGGTCCGCGATTAACTGTGAAATACATCTATGCATAGAAACATTTTACACCTGTGCTTGCTGTGCCTGTACACCAGTTGGGGAAAATATTTTATCCGCACATAATGATACCTCACCACTAAGCCATCCGTGTTGCTTAGCAATAGTTAATCAGCATTGTATCATGCGCTTCTCGCCATGCATAGTCGAATCTGCTGCAAGACTTTGTTCCAGTCAAAGGAGTTAACAGCACTGTCAGGAATGAGTTGCCGATTCCTACACGCATATTCGAGAGACGCTTCACAGTGTCTCTGTTTGGTTTGTATATGTTTGGAACGATTGCCCAGTAATCTTGAAGATCACGGATGCGCTTGTGATTCTGGATTGTTCAAGGATCATGCACAACAGTCTCATCGGCAATAGCACGTGCGATACGAAAATGGTGTCGTTCATCAGCGACCACGCGTGCAATTTCAGCCTGTGTGGCCATTGGAGGAATCTTAGTATGATACTGTGTTGACATTGCACGAAGCTGTCACGGTAACCGGCTTTTAAAAGCTCCACAATGATACCGCTGCTTCTGTTATAATAGATGGTAGTTTTATATCGATGATCAAACAATTTCGAAAGATTTAAATAATTAAGATCTCAGAAAAGCTTAATGCGAAGCGAGATCTACGCATGTTAATGAGGTAATTTTGCATGTGATTGGTTGGCATTAATTCCAACCTGAAGGCCACATGTCGAGTTGGATTTCGATTAAACTCCGAATGCAGCCGTAGTGGTTCAGTTGTTAGCCTGTCGGACTCGCACCTAGAAGCGGGCGGGTTCAAATCCCGTCGTCTGATCACCTTCGTGTAGGGTTCCTTGGTATTTCCTTGAACAAGGATCTTTACTTGCCTCGGCACGAAAGGACCTCCTTGTACTTACATACGGTAAAATATTAAACCACTCCAAACCATGCAAACTTGAATATTGTCTTATATCATCAATATATCGGACCAGTTCCATAATGAGCCGGTTGCGTGCATATGCACGAGGCTATCTTATGAGGCGCCGTAGGGAACAAAAACTTGTCTAATGAGAAAGTTGGAGTTGAAATTTTGATGTCATATGTTGAGCAATCCAATATCACGTGTTGCGTCAAACTGCATATCCTTAAAGTCCCATTCTCTTGATCGAAATTTTAGATTTTATATGTTGAATTATACACTGGTGATTTAAAGTTCTATTTCCTATGTCGACGTTGTACAGCGGTGGTTGAAATTTCAATATCATATGTCGAGAATCCATAATTCACATGTTGTATGCAACTGTTTGTGGTAAAAGTTCCATTTCATGTAGCGAGTATTTATATTTTATTCTGCTGAATTTCAAAGCAACGAGAAGCCGCCTCCTTGTTTTAAAATAAGGCGGTCCATTCACGAGAGCGACCTCTTGCGAAGAAATTCATAGTAATTATCGACCTGTAAATTTTAACTTTCAAACTGCAAATGCATGAAATGTAATGGCGCCTCATAATTGAAAATACGAATAGTGTATCTTAATACTCTATATCATTTTGAATTGTTAAAGTGGACATTGTGTAATGTTACTTTTAATACCAAAACGTCATTTCACCATATAAGAATAGGAATTCTGACAAGCACAATGAAATGTGCAACCACCGGTGTGTAATTCAACAGACAAAATCTAAAAACTCAACAAACGAAATGGAACTTTCAGCACAATCAATGTAATTCAACATGTTAAATTGAAACTCTCGACATATGACATTAAAATTTCAACAACCGCCGTGTAGTTATGAAGATACAATCTCAAAATTCGACATTGGACATCACATTTTCAACCAGCGCTGTGTAATTCAACAGATTAAATCTAAATGCTTAACATATGAAATGGAACTTTCAACATAAACTCTTGGAACCAATATTTAAATTAGAATTCTCGACGTATGAAAATGAAATTTCAACCATCGCCGTGTAATTCAAGTGACTAATTCTAAAACCTCCACATAGAAACTTTCAGGTCAAGCATTTTTAACACAACACGTCGAAATTCGAATTCTGGACATCTGACATTAGAATTTCAACGGCAACGGTCTGATTGGACCAGCTTTTGTCCGCTACGACGCCTCATACATCATGCATCTACTTTACAGGGCTTGTTTCCACTCTACTTTTTAACATAGAAAGTGCTTAGCAAATTTATAAGTGTTTTGATCCAAATAAGAAAATTTCATCTTAACCTTTTATTCTTCTGCCTTTTAACACTATATAAAACATTCGTCAATAGCGTTTTGGATGACTGTTTGAGGGTGTTAATAATAATTTCTCAGTAGGGCCGTTCAAGATCCGGGTAATACATTTCTACATAGTAGAATAATGTAATTATGACCTTGAACTTGGTTATGGATCGGAACTCGGTAATTATTTCAGGACACGTCTTATGCACCTCCTCGCTAGAACTAGTTTAAACATGTTTTTTGGCAATACATCTGGGAACCAAAGGGTGACTTACTTAGCCATCATCAAAAAAAGAAACACAACGCAAGACTTGAATCATAGATAAATATGTGTGGTCTTAAATTTCACATTCAGAATTAAATTTTATTTATTGATCTTCATGCACATAAAACTACATGAGCTTAAAACATTATCTTTGTTTTTCAAAGAATCGTGTTTCAAGCTACAACCCAAGCCAAGCATGAGCGAGCTAACTCAATATATTCTTGGTATGGCGGACGACAGATTCATCTGCTTCAAACTTGTATCATATATAAATGTGTGCGGTCTTAAATTTCACATTTAGAATTACATTTTATTTATTGATCTCCATGCACATACAACTACATGATCTTAAAACATTATCTTTGTGTTCTAAAGTATCGTGTTTCAAGCTACAACCCATGCCAAGTACAAGCGAGCTAACTCAATATACACTTGAAATGGCAGACGACATACTCGTCTGCTTCAAACGTTCCGGGACGACATACTTATCTGAGACAACCTTTCAGATCGCCATTATTTGTCAAATCTTCTGGTACACTTATCTTCTCTGTTTATCTGTCGACCGATCTAGCGTCTGTTTTAAAATCTTTATATTATCTCTGATTAAAAGATTGGACCTGGGTAAATCTTGTGATATACAAAATGTATTGCAAATACATACTTGTGAATCTCATATTGTGTTTTTATGGGATCGGGCGATTTGAATTATAAAGAAGGAAAGAGAGATTACATTAATATATGCCCAGACAGAATAGTGCGCCAGTGTTTTATTAAATCTTTATCTTTATTCAGGGACCCTGAGTGACCGAGTAGTTTAAAGCGCTCTCCGTTACGGAACACTGCCATCTCACCTCTGTCTGCGTTGGCTTGAGTCTAGAATTCGGCTAACGTGGGTATGTGAGAAAGCTCGCCAGTAACTTCTCGTGGGTCGGTGGTTCTTTCCGGGGTTTTCCCGGGTTCTTCCTCCACCATTAATATTGGCCGCCATGCATAGCCTATCGTGTGCTGAAATATAGCGTTAAACCCCACAAGAAGAAGAAGAACAACAATTATCTTTATTCAAATCTTCTGGTACACTTATCTTCTCTGTTTATCTGTCGACCGATGTAGCGTCAGTTTTAAAATCTTTATATTGGCTCCGGTTCAAAGATTGGACATGGGTAAATCTTGTAGATATACAAAATTTATTGCAAATACATACTTGTGAATCTCATATTGTGTTTTTTTATGGGATTGGGTGATTTGAATTATAAAGAAGGAAGGAGAGATTACACTAGTATATGCCCAGACAGAATAGTGCGCCAGTGTTTTATTAAATCTTTATCTTTCCAGTCGGGAGGGCTGTGCAATCGATAAATTACTTGTTTACGCCAGGTATGCAGTTGTTCTGCCCCACCCAGAAAATAGATTTTAAAATCGCACAACTAGGAACAAGAAGAAGACGATACAACTGGGCTTAGATCGACAAATCTAACGTGCATTGAAGACAAGCATTGCCAACACAACAACAATTACGCAGTAAACTAAAAACTATGACAAAACTGCGAGAGGAGTGGTACGGCCACAATTGAACATAGTATTTTCAAGAAGAAATATGAGCAACACATTTGCGCAATCTACACAGTCGATCTTACTGAGTCATATCGGTGCTAAATATGATCAGGAAATATCCAATATACACAGCAGTAACACTCACACCGTGTCCTACAATCATTGGCACCTGACCATTCAAAAAACATACTATATGGTTATCTAGGCACGGTATATATTGAAACTAATTAGAACACCAAAGCAAAGCAGTCGAATCTGTATGCATCCAATGCTACATCAGCAAACAGAGTAATAAGAAAGTTAATGCAGAAGCAGTAACGTCTAACGAAGGTGAGGTAGACTGCAAAATCATTTGTGCGGCCATCATCGTCGCCCCGTGCGCCAATGGCCCTTAGTACGCCACTGTGCAGAAGCGAAATGCAACCTGAACAAAAATGCAAAAATGTAGCATACAGCGTTTCAGAACTATTCAGTATTATCTGAAACAAAATTAATCAAAAGTGGCAGGGTTTATGGTACACATCGAACAAAGGTAGAAAACTATATAGAACACCAAAATAAAGCAAATAGGAACACAAAATCACTGACTGTAAAAACCCATACGACACTACTATGTAAACAGGATTAGATCAGGACACATATTTCTGGCAGGATGCACAATAGTAGATGTGAAGCTGAACCACATCAGCCGTAGAGCTGAGTAAACAGTGTTGCTGGTCGAGTAGCAGCTGATCGGGCATTGCTGACTGAGATTGGTGGGTGCTGATTGCTTGATTGACCAACCTGGAATATTAACGGCTTGATTGGCCAGTGTGACTGGTAGCCGATTGTGCTGGTTACGCAGTGTGTAACTCCATACATGTAATCTTTCAGCCGTGGGCTAATTTTTGGGGTTTGTAAAACCCATTGTGTTTTTGGCACGGTAAAGGTAATTTATATAGCTGTCCCTTTTGTTTACATAATTTCACTATTTGGGTGAATACTTTTTACTATATGAGTAAAATACTACACTTGTGTTACTATTTGAGTAACATACAATAATAGTTTCGTTGTTAAATCACTGTGAATCATACACCCCTTGTCCCTGTACTGTGTAAAGTCAATTATTTGGATTTTCATTATTAAGTCCATGCTTTTTTATGTCAATTGATCCAATATTTGGATCATATATACTTACATATTAATATTGCTCATTCAAGTTGTTCGTTATTAAACAATGTATTTGTATCACCATCAGAAGTGTTCGGTTGTAGATCCCAAATCCCATCCGATTGTCTTGTTACATATAGCGATCTCTTGTCTTTAGCTAGGAAACGTAGTGTACATCAATGGCCCTATGACTTCCATCAGTGGACGTTTTGCTTCACTTCACACTTTGTCAACCTTGTCAAAAATAGTTTATTTGCTTGAAAAATTGTTTGTTTGTTCGTTTGAAACAAATGTTTTATGGTTAGTTATCGTTTGTTTGAAAAAAAATGTTGTATTTTGAAGAAAAAAACGTGTATGTCGTTTATTTTCAATTGTTATCATTATGCATGCTCTTTGACTTCTCTCTATCCCTCACCTTAAAATCAACTCTATAGTATTCCGACCCAACAAAAATCGTAGGATTATTTTTCTATCACGTGCACGCTTGAACCATATAAAGCGAGGCGTTTCCAGTCTGACCATGCATTGTTGACTGGTTCACCTATGAAGATGCCTTCTAATTTAGCTAAGCTAAACAAAGCCTACGTGCATAAACACACACACCATTACTGATATATGTGTGTGAGCGTGTTTGTGTGTGTATTGAATGTTTGTATGCGTTCGCGTACATTTGTGCGGATATTATATTTAGGTTTATTTTTTCTTCTTCCCTCTGTGGTGTGTGTGTATATTTGTGTGTGTGTATGTGTGTGCGTGTGTATGTGTATTTTTGTGTTTGTATGCGTTCGCGTACGTTTGTGTTGATAGTAGAGTGTGTTTTTTCTCCTATCCCTTCTGTATGGATATTAGAGAGTGTGGTTGTATGCGTTCGCGTACATTTGTGTGGATAGCAGATATTGTGTTTGCATGCGTGCGCGTACGTTTGTGTTGATACTAGATACTGGGATTTTATAGTTAATATTGGGGTATTTTTGATAGTAAATATTATATTTTTACCCTTCCTTTCTGTGTGGATAGTAGAGTGTGTGTTTGTATGCGTGCGCGTACTTTTGTGTGGATAGTATATTTCGGTTTTTTATACTTCTTCCCTTGTGTGGATTGTAATTTTGGGGTGTATTTTCCTTCCATTCTGTGCGGATAGTATAATTGGGGTTTGTATGCGTTCGCGTACTTTGTGTGGATAGTAGATATTGTGTTTGTAAGCATTCGCGTTCGTTTGTGTCGATATTATATTTGTTGTTTTTTTCTTTATCTTCCCTCTGTGTGGATAATATATTATGGGTTTGTTTTTTCTTCTTCCCTCTGTGATGCGTGCGTGTGTGTGTTTGTATGTATCCGTTCGCGGACTTTTGTGTGGATAGTAGAGTGTGTGGTTGTATGCGTTCGCGTACGTTTGGCTGGATAGTATATTTGGTTTTGTTTTCTTCTTCCCGTGTGTGGATATTATTTTGGGGTTTGTATGCGTTCGCGAACGTTTGCATGGATAGCATAGTTTTGGTTTTTTTTCCTCTTCCCTCTGTGTGGATAGTATATTTTGGGTTTGCATAAAAATAGAAGAAACCCAAAGGCCCTTTGTAAGGACCACTCATATGCCTAGAAAAGATTTGCTTTATTGCCTAATTTTTTTAGTGGGTTGTATAGTTGTTTGTGTGATAGATTGATGTTCATTAATCTATGTCTATGTGTTATATATGTCTATGTCTCTAGTGCATTTGTCTCTACCTAGACCAGTGTTCCGCCCAACTGAGGTCAACCCTTTGCTACATTGTTACCAATCTCCAGTACCATGATGTGGCCTCACCTGTTCCATTCATATTGTCCCTATACTAAATTGGCCCTATTCACTACTTATATGGCATGTGAAGAAATACTGGTTAGGAAACATCCCACATACGGATCATCCAGGTTACAAAACGACTTGCGCTCTTTTCACGAACGGAAAAGATTTGAACAGAACTTTAAGAAAATAACTATCAGGCAACACGCAGGTAGCATATGAGAAAAACAATTTATCAGTGGTGACAAATTATACTGTGGATGTTGAATATGTAGCTCTTTAAACACAAATCAAGAAAAATGAACTATTCGTCATTCACGTCTATTTTCCCAAGTATTTAGTTGGTATAGTATTTTGATAGTAATGTACATTGTTACGTGTCACATAACAGATTCATACTGACCAATTAAATATTGCATGAGCCTTTACATCTTATATGGTCATTTCTTTAATGCGTTAAAATGGTTCTTGAATTGTATACAAATACAAAGTGTTCCTAAATTCAATATATATCACTATAGTAACAATTGTGGACATTTTCAATGCTGATTTTTTTACCTTATTTTTATTATTTTACCAGAGTATACATATTTTATGTTGTAAAGAGTTTTAAAAAAGTTAATAGCACATGGTCTAACATAAAAATGAAGTTTAAAAAAGCTAAGAACTTTCTCTTGGACAAATTGGACAGACGGCCAAATAGTGACATTCATTATCAATTTATTTTTAGTCACCAAGGTTAAGCGTTAAATTATAACGTGTTATATTCTTCTAAATATCCAATACCTACTGTGATTACTGGTTCAGACTTTGAACCCTTCACTTGCTCTGATTACTTTTTCAGACTTTGAACCCAATACCTAATGTGATTACTGGTTCAGACTTTGAACCCAATACCTAATGTTATTACTTGTTCAGACTTTGAACCCAATACCTACTGTGATTACTGGTTCAGACTTTGAACCATTCACTTGCTGTGATTTCTACTTCATACTTTGAACTCATTACTTGTTGTGATTACTTTTTCAGACTTTGAACCCAATACCTGCTGTGATTACTTTTACAGACTTTGAATCCAATACCTGGTGTGATTATTTTTTCAGACTTGGAACCCAATGCCTACTGTGATTACTGGTTTAGACTTTGAACCCAATACCTACTGTTATTACTTTTTCAGACTTTGAACCCAATGCTTACTGTGATTACTTGTTCAGATTTGAACCCGATACCTAATGTGGTTACTTGTTCAGACTTCGAACAGAGGTAAATATGTGTTTCGATCCAGAGCTAATAAAGCATTTGTAACATCAGTTTCTGTTTGAAAGGAAATATAATTCTTAGCTTTGGATGAAATGACGACTTTTGCATTTCGTTCTTGAATGTACAAGTCGGTTAGGGTTTGGACAATCATACATTGTTTAGCTGATAAAATATATAAATTCTTTCACATAAGTCATAGTTTTGAAGCATTCATTCCAGTTGTAATTGTGATCACTTTTCACCGTTATACATTATATGATCTAATTTTGTTTCGAAAAATGTTAGAGGTTTTTCTAGATTGATTTTTGAGATAAAAATACTGCGTTGAGAGATTTAAGGGAAACATTGATTGACCTTACACAGAGTATTAAATGCAGCATATCAATATGGTTACCGTTTCTGAGTGTGAGAATCTACTCAGTTTGAAGCCGAGACAAAACCGAATAGTGGATGATCAAGTTTAGTTGATTCTCGTCATAGCTGCATTTGTGATATGTATTTCAGAAGATTACAAGAAGTGTCTCAATTTTATTTAATAGTATATAATATTTAAGGCACAGTGTGTGTGTATATGTGTGTGTGTGTGTGTGTGATTAGGATTTGTAACGTAGCTTTAAAAAAATTTCAGTCATGTTGCTACGATTTCTGCATTGTGGTAGTTTATAGTGATGTCTAGCACTAAGGTATCATGCCGCAGACACGTAGCATGATGTCCCACCCAGTCACATTATCATGACACCAGGCCAACCAGTTCTACCACTAACCTCTTTATGCTGAGCGCCTAGCGAGGCAGCGGTTAGTACCATTTTTATAAGTCTTTGGTATGACTCGGTCGGGGTTTTAACCCATGACCTCCCGCTTCCGAGGCGGACGCTCTAACCACTAGGCCGCCGGAATGGTCTTAAGGCACAAGAATAAAGATTTTGTTTAATATATAAGTTTAGGCTTTCTGGTGATAGAACACTAGTTTAATAACGAGACGACAGATGAAAGAAGTAAACAAAGTGACATGTGTGAAAAACATGATAAAAGTAGGATAAGAATATCAAACAAAAAACAAAAAAAAAAAACAACAACATGATATCACAGATTATTTAAGTATTTAAATTAAAACCAAAATGTATGTAATATCGACGTAATTACAAAAATCTCTTTTTAGCTACACACTTTTGGAATAAATAAATTAACTTTTCACAAGTTTGATGGAGATGTTAGATGCCTCTGATAATAATAAACAAACAAAAGCACACAAAAAATAATATAAAAAAAAATTATAATAAAAATATACAAAAGGAAACAAAACAACTAAACTTGATATTATGCATGAACAATCCTTTGAATGCAAAACCAAACGCCCGAGATACATTCCGATTGTTTAGTTCTATTGGTCTTAGGCCAGAAGAGCTAATGACTGACATGTTACTTATCATTTGTCTTTCATCAATCTGTCCGTTAGCGCAAGTTTGTTGTTGCTACCACTTACGAACTACTTCAATGATTTGCATGAAAGACACGTTTATGCATCTTTCTAACTGGTGTTAAATGAAAACTGATATTCAACGACCAACAGTAAAAATATTGCTATGGTAAGTCATATTCACTTGTCGATTTCACCACAATAAATTTTGCAATACATAGTTGGTCCTAAATGAAAATGGTGCCTCTTGGTTACCCAATACATACATACATACATACATACATGCATGCATGCAGGCAGGCAGCCAGGCACACACACACACGCACACACACATCATACATACATACATACATACATACATACATACATTCGATATTCAAGTATATCTTAGAAGTTTATTTCCGCTTCTGAAGATTTTGTTGGTGATTAACATCGCTTATTTTATGCGTGAAACTTGTAAGACAGCGCATAATTTGATTTAAAAAACGCTTGTCTTAAATGATATTGTTTAACTGACAATTTCCCCGCACAATTGTTTTAAACTTTCCCAATAATGTATTTAAATAAATGATTATTGAGATTTTTATTATGTCTTGCAATCAGTATTCCTCTAGTACTACTTTGTGTACCCGTCCATTTGTGTACTTAATTTTTTGTCGTGTTCTTAGTATAGAATTATCTATCAACAGAACTGCGTAATCCTACAATCCTACAGGTCAAATGAAAATTCAATACCATCAAATATTCTGCGTGTTTCATTAAAGAATTTAAGAGATGTGTTAAATTTTGACAACATAATTGTTATCATAGGTTACACTTCCAGTCCCATACATCAAACTTATCAGGTACTTATTAAATGGTATGGACTTGGTGTGAATATAAAGATACGTCTTATTTTCTTACTTTCCTACTTACGTGTTATTATCACATTTTACCTGCATCCATCTAAACAGAGTCGTATAGTATATAGCTTGCGCATTTTCGGCCAGTTTTTCATTTGTCATCATTAACACAAGCCCATTGTTTATTAATAATGACACACCATTAACTTTAGTGCAGTCATTTAGTTCAACGACCAAGCTAATAAAGTATTCCAGTAAACAAACTACTATGTTTAACGGATAAACCCAATGGTTATCGTGACAAATAAAACATCATGGATTCAGCAGTGAGTAAAAGGAAAATATTACGATCGAGGTTAGAGGAAGACGTAACACGTCATTTTGTTACAGCCAATACGAATATATCCACCACGCATTTTAGGCACATTTGGTAAATACTGAATGAGACAAAAGGAGAATTATTAATGTATGATCTTAAATTTAGAAAGAAAAGGTTTAAACTACACAGATTCTGTATAACACATGTGAACAAGTACAAATGAAGCCTTGTGATAGGCAACTGCCGATGGCAGAGTGGATTAGAGGGTTGATCAAGTTTGAACAGTTTAATAGCCTGCAGTTATGAGTTTCAATCCTAACAGCAAAACTGTGCGAGTTCAGAGATAAAAAATAAAATAAAAACAATACTACAGCAGCAAGACCAACAAAACTACTTGGTTCTTACACTTGCGTAGCCGTGAGATAAAATATGCACAGTCTATTGGATAACTTTCGGAAAATAAATTACAACATAAACGAAAGTCTCAACTAGAATATAGCCGTATCATGCAAAACAGCAGCGACGTGCCTGGCCCCAAAAATATAACCTATAGCTAGCTACAAAATGTACATTATAAATTATGTTTTATATACTAATATCTCTGGTGCGAAATATGTATTTTTGCCCAATAATGCTATATTTAATAAACAAGACTTCATTATTTACTGCCAAACCTCCACCCGAAATTTCTTGTCATTAGCTCTGGAACAGGTTTGGATTTATTTTCAAACACCGTTAGGATATAAACATTCGACATGTTTCATAATGTGGCCAAAATTTTTATTTTGTCTCCAACAAATGTACATATTTTCAGCGCAAATCCCACTGGAACTTATTTTTGAAAATGATTATCTTAATTAAAAGGGACCAGGCAGTTGATGTTTAGAATAGCATGACGGTTACAAACGCAAAGCTTGCAGACAGAAGGTACAAAGATCTCGATGGCACACCATCACACGCGCCTTTTGATAGTGCTACAGTTGTGTTTGAAGTTGTTCCAGTGGTGGCTTGGGCTGTGGAGGGTGTAATCGAAGTGGATGCAGCAGCACTTGTTGCTACCTGGGATGTTGAAGACGTGGACGCTGTTGCATTCGTCATTGCGGTAGATACTGAAGTAGTGGAGTTTGATTTTGAAGTAATGCTCAAAAGAAGCACTGAAAAATAGAGTTATTCTTGTGGTTAGTTTGAGTAGTTTTAATTTGGTTTTTAGAATTAATCTTATTTGTATTGTAACAGTTGTACACATGATGCGCTTTTATACCATAATTATTTTTTTGAGGAAAGGAAACAAACACACGTTATGAGAGAAAATTTAGACTGGTTTTACTTAGCGCTGCCTCTCTCTCCGTTCATTTCATTTTCCGTCTTCTCTAGGGTTAGACGGGTTCTCTCCGAGATAATTCCAATCTCCAATGTTGTCAATTGATAGTGCATGACTAATTGACCAATCACAACTTGATATAATAAATAAATAAATAAATAAATAAATAAAGCTTCAGATATTAGGAAATCATTTTTAAACTGACACTTCGATTTAATGAGATCGCGGACATGTCCTCGTATTTGGACATTGTATTGACTTGCATGTAGTGAGCTGCGTCATTTAGTCGCAAAAGAGAGAAGATATTCAATTCACATTTGTTGATACATTTTATTTTTAGAAGTGTATTTCGGCTAACTGAGTGAAAATCAATGAAAGTTAAAATTCTTTAATGACGTGGCGTTAAATCGTCAGGGTTATGGAGTGATTGTTATGCGGAACGTAAAGATTGTATTAATTGAAATGGCTACAATACATTCTACCACCCGTTTAAGCCTAACTTTTTACCAATTGTCTGTATAAAGAAATAACGTAGTCGACGAGACGCCATGGAACCTTATATTCCACGCATGTGATTTTCACAAAGGATGGTCATCAGTCTACCGCTAAGATTAGGAAAGTGTAAACTTCAGGATTCATACATTTTTTTATAACTATGGTAGGTTTAACACAAATTTATCATTTAAATTATTATTATTTTTATTATTATTATTATTATTATTATTATTAATTTATTTTCATTTTGGAAGCTACGGTTATCCACGGATGCACGATTTTTAAAAATGTGTTTTATGCAATATTATTGTCTTAAGTTTCTTTTCGTGTCACTCAAAATATACTTGTGTTCGATTATCTTCTTGTTCTTCTGTAGATACGTGTTTGAAATATTCTGTTTTAATCATAGTGTACCTGGTTGCTATTGATTTACAATCAGCAGGTCGTAATGTATCTTCTCCCCTTCTAATTACGTTTATGTATTCTTTTCCCTTGTAAACGTGCTTCTAAAATGCATGCTGTACGTTGCAGTTTGCCTCTTATTTATTGTAATTATTTTCGTATGCACAATGTCAGGTTTTTTCATGCAAAATAAATTAGTCGGTTTTATATATTTTGTAATTTTAAACGTTATTTGGAATCGGTGTTTTTAAAAATTTATAATTAGTTAATTCTTCATGTGTGATAAAATTAATATTTACATCTGGTATGTGCAACCTGTGGCCCGCGAGCCAGATCCGGACCCTGACTTGGTTTTATTCGCTTATTTACACCAGGAAGTTAGACATGCCGAATTTATATTAATATGTATTTCCCGTTGTATGACAAGCTCGCATTTGCACGTCATGTGGGTAATCTGATTCCCAATTAATATGAGATTAAATAAAAGATCACAATTATTATTAAATATAATCAGGAGTGTAAACAAGCTCCCTATTTTCGACTTAATTAAATCAATCTCGGTATGTGGGGGCGTGTTAGATCACAAAGCCTTGTAGGTCAGTAGGATATTGCTTTGGCTCCAGTATCGCATTACCTTGTTTCGGCGACCTGTATCAAATCTTTTTTCCTATACAAGACAACATCCATAAACGAATTTGCTTGAATTTATTTGAAAAGTTAAATATTCTATCATACTCGAATAATTTAATAATTTGTTTCCTTCCTTGTGCTGTCTCTCTCTTTTTCTCTCATGATAGTTCTAATTACAATTAATAATATGAATGAATATTGCTGTTTGAATTGATAATTAGTTGCCGTAAACAATAAAGCCCTAATTATTGGATTAAAAATATTTCTTTACATTTAGAAATCTATTCACGGAAAGAAAGAAGGAGGAATACATTAATGTGAACCCACACAACCCATCGAGAAAAAAATGTACATCACGTTCTTTTTTCTTCGCACCTGCACATCATGGTATAAGTATTTGAATAAGATGGAATCAGTGGCGCCGGCAGAATTTTTTATTTTTTATTTTTTTTTACTATTTTGGGGTGGAAGGTATAAGCATATAGTGGTCAGCTGTAAAGTTTTACGGATGTAGGATAAAACATGTTTAGAGGTGAGGGTGGGTGGGTGCGCTCCCTCCCCTATATGGGGCGCCCATGATGGAATCTATTTGTGGAAAATTTCTGAAAACAATCTGTATGAAATGCTTTTCTGTATAATGTATATAAAAGACGAATCCAATTATTATTATTATCGTGTGCAGTGCGTGCTCAGCCATTTAACAACGTCATCATCAGCAAGGTACAGAGCTTACAGTCCACAGAAGAACCGTGTCAGTGGACAGTTGTTCACAATGTGTGACATGGTCTGAAGAGCTCCACAGCAACAAGAAGAGTTAGTGGCCTGACCCAATGCGACAAAGTTGACTGCACAACGACCCTGTCCTGTCCGAAAACGGTTCAGTGTGGTCCACAGATGACGTGGAAGGTTGAAGCCAAGAGGGCAGACAGATGGCTCAGCTACAAGGGAGCGGTTTGCATCTGTTGAAGACCACTCGACACTCCATGCCGAAATAGCTCTCATATTCTCCGCAAAGGATCTAACCAGATTGGGCGTCTCGAAGTCAAGCGGACTGCTGGATGTGAGGTGATGTCCATTTACAGTGGAAGTTTCACACTGGCATAGACCTTAGTCAACCCTTTTGTGGTTGCTTCCTGACGACGCAGCTGTGGAGGAGGAACGTTGCTGAGTACCGGCATCCGTCGTAAAGGAGTAGGACGCAGTGTTCCAGAGATTATGCGCATTGTTTTGTTGAGCTGGACATCGATTAACTTAGAGTGGGATGGTCGAGCCAGACAGGACGCAATACTTGGCTGTCGAATAACAAAGGGCCAGTGCACTAGCGCCCCAAGTTGAGCCAGGCAATTTGCGGAGTAGGTTGTTTCGAGTGCTAAGTTTTGCTGCAGTTTTCTTCAGGTGATTGTAGAATGTCAGTGATCTGTCCAGAGTCACACCGAGGTATGTTGGTGTCGGGTCGTGTTTTATTTGTTGATCATTGATTCGCTCACGGTTCGCATTTGCATTGTTAAGGTGGAAGACGCTGGATACTGCATTTGTTGCGCTTGGCTGTAGACGCCATTTCTTGATCAGTACACCCTCAAGCTCAGCAAATGAGCGACTTTGGGTTTCGAGAGAAATGTCACCTGTATACATGAACTTGCGCGACTGTGTTACAGGTAAGTCATTGATATAGACATTAAATAAACCTGGAGGAAGAACAGACCCTTGATACGAATGCTACGATGGCACAGTACCAATAACTTGTCCTTAGTTTAAAAAAATGTTCAAGAAATGATCTTGACATAAGGGAAGAGGGCATACAAGTATGTCATCGTATTTATGATATGAAGACATTATAAGGACTCGATTTAGACTTGTCCTTTGCAGAAAAAAAAGAAAATACAAACAGAACACAAGCTTAGTTACAACATGAAGACTTGGTTCCACAGGATTCCATTTGACTGATACTCTCTCACATATATTTTGTAAACCGTACATTCTCAAACCTTTGAATTTACGATATTGACGGTCAAATATTAGTTAACATTTGACTTTATTGTAGATTGACGGTTAAAACGTAAACAAACAACAATTTCGATAGCAAAGTACACCAAGCCAAGCTGTCGATAAAACGGATAAGAAACTTGCCTGTCAGTTTGGTCCAACCGCCAGGGCTTTGCCGCCACCCACCCACCCCCCTCCACCCCTTTGATCGGCACCAGATCAGTAAAGGAAAGTTCAAATGAGTTCATGCTGCTCGATGAAAAGAAACTTGGAAATGTTTCAGCCGGGAATACAACACCTCAAGTCATGTCGCCACCTGTATTGATCGTTTAAATTGTGTATGATGTGTACCAGGCTCGCTTACCGAAAGTCTTATCTTCGTATAAAATTTGCAGTTGGGTATCCATTACAAAGCAATTGCGGGGTGGGGTGGGATGGGGCGGCGAGTGGTTTCAGTGGTATAAAGAGCTCATCGTTACAGATCACTGCCATCTCACCTCTGTCTGCGTGGGTTCGTGTCTTAGATTCGGCCAATCTGGGTATGTGAGAAAGCTCGCCAGTAGCTTCTCTTGGGTCGGTTGTTCTTTCCTGGGTTGTCGCGGGTTCATTCTCCACCATTTATACTGGCCGCCATGTACAGCCTATCCTGTGCTGAAAAATGGCGTTAAACCCTACAACAACAACAACAATAACAACATAGCAATGGAAACCAAAGCGGTGTCGGGTGACACAGACTACATTCATCAGACGTCATAGGGTAAACAAGACACATGAACGTGTAACGCTAACTACTATACTATTTCTGAAGTGTTTTTCTGATCATTGGCGGAAAGGCCAGAGTATTTCCTATTGTCATTAAGCATATTCTCTAAGCCTCGCTTTAAATCAATGAGACAATGCGATAAAGTGATTGACCTTCGAATGTTGCAATGAAAACAGTATTTTGGTATATTTCTCCATCATAAAAAAAATAATATTTAACATTGATTTGTAGTCTAAAATGAATAATGTTTACCCTTAACAAACATTTAATGACAAGTTGTTTTAAAAGCAATTTGCCGTAGTCAAAATCTCTTTGGCTCTCTCTCTCTCTCTCTCACAGTTAGTAAAAAGGTTTAAGTGAAAGAATTAAAATCTACAACTGCAAAAATAGAAAAATAAAAGCATAATTAATAACATAAGAACAAATGAAGTACACTATGTAACCTTCTCAGAATGTGGTGTATTTTCCACAGTCCGGACGGTGAATTCTTTTTGGTTTGCAATACTCTATGGGTGTTTATCAAGCAATGACAGGTATGTTACAGTCTTACGGCAAAAGCAAACTATCTATTTTAATCCGTCTCTGTACAATTATTTATACACCCACCTAGTTAGATTATAAAATATCGACAGCATTAGGAAACTATACATTATTTTCTTGTAAACAAAACTTTGCTTTGTTAATCAATGATTATTGTCTCCACGCTTTAATTATCCTCTGTCTATAGATTATCGAGATGCATTGTGTGATTTATTTTTTGAATAGGATATTTTAGTCTTTCAGTTAATTAGTTAATTGCTAAATTAATGATCTTTTAGTAAATAAATAATAAGTTGTTACCTATTACAAAGAGGGCATGTTTTACACCCCAATGCAGCTTGCCAGCAGAAGTCTCCATCTAGAATGACAAAAAATAAACATAGTTGAATAAAGTCGTAATGCCTATTAGATAAAATTAAATATCTGACGATAATTATTTTTCCATTTTGACTAAATCTAATAATTGTAGATAAATAATCGCAGAAAAAAAAAACGTGTGGCAAAACCAATTCAGCATTCAAGTTGTATAATTTATTTATTTTACGTGAATTTGACAAGAAATTCATCGGCCCCCGGGTGGCTGAGTTGTCTAATGCGCTCTCCTTTACCGATCACTACCATCTTACCACTGTGAGGGTGGATTCGAGTCTTGGTCAATGTGGATATATGAGAAAGCTTGCCAGTAGCTTCATGTGGGTCAGTGGTTCTTGCTAGTGTTTTCCCGGGTTATTCCTCCACCAGTTACACTAGTTACCATGTGTAACCAATCATGCACTGAAAAATGGCATTAAACAAAAACAACAGCAAAACAATAAGAAGTTCATGAGTGCGTTTGATGGTCAAGAAGTTTGCGCTATTTGACTGGTCTTAGACATGAAGGAAAGATGCACATCTGAAGCAACATAGACTCTTGGTTGGATAACCACTGATCCTTGCATATACAGGCTTCGAGGAATTGAACGTAGAGCCGTTGAGTAGCAAAGCAAGTGTCCATCAAAACGAGTACTGATAATAGCAGTAGTCGTATAAAATATAGAAGTAGTAGAGACAGCCGTATTATATTAGTAATACAGATGGCTGCAGCAGTAGTAATAATTCTCACAGTTATACCAGTTGTTAATAGAGAAGCAACAATAACTATATAAAAGACAGAATGGAAATCTTCATTTCAGTAGGGAAGGAGCATGAAAGAAAGTATGTTTACTTACTTTTTTCCCCTCTTGTCGAATTTAAAGCTTTATAAAATTATTCGAATATAAAATCTTTGTTTAATATTTTCTTTACCTGACTGAACGGAAATCTCGAGGTACCCGATTTATAAACCGAAATATTTAAGCAATAGACTTTGTATATTTGATATTTACTCGTCTGGTATTTGCCGATAAAAGAACCAATGGGATCGTTGATATCTGACTACATTAATCGTAAAAAATTGTCTCGACAGTGTTTACAACATTATCTCAGTTACTTTATCTTTTTTGATTGAACTTGTTGATAATTGCGCTCGATGTTCGCCTGCCATAAACACCGTGTGTACCTGGTAATTTATTTTTATCGTAGGGTTTTGATTTATAATTAAACACTGTGAGCATGACGATACGTTTTTTGTTTAACAGTGAACTATGATTATGATAGGGATTCAAATTGTCAGCTTCAAGGGCCTGAATGGGACTTAAAGGCGGATTTAGGGGTTTACAAAATTGTATGTGGGAAAGGGTCCTTTCTATATGACCTTGACATGAATTTGTGCCTTAGTATTAAATCAGGTGTTTATACTATTCCTGGAATTTTAAAATAAAAATGTATATTGCCTAAGCGTTTAATGTAAACAGCAATACGGCAATTAGATTGTAAAGGTGTTTTAACAACCGACGAGTTTCTCTCCACTGGAATAGTATTTCAATGTTAGAACAATTTGGCACTCCACTACAGAAAAATTCAAAGTCAGTAGTTAAATAATGAGAGAGAGAGAGAGAGAGAGAGAGAGGGAGATGTAATTTTAAAGTAAGGGAGTTTTCAAAAACAATTGGAATGTCAGTCAAATGATATGCAAAATGTACACTTTAACAAAAGTTAGTAAGAATATTGGTTTCTAGGGATGTCATTCGTTTCGTAATCGGTGTGTTTCGTACCTTTGTCGTTTTGAAACCGGTGTGTTTTGTTTTGTACAAAAGTTACTACTCATTATTATGGAGTTGAACTATTAACTTTGATAAGCAAAAGGTGTTAGAGGAATTATGTATTTTTGAACAACTATTAACCAAATATCCAGGAATCTGATAGTACCCAATGAGATACTGGAGGCTGTTCCAGTCTTTATTTGTATAAAAATCTAAGTGGCGAAAATGGAACCGGGTACAGATGGGTGATTAAGAGGATTTCTGCCTGGCACAAACTAGTTATCAAACAGGCTTACAGCTCCTGGACAATGGTTGGTTTTCTATCGCAAACTGCACCAGTTCCAAGTCTTGCTATCTTTGGCTTTTGACAGTACTGGAATACCCTTCGCTGGCATTAAGCTTGCGTTTACTACGTTTTTATTCTCAACAGTAGAACGTGGTAACTAGTAGAGCATTAGGATCAATACCGTCTGTAAGACCTTCCATGGAACTGTCAGCGAGTCTTCACCAACACGCAGTGGTGTTTGGAACGACCGTTTACTGATGTCGAACGTGTTGTCGACTACACAGTTGTCTGACCGTTGGTTTGAGTCCGATTCGATTTTACTGGAATATCTGTTTGCTGCGGGTGACCTGAACCTAAGGGTCGTATGGACACCGGCTGGTCTAAATTTAAGTCAACAAAATGACAGGCGTGCAAAGTATAATGAAAGGGGTACAAACATAAAATTATACAAAAATAATAATCCCAAAGACAATTTAGCTACTGACAATAAAAAACAGAATGGTTAACAAAACTTAACGGAGTCGTACCTTTGGAATATAATACTTAGCTTTTTACAGGTTTAATGTATATGTTGGATGGTGTTGATAATTAAAAATGCATGAACACACCTCCGGGTGCGAAAACAATTGTCGTGTATATATATGAACTACATCAGGGATTGGCATACAACTTTAAACACATATTTATCCATTGGTCTAATTGACTTTAAATGAATACGGATTTCTAGTATGGCCTCTAGTAAGTCATACTGATATGATATTTGGTTAGTCCTAAACGAAAATGGTGCCTCTCCGGATGCCAATATGGCTACCACAGTGGCCATCTTAACAATAATTGTATCGCTACTGCTCCTGAATAAACGGTGATATCAACGTGGGTTTTCACAAACTTGCAGAAAAAAAAGCACAAAAAACTTGTATTGATTTATACATGGAACTAAATGAAAGTGATGTCTAACATCAACTGTGGTTGCCACAGCAGTCATCTTACACATCCGTCTATCGCTATTATTCATGAACGCAAAGTCATATTACCATGGGGTTTTCACCGGAATACTTTCCATGAAAATGATGTCAGTCTAACGACCAATATAGTCATGAAGCAGTCACCCTAAAAATCTTTTTATCACTACTTCTCGTTGACAGAAAGTCACAGTAACAAGGCGTCTTCACCAGAAGACCTCTTATCACATCTAGCTGGTCCTAAATTAACAGCGTTTGTATCGGAACTTTAGTTTGGCATCATTTACAGTCATTTTGAAAATCTTGTTATTGTTACTACTCCTAGCTGGATCGCTATATTTACACCAGGATTTCTTCAAAACATTTCTTTTCATACGGCTCAGATCTGACGATATATGACTGTCACAGTTTACATTGGCCGGAATACAGCCTGAATGGATTTAAGAGGTCCGCAAATCTAAGGTTTTGTGTCTGTAAAATAGCTTAAATACACAAGCGTTAAGCAATGACAAAGGAATGACATCAAGGTGTTACCCGTGTTATGGCATGATGCTGAAAACGGTCGCTGGATGTCTCATCTAGTGTTAAAGCATCGAAGCCGTCCATCCGTAACCTTCAAAATTATTGCTTTTTAGGTCGATGACTATGACACAGAACTGTTGGAGAAATAACCGGGTTTTCCAGATTCTGACGAGAGTGAACGTGAGAATTTCATTCTATAATGGCAAGAGAACTGGTCCGGGCTCGTTGCCAAACCCCGCGCAGTGGTTGTAGTGATCATCATTCCCTCCCTCCCACGATAAGACACCTTCTGCTGCAGCGAAAGTGCTAGTATTCCCAGCTAAACGTAAATAGGTTTCTGATGGTAGGGGTGATCTCACTTGCTCGATATTAATCTGGAACAAACTGGTACCCGCTGACTTTATGCTACACCAGTAGCGTATACCCCTTGGCGATGCAGGCGCCTATTTTGCTATCTGCGACATTACTTCGCCGTCACGCACGCATGGCCACTCTGCCATATCTTTGATGGGTCTGAGCAAGTTCTAATTGCGGTTTCCAAAAGCAGTTAAAGCGTCTAAGACTCTGGTTCTCTGAGTCTCTCATACCAGATGAATATGGAAACAGCTTGACATTAAACATTTTTTTTTGACGCTGATGCCTAGTCGCCGTTGGAGGTTTTATATGGGGAAGCCTGCGAGATAGACGGTGAACGCATCTCCGTTGTTGACGAAAACACAAAAATAAAGCGTTGCGTTCACGGCATATAAAACCCGACGAGTTTAGCGTCGTATTTCCACCGACCACTGCCGCATTGGCTGTGAAGCACATACTTTTTACGTCATGACTCTGTTTTAGGCCTCAAGGCACGCTCCGAAATGACGTCGTACTGCCTGATCTGCAAGCAAAAGACCAAAACTATCGCAGACCGTATGATACTTTCAATAGCCGGAGGTATGAGCTCTGACGAATCTTCATGGTCTGTGGGGCAAGCAAATACATGGGTGAAGGTGGAGTTGACGGGGTTGTCTTAGTGCATGTACCCTGTAGAGAGACAACTACCACGCCACAACTACTACGAGAGAGCAGAGTACGAGGCTCGATATCAGGATTTGACGCCTCTAGCTGCCCAAAGAGAGGCAAGGCTCCTATCAACCGTGGACGTCGAATTATAGAGGACTGATTAGCGAACATTTGCATCCATGATTGACGCAACCCTCACAAAGTGAACGACGTAACCTCCACTTTGCGGCCTCTTGTAGTGAAAGCCTCGGCCGCCAATGAGTGGCTAGGAAACACGCTTAATCGCAGATTGACCCGCAGGTGCCTCTCCGAGTGTTACGCCTCGGTCAGGAAGATAAGGTTGGGCGGAAGAGCCCTCGGCCACCAAGGAGACTTTCGGGCATACCGTCACGCTGGCGCGAATCAACAATTGAAAGCCACTCCGGTATCCTGAGCTGCTGAATGTTGATCCCGGACGTGAGTATTCAGGTGTTCGTTGCAGCGAGGCCTGAACACCGGATATTGTAGAACAGTTCAATAAAATCTTAGATGAGCGATTGCTTGGGCATTAATATTTCCTGGAGCTGTTATCTTTCTGCTGAGACCAACATCGAGTGGGTTTGACCGTTATAAGCCTTGCTGGTTGTTATGAGAGGTTACCTTGGTGGCGTCTGCAGCACACGTTGGATATCGTCAAAGCCACTCCGGGCCTTGTATAATATTTGAATGTGCCTATGGAGATGCAGTGTTGGACAAGTCGTGCTATAGATCCCGTGTGGTCGCTTGAAACTCACCGCTTGGCTGACCAGTTCGACATCTCGGGCCAGCCATCTGTGCACAATCTTTCTGGAGGCTTCCATCGCGTGGAGCTGTAAGTTATACCACCTGATACTTGGTCTGGTCAAAGCTCGGTGAGGTACTCTTCAATTTGCTGCTACAGTTCCTGTGGTATCCAGATGTGACCGCAGACACGCGACTTGATTCCGTCAGCAGCAATCCATTTCGTCGTGTCCAAGGAAGAGGGACTCTCCTCGAGGAGATGGAATACCCCTAGCCTGTGAGGGTCGCTGAGTTTGGCGGCCATGATATGCCAGATTACTTTTCTTCTGGAAACACTCTAGGTATATGTCGTGTCTTTGTTCCTTGGCATGCACCAATGCCTTGGCTTTCTTGTACCTCTTGGGTCGAAGGCCGAGCAGTTTAGTTAGCTGGATACCGTCGCTTTCGTCATTAAACTTTGCTAAAACATTCGTATTGGCGTCGCTACGAAAGAGGTGTCCACCTGGGTTGTCGTATGGGTCCTACAAAGGGGCATTCACGGCCATGTTCAGGTACAGGTCCTCCGTTTTCAAGCAAGACCTTCAGGCGCCGCAGTTTTTATTGCCGGTCGTTTTGGCTCTGGATGAATTGCTCATATACTCCGTCGCGCCCCTTTTGAATGACTCTAATCCAAATGTTAGGGTGATCCATCTAAAATTCTTCTTGGAATCTTTGACAGCAGCTTCAACGGAAGGGCAGGACCCAGGCCAAATGTTCTCTATTTGATCACTCTAATTGATATTTGAACGTTGCCCAAAAATCAAAATGCGATATTCATGTTGTTCACCTGAATCAAAAGTAGAAATTAATCCACTCGATCATGTGCTACTTCCAACATTCGATATGAACTAGGTATACCAATTGATACGCGAACGGTAGGTTGTAGGGGAACGGCTTATATTTTTTTCCTACATCGTTAGATAACTTCCCGAATAGAATCTTTTTAGGCATTTCCCCTTGAATCGCAAGGGAGATTAAGTTACTTGAATATAGTTATTGAATTGTTAAGGAAGAATGCATTTTATAATCAAATAAATACGGTAATGTGTTAAAACCAATATATATTTGATGCAGCTCCGAGCTGGCACGCTCCAACATCTAATACGTAACGTATAAACGCAACGTCTTTTATCTCGCGTCAACATGGCCGCCAAAACGGCTAGTACCAAATTATCAGGTGCCAAAATAGCCGGCTTTCCGACTATTGCTTCTGTTGGCAAAGATTCTTGACTTTAAACCATGCTACGGGGATTCGAATAAAAGGTATATGCCATTCTGTTTCTGTTTATATCGCATCTTAAATGTAACTTTTTGACCGAAATGTTCTAAACAAAACATCACCTGGAACTTGTACATTACACAGGACAACTTTGTCACATAAATGATGATAAAGCATTTATTGAAATATAAAGAAAGCAGAATTAAAGTACAATATATAATAAAATGATAATTAATTAATATCAGTATTACAATATTGACTTCTAGTAATCTGTACAATATTGATTTGTAATAATATGTACAATATTGACTTGTAATAAAATGTAATAACATTGATTTGCAATAATATGTACAATATTGATTTGTAGTAATCTGTACAATATTGATTTGTAATAATCTGTACAATATTGATTTGCAATAATATGTAATAATAATAATATGTGATTTGCAATGAGCTCGTCTATGTTGTGTTGAAAAATTTGAATCTGACTCTACACTTTCGGTGTCTCGTTTCAGTTTATCAAGGCAACATAAACTCGCACAATAAATCCACAATGAAACAGCTCAATAACACTGTATAATAATAACGTGTATTTAAATGCTTCTAACGAATCTCACATTTTAATACTATCGATTCACACCAATCTGTCAAATTTTCCAAAATTTCCGCTTTAGCCCTAAAGTATCCCTTCAAGGAAAGCTTGGTTAATTCACGACCACCAATATGTCTCGTGTACAGCAACATGATATGACAATAGAACCATGAAGGGTGGCTTTCAGTTTTGCGTGTCTGTAATCTATAATGCAGAGACGCAGACATATCATTTAGTTGTCCAGCTAAAACGGATTTATGTATTTGTTTCAAGTTTTGAAAGTCTAAGAATATTGTTAGATCCATTCTTCATGTTCGTTTGTTATCTTCGAAAACAGAAAGGTGAATGTTGAGATTCAGAGCCATGATTTCTCGTGAAACAAAGAATGTGCCTTGGAACACAGATTTCACATCCGGATTATCACCAAGGCCTTATTATTCACTGTTAATTGTCGCCGAAACACACAAAGACAACCAACCATAAGCTCATATTCTAACGAATAAACAATTACCTTTAAATCCATACCAAGAATGCTTAAATCTAACTCTTGTATCTCGACCAAAATTAGACAGGAATCAAATTCTCTTCTAGCAGATACTATTAGACGAAAGGGGCCATAACTCCTTCTATTCCACATAGCAATGCAAAAAATCTTCATATTCAACATGACTGTGCATAAAGTCATCATATTCAACATGACTATGGAAAAGGTCCTGACATTCAACATAACTATGTAAAAAGTTTAACAGAGAAGAAAAATGTTGTGGTGGCATGGGTGTCGGAGGTTAGTATATAAGTAAGAGTAATTTTCATATTCAAAACAAAGTCTGGGTGACATTAGGATATAGCTGTTCTTAACATGTTCGAATTGTGAAGATCTGCTTTGATACTTTGTTAGTCAGGATGTGTATCGGATACAACCATATGGCATATAATAATGACATTAAATAATCATAACGGTACGACAATTGGAATACCTAGGTTAAGAACCGAACAAGGTCTTTGCAAGTGGATAATAAAGACACCCAAATTGTGATCCGCGTTGATCCGCGTAGACAACATATTGTTATGTATATCTTTATTATGTGTGTTAATTTTCGTGTTTATAGAATGAAATCTTCATTAACTAAATTACATATTAAATAGCTAATACTTTATAGTTGTTGATTTGTATTCTAGGATGAGGTCATTTCGCCTCAGTAATTACATTATAGCTTCAGGTTAGGATAAACATTTGATTTTTGTCTTTTGACCTTGGAGGCTGTAGAAGGAATCTTGATGACGAATTGAATGGGATCTTACGAGGAAAATGCAGGCACCCCAATTCCTGACTGGCTAGCTGTTAAAGCACTTGAACGTGTTGAAAGATTTCACTTCAAGATGGTTATTTGAGACTGCGTCTTAGCTTTTCATATAATGGGTAACCGACTGAAAATATTTCGTATTCCTAGCATAAACATCAGCCTTACAAGAGACATACAGTTGTGATAATTTGAGTGGATTTATTTCGTTTTAATCTCGGTTATTTAATTTATTTTTAATCTCAGTTATTCATTGGAATCCCAGATTGCTCATACATTTTGATTTAGTAATTATTTTCTAATTACTGTGAATTCATTTAAAGACATTTTCAATTACATCATTCTTATATTTCAATACTGTTAGCACATTTAGATAAAGATTTTATCATATTTTTCAGTAATAAGCAATCCGCACCCGTTTAAATCCAGTTTGTTAATCAGCAAATTTGCATCCCATCAAGCCTAAATTTGGAATTTGTTGGTTTCCTACAAATGCTTATATCTGAGTAACTGAACTGGTCTTTCATAAAAAAATTGACGAAAGTTTGACAGGCTAATTTAATTTAATAGCAAACAATCGTTTTTAATTCTAATCGAGTTCATAATTTCGAATTCAAACGCAGTGCTTATCATTGAGTTATATACTTGAGGGCATCTGGCAAACTGTACAAGCTTAAAAGACTGATTGAATTCAAACTAAGCACGCGTGGATTCTGCTTTCAACAACACACGACCCCAGAAGTTAAATGTAGCGATTCGCATTTTATTTAGAAATTAACCCTGTGCAAAATGCAAAACACGGGAGTGGTACTTTAAGGGTTCTTAATCTTTGAAATTAGGTTTCCCCCTCTACTTTAATCCGGTTTTTATTAATTAGAAGGTATACAAAATTACTTAATTTTGGAGAGAGGTTTCTTTCTGAAACCCATAATATTCACATAGTAGATCTGGGGAATTTTGCGGAATGTAGGTATTTTTGCACCGAAAAAATCCAAAGTAAAATGCCTTCCTGAAATTAATGAAAATGCTTGGATTGGACATGATATGATAAACCTTCGATGGAAGATTTATCGCCAGGTAATATATTTGCAAGAACAATAATTTATTAAATAGGTGCGAGTAATAAATGACAATGCTTTCGTATTTAAACTCTGATGAGTATGACGTTTCAGATCATATTTTTCATCCTATCTCATTTCAAGCTGTTTGGCCATTGAGACATTGACGGATGATTAGCACAATATACCATAACAGTTTACATAAGCTGAGAGAGAGAGAGAGAGAGAGGGGGGGGGTGTATTACTTGGAAACAAGTCACTGACGAAGTTGGGCTCGAAATAAGGTGGTCATATTGTATTACTTATTGAAAGTTTGTCCCAGAAAAACATATTTACGCATTTTGCCCCGTCTTCGTATCAACTTTGGCAAACAATTCAGAAAATACATAGCATTTTCACTTCCTTGTTGGTGATAACTGAAGTTCTGCCCTTTAAAAAAAAAAGGATAGATCATGAGGTGCAGGTTGCTATTGGCAATAGGTAAACATTTATCACACACTCCCTACAGTAGTATGCATGTCTATTATCTCGTGGGAAAAAACATACAGGCTATGTATTGTTTGTATTTCATAGCATATGGATAATTGCTACCACAGCCACCATCGCCACTACTACTACTATGATAAGTAGTAACACTTGGTCAGAAATGACGTAGTTGTAGTAGCAGTAGTAGCAATTGTCTCTTATCTTGTATACTGACAATAAAAAAATATGTATTACGCTAATAATGCACATTTGTACTTCGAGCTCGTGTGTTTAATAATTGTATACTCATTGCCGACCACTCCGGTGGCATAAGTGGTTAGAGCGTCGGGCCTCGGGTGCGGGAAGTTCCTGGTTTGAACCCTGGCCAGGTCATACTAAAAGTTATAAAAATGGTACTAGCTTGGGGCTCCGCATTAAGAGGTTATTAGGACTGGTCGGACTGGTGTCAGGATACTGTGACTGGGTGGGACACACGGGCTTTTTTTATATTAGCGTCAATCCGATATATGCAATAAAATTAAATTAAAAAAAAATATTGGATAAGATAAGAAAATCAAATAAATACAAGGACAATTGCAATGACCACATATTTTGTGAAGAAAAGGAAAGGGTTGGTGAATTTTGGGGTAAAGATTATTTTTGTTATAAACGACCATCTAAGTTTTCCCCAAGTGAATCGCTACTTCGAGAAACACTGCCATATGAAATCCTTCTAAATTCTGATAAATAATCGTACAAATCCAGGAGAGCACGATAGAGACACAATACCACAGAGACATAATTACTAGAACTAAACTAAAAACAGCGATAACAACGCAAGACATCCTTTTCATATTGCTGAATTTATTCGAGCAAAAGGTACCAAGATGTTGGAATGTGAAAGAGGATAAGTAGCTCCAGCGGCAAAGTAACGTGCGAAAAGCACCAAAATGCCGGACAATGCAGGATATTGATCTAATCAAACCTAAAGCCTGTTTATTCAGTAATATTTACCATTTATGACTTATGATACAATTCTTAGTTTATTCGTCACACTATTAGGAATTTCGTTTTATAATTTTTGTAGGAAATACAAAATTTAATTGGCATTGATATCACAATTATATGCAGATAAGTAACTCAAATCAGAATAAGCGCTTGTCCAGACCGCTTCTGGCGTAATTGCACGCTGTGGCTTTTAGTTAATTCCACTGCAGTAAAAATCATGGTCCACGATTAACTGTAAAATACATCCATGCATAGAAGCATTTTACGCCTGTGCTTGTTGTGCCTGCACACCAGTTGGGGAAAATATTTTATCCACACATAATGATACCTCACCACTAAGCCATCCTTTTTGCTTAGCAATAGATGATCAGCATTGTATCATGCGCTGCTCGCCATGCATAGTCGAATCTGCTGCAAGACTTCGTTCCAGTCAAAGGAATTAACAGCACTGTCAGGAATGAGTTGCCGATTCCTAGATGCATATTCGAGAGACGCTTCACAGTGTCTCTGCTTGGTTTGTATATGTTTGGAACGATTGCTCAGTAATCTTGAAGATCACGGTTGCGCTTGTGATTCTGGATTATTCAAGTATCATGCACAACAGTCTCATCGGCAATAGCACGTGCGATACGAAAATAGTGCCGTTTATCAGCGACCACGCGTGCGATTTCATCCTGTGTGACCATTGGAGGAATCTTAGTATGATTCTGTGCTTACATTGCACGAAGCTGTCACGGTATCCGGACTTTAAAAGTTCCATAATGATACTGCTGCTTCTTTTATAATAGATGGTAGTTTTAGATCGATGATCAAACATGTTCGAAAGACTTAAATAATTAAGATCTCAGAAAAGCTTAATACGAAGCAAGGTCCACGCATGCTAATTAGGTGATTTTGCATGTGATTGGTTGGCAGTATTTCCAGCCTAAAGGCCACCCAGAAGCGGGTGGGTTCAAATCCCGTCGTCTCATCACTTTCGTGCAGGGTTCCTTGGTATTTCTTGGACAATGATCTTTACTTGCCTTGGCACGAACAGATCTTGTACTTACATACGGCAAAATACCAAACCACTCCAAACCAAGCAAGCTTGAATATTGTCTTATATCATCAATATATCGGACCAGTTCCATAATGAGCCGGTTCCGTGCATATGAACGAGGCTATCATATGAGGCGCCGTAGGGGACAAAAGCTTGTCCAATGAGAAAGTTGCTGTTGAAATTTCGATGTCATATGTCGAGCAATCCAATATCACGCGTTGCATCAAATTGCATGTCCTTGAAGTTCCATTCTATTGATCGAATTTTTAGATTTTATATGTTGAATTATAAAGTGGTGATTTAAAGTTTTATTTCCTATGTCGACGTTGTACAGCGGTAGTTGAAATTTCAATATCATATGTCGAGAATCCATAATTCACATGTTGTATGAAACTGTTTGTGGTAACAGTTCCATTTCATGTTGCGAGTATTTAGATTTCATCTGTTGAATTTCACAGCAACGAGAAGCAGCCTCCTAGTTTAATGATAAGGCGGTCCGTTCACGAAAGCGACCTCTATCAAAGAAATTCATAGTAATTCACCATCTGTGAATGGTCACTTTCAAACTGTAAATGCATGAAATATAATGGTGCCTCATAATTGAATAAATGATGTATCGTAATACTCGATATTATTTTGAATTGTTAAAGTGGACATTATGTAATGTTACTTTTAACACTACCACATCATTTCACCATAGAAAAATAAAAATTCTGACTAGAACAATAAAATGTTCAATCACCGCTGTGTAATTCAACAGACACAATCTAAAAACTCAACATATATAATGGAACTTTTAGCAGAATCAATGTGATTCAACAGGTTAAACTGAACCTCTCGACATATGACATTAAAATTTCAACAACCGCAGTGTAGTTATGAAGACACAATCTAAAAGCTCGACATTGGACATCAAGTGTTCAACCAGCCCTGTGTAATTAAACAGATTAAATCTAAATACTCAGCATATGAAATGGAACTGTCAACATAAACTCTTTCAACCAATATGTAAATTAGAATTCTCGACGTATGAGATTGAAATTTCAACCAGCGCCGTGTAATTCAAAAGACTCATTCTAAAACCTCCACATAGAAACTTTCAGGTCAAGCATTTTTAACACAACACGTCGAAATTCGAATTCTGGACACATGACATTAGAATTTCAACGGCAACGGTCTGATTGGACCAGCTTTTGTCCCCTACGACTCCGCATTATATCATGCGTCTACTTTACAGGGCTTGTTTCTTAACATAGAAAGTCCGTAGCCAATTTATAAGTGGTTTGATTCAAATAAAAATCTTTCATTTTAATTTTTTATTCTTCTGCGTTTTAACACTATATAAAACGTTTGTCAATAGCGTTTGGGATGACTGTTTGAGGGGGTTTAATAATTTCTCAGTAGGGCAGTTCAAGATCCAGGCAATACATTTCTACATAGTCGAATAATGTGATTATGACCCTGAACTTGGTTATGGATCGGAACTCGGTATTTATTTGAGGGCATGTCTTTTGCACCTCCTAGGTAGAACTAGTTTAAACATGTTTTTGGTAATACATCTGGGAACCAAAGGGTGTCTTGCTTAGCCATCATAAAAAAAAACAAACAAAAAAAACAACAACAACAAAACGAAACACATAGAAGACTTGTATCATAGATAAATGTGTGCGCTATTAAATTTCACATTTAGAATTAAATTTTATTTATTGATCTCCATGCACATAAAACTATATGAGCTTAAAACTTTATCTTTTGTTTTTAAAGTATCGTGTTTCAAGCTACAACCCAGGTAAAGTACGAGCGAGCTAACTCAATATACGCTTGGAATGGCTGACGAGAGACTCGTCTGCTTCAAACGTTCAGGGACGACATACTTATCTGGGTCAAACTTTCAGATCGCCATTATTTTTCAAATCTTCTGGTACACTTATCTTCTTTGTTTATCTGTCGACCGATGTAGTGTCAGTTTTAAAATATTTATATTGGCTCTGGTTAAAAGACTGTAGATATACAAAATTTATTGTAAATACATACTTGTGAATCTCATATTGTGTTTTTGTGGGATGGGGTGATTTGAATTATAATGAGGGAAGGAGAGATTACACTAGTATATGCCCATACAGATTAGTACGACAGTGTTTTATTAAATCTTTATCTTTCTAGTTGGGAGGGCTGTGCAATCGATAAACTACTTGTTTACGTCAGGTATGCAATTGTTCTGCATCACCTTGAAAATAGATTTTAAATCGCACAACTAAGAACAAGAAGAAGACGATACAACTGGGCTTAGATCGACAATGCCAACGTGCATTGAAAATAAGCATTGCCAACGCAACAACAATTACGCAGTAAACTAAAAACTATGACAAAATTGCAGGAGGAGTGGTACGGCCACAATCAAACATAGTATTTGCAAGGAGAAATATGAGCAACACAATTGCGCAATCTACACAGTCGATCTTACTGAGTCATATCGGTACTAAATGTGATCAGGAAATATCCAGTAACACTGAGCCACTCACATCGTGTCCTGCAATCACTGGCATCTGACCATTCAAAAAACATACTATATGGTTATCTAGGCACGGTATTTATTGAAACTAATAGAACACAAAGCAAAACAGTCGAAATGCAACCTGAACGAAACTACATATACAAATGTAGCATACAGCGTTTCAGAACTATTCAGTATTATCTGAAACAAAATTAATCAAAAGTGGCAGGGTTTACGGTACATATCGAACAAAGGTAGAAAACTATATAGAACACCAAAATAAAGTATATAGGAACACAAAATCACCGACTGTAAAACCCGATTCGACACTAATATATAAATAGGATTAGATCAGGGCAAACATTTCTGGCAGGATGCACAATTTTTTTTTAAAACCCTATAAAATCGAACTGCCCACACTGCTTGCACCGGAAACTGTCGAACATGTGTCAAGGAAAACTCCCACGGTTACAGCCAATTAGTAATTAGAATCTTGCACATGAATTTCTTGTGCGTATTTGGACCTACCATATTCACGTTAAGCGGTAAAACTGAAAACCTAATTGACATGCTGCTGACTGATCGAACTCGGATACTGTAACCGCGAAGCCCAGATGAAGATCACAAAAATCAATAGGCTACAACGTCGAGGATATTTTCGTTTGTTTTCTTCCTACGTTGACACCGGATATATGTCATCGTGTAGTACCAAAAACGTGATACTTTTAACGAGTGGCGAAGCAAAGAGTGGCGAACTATATCCTGTATTAGTACCACAATATATCCGGTATTAACTTTGGAACATAAAGAGAGACGTCTGGTTGATTTTCTTTATTAAAGATTAATTTTTATGTTTGAAATGTGCTACAGATACTTTTATTTACTGTAGCCCACAAAACACTCGCTTTGTTATGCAGGTACAACTTTTGTAGGCACGCACAATCAAGGGTGGCATGGCTTGATGATAAATTGTGTATTTTCACATGTAAAAATGAACGGCTATATTTTTCACGTGTGAAAATAGGAGAATGAAAAATATGAAAATTATTTCCTCAATAAGTGTCCATATTTCACAGTTAAGTATATAATATTAAAGTCACTCTGAATCCAAACAAGCATGTTCAATATACAAAAAAATAATAATCAAAATCTAAAAATGCGGCGTAAGTTAATCCCACAAAGATCCGATTCGGATCACTTCTTTGGCAGTATTTCAGAGACTGCCCACAAAAATAAGCAAATGAACATAACTTTGATCTAAACTAACAATGTAGTAGCTGTCAGGACAGAAGGAGACGGACAAGCAGCATGCAATGGTCAGTAGTACGACCCAAGCTTGCTTGGTTGGCGGAGGAAATATGCACAAAATCCAAATAAAAATGGCGAACCTTTATCGTAGTCGCACATGATAGTCACTCGTCCAAATTAAGTAAGTAATTATGCATTTGGATTCCTCCAGGTCCATCATGCATTTAGACGATCCATGACGGTGTCAATAAATATAGAGGATATTACCTTACAGGTAAAATCAGGTATTTATCAAGCCACACCCCGAATACCAGGATGTGCAATGACAGGAATAAGGAAGTCTTATGACCTTCAACTAATTTCTTGTTTACGAAGAGTTATTTTGGTGACCGACTGTGATCTTATTTGAAACAGTTTACCCCCACATTGAGGATATTTGTCATTTGTCAGGTGATACTTGGTTTAATTTCCAATTAATTGTTTGTTCATTTTGTCGCATTTTCCTCTATATGATCTTCGTCCTGTTTAGTTTTGATAAATTGTGTAGTCGTACAGTAAAAAACATTAGGATACGCTACATGTTTTCTAGCTGAGAGAGAGAGAGAGAGAGAGAGCGAGAGAGAGATTTCATTTATTTTCATATCTTGGTATGTGGTTAAACCTTTAATGTAAATGTACTTTAGTTTGACAGTAGATCTGAGTGTATGCATAAAGTAAAGACTCTTTCCACGTATTTTCGTTGATTTTTTAAATTATTTATTTTTGTGGATTATTACAACAACCATCCACAACCCCGATCATACAGGGGAAAATTTACATTTGGCTGTTAATCCATATCGGGGAAACTTTACATTTGATGTGAACTCACGGTGTTAACTTAAAATCTGTCTAAACGTGCCACGGATACATGCGCTGCAAAGAACAGAACGAAGTAAATTCTGGACTTCTTTGGATAAGATGTCTCAAATGTATTTATACAGCAAGTTCATATTTCTGGACGACTACTAAATTATGCATTTTCCCCAAAGTTAAAATATGTTACGGTTACTAAACACTGAGGAATGATGGCCCAGAATTTGTGATGCGTATATGTACATGTGAAATGTACATGTAAAATTCAAATGACTTTAACCCCTAGTGAACACTGCAAGTTTAATGCTTAATCATTGTTAGCCATTTGACTTGTATTAGAGCTAGGATAGCCTGTAATTGGAAAAACGTTATCCGGCACTTATTCTGCCGACTAGCCGATCAAATAGTAATTTCGATAAAAGTATTGAAATTTAAACAGAACTATATAATACTGCTGAAAATGTTTCGATATTACAGGAGCTTAGGATATTCGATGACTTAATTTCAGAATGTTTTCTGTGTGTTGTTCATTTTTAATTCTTTGCTAATGCTGTAGCATATTCAATCCTTACAAGTAAACTTATGTAAATACATTCGTATCTTTGTTTCTCGTGGTTTGAATTATATCGGTGATGTAAAGACAAGAAAATTAAAAAAAATTATACACATGTATATATGCTTGATCGGAATTACCTGTAATGGCATCGGTAAGTATGTCACGTTGAGCAGCACAGCGATATTGTACTCAGACTGCATGTGAGCTTGTTCACATTGTACATAGATGCTAGGTTTATTTTTATAAACGTAGTTGTATTATTCTGTTCCTTTTCTTTACTATTCGTTCGTTACTTTTCGTTATTAGAGCACACCAGGGCGTCCTCTTTATTAGATTTGCTTTTATAGTCAAGAGTATTTTGGACTGATTTTATTTCTTGAAGTAACGCTTCGGTGGCCTAGTGGTTAGTGCGTCCGCCTCGCGTACGGAAGTTCGTATGTTCGAAGCCTGGCCGAGTCATACCAAAGACTTATAAAAATGGTACTAACAGCTGCCTCGCTAGGCGCTCAGCATTACGAGGTTAGTGTTTGGACTGGTCGACCTGGTGTTAGGGTGGGACATCATGCTACACGTTTCCGGCATGATACCCGGCCCAGTGCTAGACATCATTATAAACTGCCACACTGCATACGTCGTAGCGATTGGACTAAAAATTATTAAAGCTACGTGAACAATCCAAATGACACACACAGGCACATTTCTTGAAGGAAAAGATTACTCCCTTATTGGACTGCCTTTACTAACTCATACTAGAAAGGTTGACTATAATAAAAGATTGGCGTACACGGCAAGATCTATGTAAGTAGAGCAGTGCACCCAAAATGATATCGGACTGTCTATCTAAGTTTGAAACGAGTGTTATGTGTATCTATGTGTCTTTCCTTTTGGTGTATTCCTGCATTGCACTGAGCTATAAATATGTGTTTACAAGTTTTAATTTCAGTCTTAATAATGAACCCGTTTACAAGTTTGGGGTAATTTCCCACTGGACCATTACGTCAAGTGGGATCTGTTGTGGTGGGAGATCTATTGCGAAATATGTCACGTGGGAGGTATTGCGACATAGATCAAGTAGGAAAATATTGCCGTAGAGTGTATATAAGAAAAAAGTGAACAACTACTTCATTACTACTTCATTCCTATTTCCTATGTTCCTGTTTTAAAACCTGTCTGCAGATGAATTTAATGTTGTGTTTAAATATAATTTGAGAGTACTCATTTGTTATTTATTGGAATTACAAAGTGTTAATTGACTTTGGACTAAAATATTATTACTGGATTAATGTGACTTCGTTCAAAGACATTCTGTAAAATGCCACTGTGATAAATCAAGACTGTTAATATTCAAAGATACTGGTATATCAGCACATTCGGGACCTGAAATTCAGTTGGAACACTATTGTGTTTTGAACGCATGAAATAAAGAGTTATGATTATTTTGGATTGTATTCAGAATAAAGCATGTTCCTCTTTACTTTTCATTTCATAATTTATAGAATGAAATTATTTGTCACGAAAGAAAGGCTAAAATTAATAGGGGAATGGTGTTCTCGACAAGCACGATGTAAAAGAGAATAATGTACACGACTACACAGCCAAAATATTTTTTTATTAATATGATGTTCCTTTTATGTTTCCTGTGGATACATCGTTTAGGAGACTTAAAGGGCGGAGGCGGCGATTGGCTTAATTATGCAATGCGATGAAAAACGATGCCCAATACAATAAGTAAAGAATAATAATTTGCTATAACTAACTAATGATATTTGAACTATTCCTTTGACATCATTTTCAAGTCAGACGTGGATTTGATATGAATGTTAGTAGCCACAATTAGGGTAGATACTTGAGCAAAACAGTTTTCAATCATATTATTATCCAGACACTAGTACGCCAGGCATTAGTAGTTACGCAGTTACGCACACAAATGAGACTCCACTGTATCCCATTTGTGAAACACCTTGTGAGCGCTGACCAGTCCTAACGAGTTATATCTAAATGGGACTTTCTTCCGTGAGGATCACAACTATCGGCAAATGTAGACCACTTTTACGACTCTATGGTCTTAAACGAACAGAAAGTACAACCAACAAGTTTAGTAAAATTCAACAAATAATTTATTTCCCTAGAATACAAAGTTAAAATCCTTCCATCACCAAGTCCTTAAATACAGAATATTCCGAACGAATTCCAAGTCTTGAATTTGCTGATTCACTAATAGTCATGATGTTTCCCAATGATATAATCCAGAATATCTTTGAATGAATTGTCAATAATCCCAAAGTAGTGTTTTACTCCAAAGTGTCAAGGACCACTTTTCAATTCTAGTGAATAATTTAAAGAAATGATTTCTCTCAAATTATATCAGAAATCATAAGCAAATAATTCGAAATACTGAACTTAAAACGGGAATGAATAGTTTTGTTTACCTCAACGTTATATAGAAACGTAAGGCAGTAAAATGACCAGGATGTTGGACACAAGTTCACTTCCAGAACATTCATACGTTTGTCAGTAAGGCTACATACTGAACTCCTATACCAGTAAACAATTTGATTATGACCTATTTTCATGTTAAAAATCAAGTACCAGGTACACACAAAAAAACTATCGTCAATCATGGACAAAGTTGACTTAGAAAATATAAGTTTTGACAATGGTCAAGCACACAATACAGATTCAATACACATAAAGATCACAGTGACCTATTTTCAAAAACTGTAATGAAATTCGGTAGGTATCTTCACATTTGAAGCCGCACATACAGAAGGTACACGCAGATAGAAGTGAGGCAACATGTTACTTTCGTGTACGGATGAATATTGACAATTTAGTACATTTACATGTAGCTCAATTCTTGTATACACCTTTGCATGTATAGTACAAGGCTTGATGAGCGTATTAGTATCTGTCACTTTTGTTAGCACCCATAAAAGGTAAATTGGGCGTAATTACATAGTTTTATTGCTCAAGTGGATATGCTAAGATAATGGAGTATGTACGGTGATGAAGGTGAGACAATTCTTCATACTTCCTATCGGTTCGTTCTTAGAACAAATTTTCAAATTATTATCCATTATAAGCCTGAAAGAGGAAGAAAATATTTATATTTCAGATAATTGCAGGGATAGGAAATACAATAACAAGTATGTTGGAAAGTAGTCTTGCTACTCTACCCCAAAATGGTTGATTGGTTGGCTGTTGTGGGTTTAACGCCATTTTCAGAACATGATAGGTTATACATGGCGGCCGGTCCATTATGGTGGAGATAGAGACAGGAATAACTACCGATCCCTGGTAAGCTGCTGGCAAGCTTTCTCACATATTCACGTTGGCCGAGCCCAACATTCGAACCTATGCGAACAGAGGTGAAATGTCAGTGATGTCTAAATGAGTGTCTCAAACCATGCGGTCCCCCGGATCCCCGTCTCAAAATGTTAATATAGTGCTAAAATAATAGAAAAGACCACAAAAAAAGCAACAAGTTTGGTAAAATTGAACAAATATATCTTCTTAAAATAAAGAGAGAAAAATTAAAATAATTTACAGTATGAAATCTTCAAAGATCATAAAAGGTCTAAGGCTTGTCCAAACGTATAGCGTATTCCTAATAATATACAGTGGTAATCCCAATTAGGTTCAGTCTTTTGTGCTAATGTGCCAATAGTCTTGAATAGTTTGATGTGATAACAGTCTTTATGTATCAGAATGATGTAATTCAAAATGTCTTCCTATTAATTCACAGTAAATTCAAAACAGCTCCTAAATCAAAATTTCGGAGCACATTGTAATTCTAATGAATGATTCAGATAAATAAATAAATCCACTCGAATGATCACAACAATATGTCTCTTCTATGACTGATGTTTATGGTAGGAATAATTAATTTCCAAGCAATTATCCCTTATATGAAAAGCTAAGACGCAGTTCCAAATAATCATTTCGAAATCACTCTTGTAAACAAGTTCAAGTACTTTTGCACTATCCAATCAGGAATTAGGTCAGCTAGGGAGGGATCCCATCAAATTGGTCATCAGGATTTCTTCTGCAGCCTCCAAGGTCAAAAGGCTACAATAACACGTTTACTCCTATCCTGAATCTATACTATATTTACTGAAACAAAATGACCTCATCCTAGAGTACAAATCCACAACTGTAAACAGTTAGCTATTTAATATTTTATTTAGTAAATGACACTTTCAATCTATGATCATGAAAATTAACACACATAATATAGATATACATAACAATATATTGTCTGTGCAGATCAACGCTGGTCACTATTTGTGTGTCTTTATTGTCCACTTGCAAAGACATTGTTCAGGTCTTAACCTCAGCAGACATTGTTTGTTTTTTTTCTCACCCACCCAGTATTCCAGTTGTCGTACCGATTTGAGTATTTAATGTCATTATTATATACTATGACTAATAAATTATCAAAGTAGATTCTGGAAATTATAATAGCTTACGAACAACTATACCCCATTTTCACCCCGACTTTGTTTTTTAATGAAAAATTACCTTTATTTCTACCCCCAACCTTCAACCCTCATACCCAGACCACATCACATTTCTTCTCTATTACTGGTTTTACATAATCATGTTGAATATGATCTCTTTGCATAGTCATGTGGACTATAAACACTTTTTGCATAGTCATGTGGAATATGAGGACTTTTTACAATTAAATATTCAAAATCTAATTCGATCCTAACTGTTCTATAGTTATGTCCGATGGAGTTATGGCCCCTTTCGACAATTACTCTCTGTTGGAAAAGGCAAACGGTTTACTGATAATACAAAATTATAACTGTGCCAAACATGCTTGATAAACATAGTCACCAATCTTCCTGATGCACCGCAAAATGCTATGATGAGAGAAACGTAAGTGGGACTTATTAATAATGCGTGATGTAATTAAGAATGCAAACGAAACGTTTAGTTGCCCAGCAAAATGAACGTATCTCTCTTTACATACAAATTTATCCAAACCCTGCTCAACCACTTCATCTTCTCTAATTTTTTAGTTCGGAAAATTGTGCTAACTATGAACTCGTTTTGTCGGAAGGATATACTGCACTCACAAGTTCGTGCAGTATTCATTCCGAAAACTCGTTCCTATTTTCCCATACAAATGCAGTAACCTATAAATATTATACAGATCAGTATAAATTAGTTGTACAGATCAATGTATATTTATCATCTTATTATATATCTGACTTTAATTCTACTTTCTTCATATTTCAATGAATCTTTTATCATCAGTGATCCGACAAAGGTTGGCCACATCAAATGAAAATGTCAAAAATACAATTAGATTCTAACCTCAGTTATTTCGACTGCAAGAACAAATTTAAAGACCTAATAATGTTTCCTACTTTAAATATTTTCAGCATGTTTTCTATGTTTTCTAATTTCATGTTTTTTTTAATCATATCATTATATCTGTTTTTTATGTTATATGTGTTGTCTAATGTTGTAAAGCGCTTAGAGCTTCTAAAGATTAGGCGCTATACAAAGTCCTCATTAATAAAATTATTATTATTATTATTATTATTATTATTATTATTATTATTAACCTGATGATGTTATTAGGCTGCAGTCTACTGAATTGTTTCATTATTATTTGCATCTTCATCATCGTCATCATCATCATCATCGTCATCGTCATCATAGTCATCATTATTGTTGTTGATTACATGTTTTAGCTGTTGGTAGTGAGTTGTTGCAATTATAGTAGCTGAGCTGTTGTTCTAATTTTGCTTATTTCCTTGCTTTAATTGTATCAACTCTTTGAAATAAATTAAATACATAGGATATCGTAGAAAATGTAGATTTTCTTTCCATTATATATTTTCAAGGTGAACATCTTTGATTTGCATGGATTTGTTTCTCCACAGATGCAAAGAAGAAAAAATGAAATAGGCCTAATTATGAAATCATATTTTTGAATTACGTACACAAGAACAGATATACTTCCTATATGGAAAACAAAAGTAGTTTGAACAGTGATATCGTCCCTGGGGTTATAGAAATCTTCTAAACAATTATAAGAAATATATAGATATGATGTAACTATTGAAATTTATTGTAAACAAAATTATATTTTCAAACCTTATATACCACAGTACAACTTAAAATTTTCTCAAACAAGTGGGCAGATAAATCTGCTTCAGAAAGAAATTATGTGACGAGGATGTTATGGAGATATATGCTTTCTTAAGAACTTGTGTTGAAGTTGTTACCGGGATCTATTCTTTTTAAGAATTTTTGTGTATAAGTTCTTTTGGGGATCAATGCTTTTCTAAGAATACAAATGATATATATATATATATATATATATATATATATATATATATATATATATATATATATATATATATATATATATATATATATATATGCGATACGATGGCACACGAATTTAGGATTAAGTAAAGGAATCCAGTGACAAATAATTACCTCACTTTGATACACTATTGGTGTTTACTATTCAGTGACGACATGTCGTTCTAAGAACATTCCTTCTCCGAGGAGCATGCCCTGTAATTACTAGTAAGGAGACTATATATGCATAGTATAAAAGTTGTATCATTAATAGACTAAGAGAAGTATAAATTTTAACACTTTTTCATCAAAAGGAAACGAGGCTTGCCGAGTTTCCTTTTAATGAAACAATTATCCTAAAAATGTATACAGCTAGTGGCATATCAAAGATATAGCCTACAAACCATACATAGATTTTATTTATATCACATACAAATACGGAGTTTAGAATGACTACAGACAACTGTGTATTGACAGAGTGAATAAACTCTTCACAACCCTGCCCAGCGAAATCGTTTCACAATGTAGTTCTGCGCCTTTTGTGGCTCTACACAGTACACTTTTCAAATTGATAATTTGCTTGTTTTCTTTTTGAGCTTCTTTTTTTCCTCATTCATATTGATTACATAAATATAATACACACTTATGATTTAAACATGACAGATGGTTTTAATGAGGAAAGTAGAGCACTATAAACACATGGTTAGCTTTTTGAACTATGAACGATATGGGTGTGGAATATAAACTAAGCAAAATGACGAAGGAAGAAGAGGTAAATCAAATATTTTAATGGATTTACAGTTGATCTAAGTCATTATTCTGCTTTAATTAACATTGCTACCGACCATAATATTGTTTTTATTCTACACCTCTGTCTCTCATTCCCCTGTTTGTTGGTCGGTTTGACTAACGTTTACCATTATTCATAGGTTCAGAATCTTTGTTTGGATGTTGTTATTTTTTTTGGGGGGGGGGGGTAGCGGTTTAAGGGATAATTACCACAGAGGCATTTTGTTATTGTCAATCCCCACGCTTCTCTGTTGGAAATTTACCGAATGGTATCTGCATACTATTGCAGTTTCGTTATCATTGATATTACGAACACTAAACATTAAACACCATACAGTATGAGTGCCTGGTAACGAAGAAATTTACCGTATAGTGTCAACAGGTTATTGCAGCTTTGTATTATTGAACACTGTAAAGTGTACCATACCGATACCGTTACGACGAACCAGGTTATTGTGGGTTACTTGGTGTACATTCAGTTTCAAGGGTTTCATCCAGCCCAAATTCCTTTTCTCTTTCATTCTTAGTTTCTGCGTATTTTTTACTTTATGCCTTTTGGGGTGGGGGTGGGGTAGAAAGGGAAAGCAGAAATGATTGTAATGCGATTGAATTTCATGTTAAATGTGTTTATAAAACATGGATTATCAATATCTGCTATTGTTATTTTCTTACGTCGCTAATGATTAATCAGTGGAAATTCAACATTGATCTATAGAATCGATAACATGCAGTAGACAATGGTTTATATATGCGTATTAATGCGCCATTGGCGGATCACAATTTGATGTACCAATAATGTTGGTAGATCATACTGTTTTATACCAACACTTTAAAAGCCATGCTATTTTTGTTGTACATGTAATTTGTTCTACAATTCTGTTAGCAGTTGTTCCAGTTTTGGGTTCCACGCTTGTAGTGATGGAGCCTGTAGTAGCAGATCCACATGTGGTATGAGTGGAAGATGTTGTCAGTTTGTTACTGGAGTGGAGGTTGTTGTCGAGGTGGTGACTGAGTTTATGGATCCACCTGCTCCGCTGGCTGTTCGGAGGTCGGATTGGAAGTTGTTCTTATGGTGGTATTGGTAGAATAAGTCGTTTTCACAGTGAAAGTTGTTTTTATATCGTGGTGGTGGTTAAGGTGGAGTTGGCCTTTATTTTGAACGTGAGTACATGCTTTTTTATTTTTCATCAATTCTTTGAAATCAATACACCAGGAATGTTTGATAATTTAAAAATGATTCAACGTCTTGGAGAAAGAAAAGCAAATCATTGCTAATGTTCCACTCCTTTTCAAACCCCGCTTTAAATCTATTCTCATTTAAAAACTCATTAAAAGAGTTCTGAACGTTTCTGGTGATAATTTTCTTTTTAACTTGCCTAAGTTCTCTTACTGTGAAGTACGAATCAGAGAAGACTGTACCTTCATTATCTCCGATGCTTGTATTTTGTGTCAGGTAAATTTTAACCACGAAGTATAGTAACTTTGCAATGCAAAAATCTTTTCAAATTTACATTTAGTATGAGTAATCATTGACTTCTTTATTTTACAGTTTTTCCACTCTCTTTTTTAACAGTATTTCATCATATTGCCATTTCCTACTCGTGATACCAGCTAAATTTCATTATATTTGCGCAGTTTGTACTCATTTTCTAGTGACTATTGCGAAGTTTAATCTAATCTACGTGCTTTTTTTCAAGGCATATGAAACACGCAATTATTTCAATGTATAGTACAAAGTTACTTGTCATATTAATATTATATTAACTCAACGGTACAGTATTTTCTTCTGGCTCTTAAAAAAAATCACCAACTGAGTAGTACATATTTATTGCATTTTTACGTCTTAAAATATTTTTCTTAACCTTGCTTGTTGCATAGAGAAAATGCTCCATGAATAAAATATGTTCAGTATTCTCTTTTTAAGTCTTCTAAGTTTGATTTTAAATATTTCGTCCGTGTAGTGCTTCAATGAATATTTAACATTTTGATTATAAAATCCTTTCCTTATCAAAATGTATCGTTTCTATTCTTCACTCTATACAAATTTATACAAATGTTTATTTATCTCCTCTGTTTGAAAGTTTCTAGCACGTATATTTTAATATAAATATTTATCACATAGCAAATGTATTTATATCCTTTATTATCGTCTTCATATGAATGTATGTCAGTCATATTTGCCTTCCACATATCTGGACTGGCCAAGTGCGCTTTAATCCTTGGATTTTCAGACTTCGTGGACATAATTTGTTACTTTCTTAGTCACGTTTGCCAGGATGTCACTTCCATTTAATCAACGACGCATGTATTAGCACCCAACTTTGGAACCCAAAGGTTTAAGTTCAAGAGACTGAAAATAATCCAAACTAGAATTAATTGAACTAACCCATTAAGTGTATGGTTTAAAAGAAGTACGTTTCACTAGTAATTTGATCTAACTCAGGCCCCATGACACATAAAGTATGTCATACAACGAACTGGCGAAAGATTGCACGTGTGCTCAGTTATATAGAAACATAATTCTATTAAGCCTATGACGGGGCTTGAACATCAATGTAAGCCAGATAGTGATTTGAAATCCAGTACACTTACCATTACGTGACACAGGTATAGTAATTGCAGGTTATAAAAGGGAATGTAGATAATCAAATAGATATTTGTCAGTTTTGGGATAATATGATGGTGGAGAGTTGTTGGTGGACTTGGATTTTTTTGTTATACGTGGACTGTGATGTTTTGGATGATGGTGTGTAGCGGATGTTCCCTCCCCAGGAAACAAATAACAAATAAATCAATGAAGAAAATACAAAAGTAAAACGAAAGAAATAAATAAAATTAGAAATTGATGATATGATAGATATATTAAATTATATATATGTCTTTTGTCGCGTTGATGATACGGGTTTCATTGAAGAAGGAGACGATATATAGCTAAATGACTCAGCACATGAGACAGGGTCGCCAAAACTAGCTTCCCATCAATCCAAGCCAAATAAAGCAAGGACATCGAGACATAATTCTAAAACTTGTTTTCGACACGTGCGTTCTAATACAATTATCCATTTATTCTGTGGTTAAAATTATGCTCTCGTTTCGTACGCTGTAGTAAGATCGGATAACAACTTGTGGTGGGGCATTTTTGGGGCTAACCTTTTAGTGCTCGTATTAGGATATTTTGGGCTAACCTTTCAGAGGAGCTTTTATCGCCCTTTGAAACTCTGGATTGAGAAATGTTTGAAGGAATCTAATGTACGCTCATAATCAAAGTGACCTCTGTTAATCTAGAAAATACTATCATAAAAGTGTATCCCAGGTTCGACTTATGTATAAAAAGAAACAAGTTAAATTATTGTTCAGGAAGCCAGCTTGTTGTGGCTCATTATGATAACTGTATATTATAAAAAAATACATTTATATCTCTCCTATAGAAATCACTCTATCCCAGTTTCTTTAATATTACAAAATCTTTTATTAGTTTTTTAATTATCGAAATGTACCAAAATAGGACCCTTTTAGAATACTGTAATCTGCAGTTTAATTGGTTGATCGAAATGTCATAGGAACATTATTGTTGAGACATATTGTCAGATCGTTCTACTTCTTGAAAAATGACTGAACAAAAATCTGTTTTTGCAAATTATAGTTCAAATGCCGAGCGTGAGGTTGGGGGCAAACTCGGTGGTTGGAAACAACCGATCTTACTTGGGTGCAATACAATGAAGCAAGTTCAAACAAAACCGCATTTCTTTATTGCCAAATATTGACAATAGGGTTGAGATAACAATTGGTCTAAAATATTGCAGAATGAATTGAATTGACAAATCTCCATAATACATCTATGTATTCAACCATTTGTCAGCTCTGGACCGCTAGGCAATCTCGTCAGTGGTAGCGTCTGAAGAAATGCGAGAATTTACCCGACGTGCTTAGCTTGTGGGATATTGAGAATATGTGTCGTCATATTGGTTGTAAACCGAGACAGTTTACACTATTGTTGAAAGGGATAAATTAATTTTATGATAATTTTTTTTTCCTTCCAATTTGCATGAAATTTTAAAAATTGAGACAAAATGTGTCTCTTACACACACACACACACACACACACACACACACACACACATATATTTTCTGAAGAAATACATCGATTTTGAAGACCATACCACTGCAACTGAGATCGGTTGTTTATCTCGATTCTGGCGATTCGTCAATTTTCTTCGTAAGTCGAAAATGCTAACTTTCAAAACTCATTATAGTAAAAGTCAAGCAAAAAGTAAACATTAATAATTAACTTGAAAAGTATTTAAAATTGATTAATGCGCAGACCAATTACATATACTTCTATCAAATCGACTAAATAAAATACACGGATATACAAGTTCCCTGAATCAATTGTATCACATATGAAGAACAATCCCCACAACAGGTATATACTTATTTCAAAGAAGTACCTAAAATTTTGTTACACATTTTTCTTTCACAAGTAAAATATTAATTCGCTAAGCTGTAAGATATCGATTCTTGTACTTATTTACAGATCCTACCACATTACCTTTCTACGGGTCATATTCCTGCTTCTAACAAACCAAAATATTCGATTTACTCTATTGTGCACATCCATAGTTCCATTGTATAATCTTAGATTCTTTAATTGTGAGCAAAAACAAATAGAATGTTACGATCGAGGTTAGAGAAATAATTAATACATCTAGTTTCAAGCCGCCAGCATGGGCATAATTCACACAAATGTTAAGCACAAATGATAACAAATGAATGAGAGAAAGGATAATTATGAAAGTATCATTTACAATTGTAAAAAAAAAGAAGAACATGCTTGAACTACACTGATTCTTTGTAGCATATTTGGACAAGTAAATATGAGATAAATTTTGCCTTGTGATGTGAAACAACCGAAGCAGAGAGCTGGGCAAGTCGGATCAGTTTATAAAGCCAACAGAGATAGTTTTTCAGTCCAACGGCAGAGCTGTGCATGTTCAAAGATAGATGACTACAACAGCAACAGTGCAAACAACAGCAAGAATGCAGAAAGAACAACCACAACCCTTATTTCTCAGACACGTGAGGTTGCAGGTCTCAACGAAATGGAAACTTTTCTGTTATCAGTGTTCAATAAAAACAAAAGTATCAACAAAGGCTTGGAAATTGTCGAATCTTGCAAAATCAGAACCAGAAAATAAAAATATAACTATCAACAAAATGTGTCAATATAAAAGAAATGTGTCAATATCAATAAAATGTGTCAATATCAACAAAATGTGTCAATATCAAACTAATCTTGTTCACCTTTAGTTTTAGTATAAATCTCTGGTGCGAAAAGACATATTGTCAGACCCCCACCCAACATTTCTTGTCATTCGCAATTAACTGTTAAACAGAATTGTCTCTTTTCATTTTTTCAAGCCTCATTGGGCTATAAACATTAGGTGTGCTGTTTTTATTTGACTACATTTTCTCTTTTGTACCGTACAAACGTTCCTATTTTCAGCCCATATCCCGATATAAATTAATTGTGAAAAGACTTCTTAAGTTTAAACCGGCCCGGGCAGTTGATGATTACAAAACAATGATTGATGCTTGCAGAAAGAAGGTACACATATTTCGATGGGACACCATCACACCCTCCTTTTGGTTGTGTTACAGTTGTGTTAGAAATTGTTCCAGTGGTGGTTTCGCTTTTCATCACTGTGTCGGTTAGTGTAGTCTCAGTGGAAGGTTTAGTAGATGACACAGTACTTACTGACGTTGTTTGTACCGTGGATATTGAAGAAGTGAATGCTATTGTTGATGTCGTTGATGTTGGTTTGGGTGTGGTCGTTGTGGTAAGTTCCGCAGTGGAAGTGGAAGGCATGATCGACGAAGCAGTACTTGCACTGGCTGCTGTCGTTGTAGGTACCGCGGATGTAGAAGAAACGAGTTCTGTGGTCGTTGTGGTTGGTGCATCTGTGTTTGTAGAGAATGGTATGTCTGCGGTCGTTGTGGATGATGCATCCGTGGCCGTAGAGGATGGTGCGTCTGTGGTCGTTGTTGATGATGCTTCTGTTGTCGTAGTGGATAGTGCGTCCGTAGTCACTGTGGGTGTTGCGTCTGTGGTCGTTGTGGTTGGTTGTGAAGTCTAAGTGGACATCGTGGACGATGGTTTTAAAGAAGTTCTAGTCAGAAGTAAGAAATCGTCGTGGTGCTTTAGAGTTGTTTTAATTTAATTTTCAGAATTGATTTTTTTTTCTATTATACGTTTGGACACGACACACGTTTACAAAAGTAATTCTCAATTAAGGTAATAATGGCAAATTTCGACTTAAATTGTAATTATTTTTGTATGCTAAAGGGCAGGTTTGCTGATGCGATATAAATGAATCGCCTGTTTTAAATTTATACCAGGAATCGGTGGGTTTAAAAAAATTGTTTTATTCTTGATGCCTCCATATGCGAACCATCTACTATTTATTCCCCGTTTAATGAAAAGACCGCATATACATGTCGTGTAGGTAAACGAATTTTTAATTAATCCGACATAAAATAACAATTCTTTCATTCTACTATGAAACATAATCCGAATCGCAATTAAGATACCATTTTCGACATAAGTAAATCACGATAGTGAAAAAAAGATGCTTGTTAAATTACAAGACCATGCCGGTCAGGGAGATATCGCTTGTTTTACCGACTTGTGTCTACTCTGTTTTGGGTAAAACACAACAGCCATATCTTTGGGAAACAATATACAAACGTGTACAGTTTTACTAGATTGCGAAGTTTATTTAATTGATATCCTTTATGTTAAATGTTTAAAATTTTGCGTTATTATGGTTTCTCCATTTTGATGGGACATATATGGTCTAAAAATATTTGTCGCATGTTTTATACCTTTAGGTATACAAGCATTTTTCGACAGTTTCCTTTTTCTCTTTTTCTTAGTCGATGATCACTAGGATAAATCCATTCCATCGATCAATTGCTAAAATTAGACAAAGGTATAAATCTAATTTGATGACGTAGTAGTCTCTGTGTATTCCAAATTAATAATGGAATTAGTCGTGCTCCATCTGACTAAACTAATTATTATTAATGAATGCATTTCTAATGCATGTAACCGCTCAGGAGGTCAAAGCGGTAGGACGTCCGTTTCGGATGTTGAAGGTCGCAAGTTCGAACCCCAGGCCGAGTCATACTTAAGACTTATAAAAAATGGTACTAGCAGCTGCCTCGCTTGACGCTCAGCATTAAGAGCTTTGTGTTAGGACTGGCAGGCCTGGTGTAAGGATAATGTCTGCAGCATGATGCCCCAGTGCTAGACATCACTAAAAACTGCCACACCGCAAACATCGTAGCGATATGACATAAAAATTGTTAAAGCTACCTTAAAAATCCGCCTCTCTCTCTCTCTCTCTCTCTCTCTCTCTCTCTCTCTCTAACGCATTTAAATATATTTTATTTTGACGCATTTCACTGAAACTGGTGTTAATGTCTGATTCAAGGACCGAAACGACCTGTGATCGAGGGGACCCAGGAAGATTTGATTGATGAGGAGTGTGATAGAGGACATTCTCCATGCAATGACCCACCAAAGCTAAATTTGCGCTATCATTTATATCAAATTTTTTTTAAAATATAAGTAGTGAATGGGGCCACCCTAGGGACAATGGGACTTACCATGCAAAATCGGGCCATGCACTCTGGGGACAATGGTAATTTAACATGGTAGGCTTGTCTAGGGACAATAGGACTTTGACGTTAGAAAAGGGTATATCAATTCTGGGGACAATGGAACTTTAACATGCTGAGCTTGTCTAGAGACAACGGGACTTTAACATGGGTGGGATTATAGAGGGACAAAAGGTATTGGGCCTGTCTAGAGGCAATGGGAAAATTACATTACAGTAGAGATAATACATACAATACACAAACACTGATACAACATGAATAAACATTTCTGAGGCAAGAAAGTCATTTCTTTTCGAGACTTATGAGGGGCCTTGAAAAGGGCCTTTGGCTTCTTCTTCTTCTGTTTCCTCCACTTCTTCAGCCATCTCCTAACCTTTCCCACTATTCCTGTCTTCTCCTTCTTCTTTTGGGACTCTGGCATCTAGTCAGGGTGGCCCATGGCTCTAAACTTGTTCTGGATTTTGATCAAGTTATGGTTCAGCCTCTCAAACTCTTCCTTTTTCTTTATATTTTCTCTTTCTTTCCTCTCCTTTAACCACCTGTCCTTGATCTTCTTCACTTCTACATCTATCACCTTTATCATCTGTTCTTCCGCTTTCTTCAGTGACAAAGGGCCTCTCTGACCATTGCTCTATCTCTTATAAATATCATCTGACTTCTATTACCTTATCCAGAGACTCTTTTATTGTCCCCACTCTGACATGGGGGGATTAATTAATCCTCTCAACCTCTTCACTTCTTCCTCTATTATCCCCTCTATCATCTCCCTGGCTAATTTTATTTGGTTGACATAGGCAAGACTGTTAACCTCTAATCTCTCTGAATTATTTCAACAGCATATTCCCCATTCACCATCCAAAAGTAAGTATTTCATAAATCATTGAACAAAGCTGACACTGCCATCTTCTCTGCTTATTCCATAGAATGGCTTGAACGACGAACGCTTTGAGTTTTATATCTAAAGCACGGACGTGAAGGAAAACATCCCCTATTTTTTCTCTTCTTATATTATTTGCTATCCACACAAAGGTGAATAGACAAAAAACATAACCACAATCTACTATCCACACACGAGAAGTAGCCAAATCAAACCCAAACTAGACCATCCACACACGGGAGAAGCTAAAAACATAACCATAATGTACTATCCACACACGCGTAGAAGCCAAATCAAACCCAAAAATTTACCATCCACACACGCTAAGTAGCTAAAAACATAACCACAATCTACTATCCACACACGAGAATAAGCCACATAAAACCCCAAATCCACTATCCCCTCACGGGAGAAGCTAAAAACATAACCACAATCTACTATCCACACACGCGAAGAAGCCAAATCAAACCCCAACATTTACTATCCACACACGCTTAGAAGCTAAAAACATAACCATAATCTACTATCCACACACGAGAAGAAGCCAAATCAAACCCAAAATTTACTATCCACACACGCTGAGAAGCTGAAAACATAACGATAATCTACTATCCACACACGAGAAGAAGCCAAGGAGAAGCAGAAACATAACCATAATATACTATTCACACACGGGAAGGTTTGATAAACCATACTCTCTACTATCTACACTAACTTACTTCCCCACTAACAAAACCCAATAATCTACCATCCACACAAACGTACGCTAGTGCTTACAAACACACACACAAACACACACACACACACACACACACACACACACACACACACACACACACACACACAATCACATCTGGAAAGGAGTAAGCATTTATAATCACACTACTTCACATTCACACATTGGCAAATTGAATAATGTTTCTTTTCTAGATTTTTGGTTAGCCCTGAAAAGGGCTCTTTTTCTGGAACTCCAGAGGCACCTGTCTAATGGCGGCATCTTTCGGGTGTGGCACCACAGACACAACGTCGACTCCAATCACTGTTCCAATTCACTCGAGTGGTTGGAAGAGCAGACGGGCGTTGAGTGGCTTCACTATCTCACTCATCCGTTTGTCGAATAGTGAACACTTCTTGTTTCCTCTGTCTTCTTTGTCTTCTATGCCACACTCGAGGATGAACAACTAGCCTCCTTGCCTCCTATGGGTCCTGTACTGGTTCTTGTTGTTGTTGTGTTCACGTTGTGGCTGTGGTGCAGCTACTGGCTGTGGTGCAGCCATTGCCTGTGGAGGTTCCCTCACCATAGGCTTCACCTCACAATTTGGTCTCATGAACAGGTGAGGTCGGATCCCTCTCTTCTTTTCCTCGTCTTATTTTAATATCTCTCTACCTCCTCCTGCTCTATCCTGGCTTCTTTCATATTAGCCTCCGCTGCCACCTGGTCCAAGAGTCGCCTGGCATATTCCCGGTGCATCTGAAGTTCCATTAACTTAGTCTGCTTCTCATTCTACTCATTCTACACTGTTGATCAATCAACGATGTGTAGCCAGACTGCTGTTTCCGTTTATATACTTGAAGCACGGACGTGAAGGAAAACATCCCCTAAGACCCAAATCTTACATTACCTATATGATTACCAAAAAAAAAAAACGCGCGGACCTAGAAGAATCACTCACTCACTTTTTTGTACTGACAATCAATATTTTAAAATATTTGTGGCTGTCCGAGGGGTTACTGAAAGTCAGAGGCGTCTCTCCGCCCAAAATGGGGTTGTTATTGTTGTTGGAGTGGTGACTTACACTAGACGCAAGATTCCCGTTGTTACCGTTCGAGCAGAATTTCAGGAAGGGATTGGGAAGCAGGTAAATAATGCAACTGTTCAATAAAATGGTCCACAATTGTTTGTCTCCTTGTTGCAAACTCAAATTGGCAATGGCTGCACCGATGACATAATACGCCACGAAGATTTGGCAGAAAAAGACGATTTGCGTTTTAGGCACACGTTCTCCACACCACACTCACACGGGTTGTTTCTGTAAATCTTGCAGAGAAGAACTGGGTGAAGGAGTGGTAGCGCTAGCTGAGTCTGTGTGAAAGGGCATGATGGTCACATCTTTGTTTAGTCGATGACTTGCGAAGCGTCGATCCAAGAATCAAAACAGGGTGGATATCCTTTCCAATGTACTTTGACTTCTTTGACACTTTACGGATTCTGTGTTCGAGAATGCTTTCGATCTCGTACACGTCGTCTTCTTTTTTGTTGACACGTCATAACTCGGGTAAGTAAAACGTTCCTTTCAGCACTTCTCTGTTCATGTCTTCCAATTTATAGACGGTAGGATGACGACCATGCACTCGTCCAGTGACACGAAACAATTCGATGGTCCAGTTGGGCAGGTAACCCAATCTCCCACAGCCAACAAATCACCTTTCGCGGAGACAGATACCGTCGGGGACGTACCAAACAGGCGATCAGGAACCAGCACTTCGTTGTCTGGGTCACCTCGTGCGGGGCACGTCCATTGCTTCGATGGTAAGACTGGTTGTACGCTTGAACCAGGTACGGTAAGATGGCAATGTACTTGAGAGTGTGGTGATGCGTCAAATATTTCCACATGCGTTCTTTCAAAGTGCGTTGAAAACGTTAAACGATGCTGGCTTTGGTTTCGGGATTCTCGGTGGTGAAAAAATGAATGTCACGTTTCTTTAATTCTTTCTGGAAAGTTTGGTTCAGAAATTCGGTACCTTTGTCCGTTTGCCGTCGAAGAGGGTGACCACCACTTTGTTTCAACATCCGTTGCAGGGCTCGCACTAACTCGCTGCTCGATTTGGAAGTCAATGGCACGATCCAGGCAAATTTAGAAAAGACGTCGATGACACAAAACAAATATTTGTAACAGCGATTGTAGCTGGCCAAATGAGAGACAACGGCAAAATCGGCTTGCCATTGATGATCGATGCCCTCCACTTGGGTGTAACTTCTGGAAAACTTGCGTCGAATGGGTTTGTGCAAAGTGTAGGTAGTTTGTTCTTGTAACCATCGTTGCACTTGAGGTAAACGGAGACTTTTCAGCCGGGTTTTGGCAGCACGATACAACTTCTGAACTCCTCCGTAACCTGCAGGATGGGATGGGTCGTAATAAATGCTGGCTAACACCTTCTCCATTTTTGTATTTGTTAATAAGTCACCCACTCTTCGCTGATGCTACTTTGGACGGGACGAAAGGGTGGTTTGGAAACGGATTTATGTGTCCGATGGGCCTCGGGAGTAGAATTCGAAGCTAGTGGTGGAGGTGGTAATGTAATGGCTTTGGGCTTCTTTTCTTTTTTTGCTTCTGGTTTCCCTTCTTTCTTTTTCACTTCTGTCGAAGGAGGAGTGGACATCATCTTTTTAACCCAGGCTTTCATTTCTTCTCGTTGGGGTGTAGAGGAAGGGGTCAACAAGGACGCTGAAATCTTACTAGAAATGGGAGCTGCTAACGGTGTTTGAAAAATTTCTCGTATCTCTTCTTCCTCAGGCTTTGGTGGGGTGGCGTCTGTCATGACCACTGGGGATGGTATTGGTGGTGGTGTCGACGATGGACTTTTAATCAAGGTCTTGACATCTTTAAGAGTGGGTATAGCTGTTTCGTCTAAAACTTTCTGGTGAAAGAGTTGCAGTCGTTGCAAGAGTTGACCATACTTTTGCATTTTTCTGTTTCGGACAAATCGTGGCGATCCATCAATGACTGCAGTTCGTGTTGTAACTGGGACATCTCGCTCAAATTTTGATTGGGAGGAAAATGTGGGGTCCGCTGTTCTTGCCAACGATGGTATTCCATCCATCGTTTGTAAGGCACTAAAGCTAGTTTTCGTATTTCCATTCGATGGCAAGGGTCACGTCTAAGATCTAGGGCCTCCAGAGGTCCTTTTTATCTTGCTCCCACGAGTCCTCCCAGGATGGCTCCCAATACTACTTTCAGCAAAGGTACTACCAATAGTGCAAAATTCCTCCACGTTGGACCATCATCTTCTTCTTTTGAGGAATGGGGATGTTCTTTTGAACCATTTGGCGAAGAACGTGACGATGTTTGCCTAAGCATTGTTTCTGGTATTTCGACAAAGGGATCGTACATTTCAAGACGTTCAAACAACATTCACACACGGTATCGATGACATCTTTGGGGCCGTTGGAATGGGTTTTTTCGCATGGGTGGAGAAGCTTTGGACAGGACAGACAACATGTCCCCATGTTTGACTAAACGAGGAGGCAGTCCTTTCCTTTCCTTTCCTTTGGGTTTAGATAAGGAATGTTTTTTGTGGGGTGACATCTTTGAGTCTTCAGGAGCACAAAAAACACTGATAACCATGCTTTGTCTCATACCTTTCTTTATACTGGAATGCGTAGCCACTGCTTGTCTTTACGTCGTATCAACTTGAGGACAGGCATCACACGTAGTGAATGGGTTCGCAACGGACTAAATCGAGCCAGTTCTTGCTTGGACAAATCCAGTAAACTCTGTAACATGCCTGATCTCTCATGGACTTTGATTTTGGGAACAGGTACTTTGTAAGCAGCTTCCGCTGCCACTAAAGAGAAGGGTGTCGCCACTAGAAGATACGATTTTGGAGACACGGGCTTCCATATTGTCATTAACGGTGAAGTGGATGAACCTGAGGCTACCGGAGACGCGGTCACCGTCGTTGCAGGTCGTGGTTTGCGAATGTAGGGTCGCGTCCTGACCGAAGTGCCTCTCTTGCGGGTAGAAAGTGTTTTCTGCGGACTTTTCTTTTAATGTGGACTTTTCTTTTTCTGGGGATGTGCGCTGCTCTTTTTCTTCTTCGGGCTTTAGGATCCCATCTTAAGAGGGAGCGAATGATGACACCTCCTAGAGTACCGCTCCCTCCAGGTTTCAAAATGATTTGCTTTTTGGTTTGAGTGTCGATGTGGGGATCGGCCAGTTGGGTCAAGGCTACTTTGGTTCTATCAAAAAAGCGTTTGGTTTGATGAGGAATCTGAAAGATGCCTTGCAGTAATTGACGTGCTGTCACCGTAAACCATCGCAAGACTTCTTTCAGACTGGCTTCTAAGACACGAGCACGTATTTGTGGATTTTTTTTCGCGACTGATGATATACAAGGTACGAACCAATTTGACGGGAAGATGAGACTGAAGGGACGTCATGTTGACACTGTATGAGACAGACAAAAAGTGTCTGAGGTTTTTATAGATTTTTTGGGGTTAAGTCGAGGACGGAGACGTGTACAGGACAGGCCTTCCTTCTTGACACCAGTGGTGAAACAAATGGGTACGAAAACGCAAATAATCGGGGGTAGTGGGTTTCAAATCGATGAGTAAATAGGCGTGTGGAGTTTGAGTGGCATCGTCGTACGCCTGAGTTAGCCAAGGCGTCCCCAACTGTTTGGCTAAGACTTGCACTTGCGATTTATCTCGAGGGCTTTTAAACAAGACCACGTAATGAGCATTGATACTGATGGTACGATGGGCTTTACTTTGTTGAAACAAATTTTAAGTGATGTAAATGACACTGGCATTACGATGATGACCTTTTCGCGTAAACCACAGTTTAATTTCTTCTTCGTCTTCTCCTAACATTTCGTCGAAAATGACCAGATGGGTTTGACGGGGGTCAGATACAATTCCGTCGTCTTCGTTTGGAATACATTCCACAAACACGATTGAATCGCCTTGACTTTCTTGCAAGAGGCTGTTCGCCGATTGCACCTCTTTGTAACACCACACGATTCATTGAGGTGGACGATCGATCAAATGATGTTTATGTTAGATCAAACGTTTGACAAATTCGGTTTTACCTGAACCGCTAGGTCCATCAATGAACATGTCAAAGGGAAGACGAAGATACAAAGCCTCCCAACTGGCACGATCTAAGTGTTTGTCGATGACTTTGAAAGTTGACGAAGAGAAAGCAGAGACAGCAGAGGTAGCCACAGTGTCAGGAATGTCACTTGTGACACGAAGACAAACAAGACAAGAGTTTTTATACTTTTTCAGGACACGTTTATTGATGTTCCAAAAATAAACAGGAGAAACTAAAATACATAAAAGCCAAATAGTTATGTACAATTATAAAATGCACATGAAAACGATCAAATTGGAACAGAAACAAGTCTCTGTACAACATTTGTTTGGTCACTCAGATGTCCTAGGGACAGGGTGTAATGTTCTGACAGGTTTTACATGAGGTATTGTCACACAAGTGTCCTTCCGAACTGGTCTTTCAGGAATGTCCATGACAGTCCTCTGAATTTCTTTTGTGCTTCTCTGAAAGACTTCATCTTGTTCCTTTGGACTTGGTACTCACAATAAACTATCAATCTTGGACGTTGTCCCTTTTTATATGCTGACCAATATCGACGTGACCGTACGGTAAAGTGAAGTGATTGGGAAGCCGCACTCGCTTCTGGTACACTATTTGATAGACTTTTCCAAGGGTCTACTGACGATTTGGTGAGTGGGTAAACGTACAATCTTGTTCGGTTGGTGAGTGGTCACTTTACATTGTTCATCCTCTCCAGATTGCAAGGCTTCTTTCAATACCCCAAAGTTGGCACAATTCGCCGCTACTCACCTTGAGGTGTATCAATATCTTATAAGGAGTCAAATACAACTCCATTCGCAAAACTTTCAAACTGTATCTTCATAAACAAAGACTAAAGTGTAAGTTGTTACAATGAACAATAGTACTTTGACATGTAGAACAAAGAGGACATCTCAGATACTGATTCACCCATACCAATTGGAAAAGATGGCATCATGAAAAACATGGAACATGTCCATAAATTTCAATTTAAAATTACAAAAATGGTTATACCACAAAGTTTCTATTGTAGCATATGCTTACTAATAACAATTATATTATCGTGACTTCAGTTATATCCACGGATAGCACTTTACGTTCTGTTTGGTGTATATATGTAATTCTCTATAAATAATTTGATATATACCTTGAATTCTGTCGCAAGAATCCGGAATGACCGTGTTATCAGGTGAGTATTAATTACTAGGTCAATATGCAGGTGCCTGACGGAACTTCTACAGTAGAATCACTGATAATACTAGGCAGAATTAACATTCAGTGCAAATAATGCTATCACATAGGTTAGAGAATTTCTAATTCATTCTCTACGAAGATTAGAATACAGGTCCGCATATAAATGGCACCCATCGCCTTGCTTGGACACACCAGTCCATATACCATCACGACTAAGCGCACATCACCAGAAGTGATTCTACAAAGCTGGTAGTATATGTACTCAAGAGTAGAAGCAGGGCGATGGGTGCCATTTATATGCGGACCTGGGTTCCAATCTTTGTATAGAACGAATTAAAAATTCTCTAACCTATGCGATAGCATTATTTGTACTGAATGTTAATTCTGCCAATTATTATCAGCGATTTTCTTGTAGAACTTCCGTTCTATATATATATATATATATATATATATATATATATATATATATATATATATATATATATATATATATATATATATATATATCATGACGCATAGCTTGAAAAAGTTATTGGTAGTTGTATCTGTCTTGTCTTGGCTGTAATATAAAACAGATACGTTCCCTGTATAAATCAGATCAGCAATTTAATTTCTGTCCAACATGTTCACTAGATGATCCAGTGGACAACATATGCACTTCGTTCTTGATTGAAATAAGTTAAAATACCTCGCTCAAGGAAAATGATTTTCTTTGTGGCCTTGTTATCGAAATAAATGTCGATAAAATAGGGTACGATTATGGCCGTCCTGATCATTAATTCCACACCATATCTTTAGGTTGCTGGAATAAGTGTAAATCGTGAGTTGCAAACACTAATGAAAGTCACGGAAATTTAAAAAGGAAACTTTGTGCGCTGATATTACAGACAATATCTTAATTTCCAAGTATTAAGTATATTATCCAAGGTTTTCCTCTATTTTTGCAACTGATTTCTACTCAACTACTAACAGATTGTCTAATTCCTATAATAGCATCTCGAGTATGCTTTATAAACGTGTATCATGACATACGCAACTATTGGCATGAATATATGTGTAACAGTCAGAGACTGATGTATATGTTTCAAGATTAACATATATTTCAATTTTTAAAGCCTAATTTAAGAAACAGTTATGAAGTTGCAGAAAACAAACACGCTTGTTTATTTAGCTTTGCCCGTAAAATGAGAAAAAGCACTGACAATTTAGACCATCTTTTGATTGATCACTAAAAGCGTCAACATGGGCAAGGACCAATATGACGAAATAATTTCAGTTTTAAAAAGACAATGCAGCTGAGTTGTTCTTTCTTTTTCCTAGAATATTCACGGTCGCTTTTGTAGTTTTTCCCGTTTTTTCTCTCTCCCATGGACTTCAATCTCAGTGCCACCAAATGTCATGGACACAAGGACACTTCTTTCCTTTCTAGGTACACTCATGTCGAGAACATTAACATCCACGTGTCCAAGCTTCACACATCCCTCATCTGTCACATACATTGGTGATTTTTTAGTAGAGGCGAAGATGTTAAAAGCAATAATTCTTTGATTTTCCTCAAGTGGGAAGTAGGACTTTTCTTGCGTGGTTTCATGTAAAGCAATACCATGTCCAATTTCTGCATACTTGTCGAAGATATCATTACATCGAGGTCCATCTTCGTATTCGGACCTCTTCATAGCATCGTGTATTTTATTGTCAAATGGTACAGATACATCTACACCATACGTGTACTTTGAAACACGTTGTTCAATAGAAAAGGGGCTATGACCAAAAACCACCGCTTCCTTAAGGAATACAAGGCCACCTTTTTGTGGCATGATGACCTTGACAGATGGGAAACTAGAACTGATGTCATCCTGAAGCATCTTGGATTCTGAAACCCACCCACCATTAAAATACTGGAAATTTCTCTGACTTCTTTATCTTTCATCATCTCTTTCACATGGGATACTGTGCTTTGAATGGTTCTTGAAAATAGGTTTATCCTTCCAGAACTTTCCACTCGGAGTTTGTCACATGACAGCAAAACTACTCTACTAGCGAATCTGGTTTGTTGAATTGCTGTGCGAAGGTCTTCATCGGTTCTTTACTCAAAAATATCTTTTAAAGAAGATGAAAAACGTAAGGTATTTTTCTCGTCCTTGTCTAGAGTTATATTTCTTTCCTTTATCTCAAAATCCCTAAGCATATCCAGATAGCCTTCTTTACTTTCGGCTTGAAAACGACAAAAGACTGGGTTCCCAATCAAACTGACGATGAATTGCTTAAAATCTTCGTCAACATGAGTTTCTCCCCAGTCCCAACCACTGGCTTTGTGAATTTATTTCAGTTTTCCTCCATACATCACTTCGTGGACAGTGCTATCGACAGTTCCACCGAAAAAATGACTTTTGATTTTATTGTAAAATGTTTCATTAACAGACCTAAACATTTCAAATATGAAGGATTCGTCTTTATTTGTTTCATATGATTTTTGTGATACGTGATTTCTGTTATGTGTTTCTTTTTCCAAATTTGATTTTCAGAAAATGATATTTAATGTTGAAAGTATATTGTATACAAGGACGAAATCAAAGGTGAATTTGTGGAAATCAAATCAAATCCGATCACCTTGTTGCAGAGAATCGACCACGTGCGATGGTTCATCGATATGAAAACCTCCAAACAAGCAATGCCAATCCGGTTCAGCAATTATATCATTGCGAGTTTATTGTTGTTAACAAGGAAGTAAGGGGACATAACTTCAAATTTCTTTATCATATATTAGAACGCTCCCTTGACTTAAGTGGTTAGAGCGTCCGCCTCGGATGTGGGACGTCGCGGGTTCGAAGCCCGAGTCATACCAAAAACTTATAAAAATGGTACTAGCAGCTGCCTCGCTTGGCGCTCAGTATTAAGAGGATTTTGTTAGGACAGGCCGGACTGGTGTCAGGATAATGTGACTGGGTGGGACATGATGCTAAATGTCTGCGGCATAATAACCCAGTGATAAACATCACTATAAACTGTCACACTGCAGACATCGTAGCAATATGACTGAAAAATTGTTAGAGCTACTTTAAAAATCTAAATCACACACACACATTACAGACGTCATCGCCTTCCATCTTGGATTCCATCGGGATTTGAACTCTGATTCACTTAGAACCTTTCATGTATAGGACATGTGTTTCTTAATTCTTGGATTATTTTTGGACTTAATTCGCAATACCGTAAGTTCCTTTTCTTATTTTTCACTTAGTATTTTAGGGAAATAAATTACACTGGACAACAAATTTTTACAAAAGTCATGTTACTGAAATAAAATTAGTCAATTCTTATCAATTTTTATGTGCTGAACACGAATATGACAGTCAAATTGCAAAATTGGCTCTAGTTTTTTTGTAATCTGCAAGAAATTAATGTTTACATAACGAAATGCATTCCAATAGTAAAAGGTCAACTGTAATAGCCTACCTATAAAAAATCAAGTCATTGACTACATCTTAGATTTCTTCGCCTGTCTCTTGTACAGCTGTTCGGGAGCATCTCTGAGGAGTGTCCAGCAGTAGTCAGCCAGCATTGTAGTGGACCATTTTCCCTGGTATCTTTGTTCCATTGTTGCGATATCTTGATGAAAACGTTCGCCGTGTTCATCACTAACAATACCACAGTTGCTAGGAAAGAAATCCAAATGGGAATGAAGGAAGTAAATCTTTAGAGACATATTGCAGCCAAGTTTCTTATACTTCATCAACATGTCTTCTACTAGTTCCTTATAGTTTTCTGCCCTAACATTTCCGAGGAAGTTTGTAGAAACTAGGCGAAAAGCATTCCATGCTTGTTTCGCGTCACCTTCCAGCAAGTTGTTGAACCGGTCATCTTTGAAAAGCTCTCGAATCTGAGGACCCTCAAAAACTCCCTCTTTAATCTTTGCTTCGCTGAGTCGAGGGAATTTTTCATGCAGGTATCGGAATGCTGGCAAAGTCCGGTCAATGGCTTTCACGAAGTTCTTCATCAAACCTAGTTTGATGTGAAGGGGTGGTAGCAAGATTTTCTGAGCCTCAACCAGAGCTGGGTGTTGGATATTCTTCTCTCCAATGGCTACATTCTGCCTGTGAGTCCATTCCTTCCTCATGTAGTGCATTTCCCTTGCTCGGCTATCCCACTCGCATAAGAAACACATGTATTTTGTATATCCTTGCTGCAGTCCCATTAAAAGGGCAACTACCTTCAAATCACCACAGAGGTGCCAGCTGTACTTGTTATACTCAATGGAATTCAGTAGCTGCCTTAAGTTATCGTATGTCTCTTTCATGTGGACAGCATACGCTACTGGAATAGATGGAAGAATGTTTCCATTGTGCAAAAGCACAGCCTTGAGACTCAGTTTCGAAGAGTCCACAAATAGTCTCCATTCTTGTGGGTCATGAGTGATTTTTAAAGCATTCATGAGGCCCTCAATATCGGAACAGAATATCAGATTACTTTCCTTTCTGAAGAAAGGCTCCAATTGCTGGTGGCGCTTTCGATATGCAGTAATTGTGACATCTTCTTCTAGAAGATTCCATTGTTGGAGTCTTGATCCTAGCAATTCTGCCTTGTTCTTTGATAAGTCCAAATCACGAATCAGGTCATTTAGTTCTTCCTGTGTTATTCTGTGTGGGGTTGATGATGCACCACAGTGAAAATCTGGATCACTGCATGCTGATGGACCAGGAGAAGAACAGGTCGACTCACCTTTGTCTTCGTCAGATGAATCAAGAGAATATTCTGCTGGAGGTTCTGGAATAGGAAGTCCCTCACCATGTGGAACTGGTCTCAATGCAGACGGAATGTTTGGGTAGACTATTCTCGACTTCTTTCGCTTCGTTATTCCGCCGGAAAGAGGAGGAACCAAGCAGAAGTAACAGTCATTTAGGTGGTTGCTTGGCTCTCTCCACACCATTGGGACTGCAAACGGCATTGATGACCTTTTGCAATTCAACCACTGTGAAAGCTGTGTTGTACATGTAGCACAGCATATATGCGGAGCCCAAGGCTTGTCTTGGTCACCAACCTTGCATCCGAAGTAAAGATGATATGCCTTCTTCACTTGAGAATTGATACTTTTCTTCTGGTTGGCAAATGTCACTTCCCCACAAATATAGCAAAAATTGTCTGCGGTATTAACACACTTTCGAGGCATTACTGTTCTTTATTGTACGTAAATGGATAAAATAATAAGTTTTATGTAACAGTAGCTTGAACTGTCTCGCACAACGTCTAAAATATTTTAAATGCTGAACCTATCTGATTGGGCTTTATATAGTACACTGCTTACGTCAGCTTCAGCAGCCGCCTGGCATTAGTATAATAGGCCTACACATGTATAGTACACTGCTGACGTCAACTTACTTCAGCAGCCGCATGGCATTAGTATTGCATTGCATCAGAAAATGATGCAATCAACTGTGGATGATGTGAGCATGATGGTATTATGCAATGTTACATCATTATTCCGGATGTTGCTGCAGTCCTACTGGAGAAATTTACACAGTGAAACATAGAAAATGAGGTATATGAATATCTTCAAAACGAGAGCCAATACAAATTTTTCACGGTTATATTCGTGTTCGGCACACCAAAATACTACAGATTAGGGCCTTTTCAAGTCAGTAATGATTTCACTGTTGACCAGTGTTATTGTTCAATTTTATAAAGCTTGTTGTCTTCACTCTTTTCTGTTACTTATTTTAGAGCATAGACTCGTAACACCTCGTATGTATGGCACTGGTAGTCCATTATTTACTTCACAATGTCGCCGTTTTTACTTGGAACGTATTGACTGAGTCAGTTTTGACTTGATAACCAGCATTGGCGATGAATACAGTAACATTTGTCTCCTTTGTTTCACTGTTTACATCCAATCAAATAAATGCAGCATATTTTGTCGTCTGTTTGTACATAATAACACTGTTTCCAATGTTGAATTGTGATTTTGAGTATGCTTCGTTTAATTAACATCATATTTATAGTTGATTTGGGCAGGTTCTGGGTGCTTTTGGGCAGGTTTTGGGTGGTTTTGGGCAGGTTTTGTGTGGCTTTGGGCAGGTTTTGGGTGAATCGTGCGGCCGATGAAAATGTATTCCCCATTGAGTTATCGCACATAAATCGCAGTTTCTAAAGACTAAACTAATTAAAGTCGCACTTGATCGTGATATGAAAGGTTCTTTCTTTATTTCATAGCCAACTTTACGCTATGTTAACCTTTGGGTACGCTAATAAGCCGAAACATGTTGACATCACTTTATATGAGATACACAGAGTTATCCTCCTTTAGTTTCATAAAATAAAAAATAAAATAAAAGAACAAAAGAACGCGCAGAATCTTGGATGGGGCATTTGCAATGAAACTGGATTCATGCATCGTATTACTACTCAGGATCAATCAACTGTCTCGAATTTAATTTCCTAATTTTCATAACGTTTTATGAAGGAATTTATGAACAAGCAATACTAATAGTAAATTAAAACTCAACAACTGTGTACTGTATTTTTATCCCAGAAAATATCAGATGTGGGTTTCTACTTTTCAAGTTTAATGTTAAATTATTAGCACATGCTAGATTTCGATTTGTGTAATTCTGGTCACTTTTACTATTCACAGAATAGCAATAAAATTAAAAGGCACAATAAGATCATCTGCTGTTTTTTATTGACAGCGTTGTGCTATATCTTTCTCGTTTACAACGAAGATCATTTTATTGTTATTCTTTTTTAAACCAGGTTTCCTTTCACATAACACAATCCAAGCGTTGTCTTAAATTCGTGGGAGTTTAAGATTAATGAGTCAAGTATCTAATATAACGTGAGCCAATACATTTTTAAGTTCTATATTGAGTTCATTGTATAGGTATAACATCTCGAAATAAATCATAAGTAAACAATAATGATCAATAAACACATACAATGGAACTTAAATTTTGCAACTCCTGTTTCTGTTAAACATCATGAGATGATCAGACGTAGCTTGTGTGTGATAGCCTTCAACAATATCCGTGTTGGGAGTGGTGTGAATGAACACTTACCTGGAAGGGCTTGCCCATTAGCTATCGTGTAAGGTGCAGTTACACAGTCATATATATATCTAAAGGATGTCTAAAGGATATTTCCCTGACGATTTGTCTTAGCGTTCTTACTCGCCGCTTTCTAAGGTTATTGCTAGCACAATAAATGTAAACCTGAAGTGCACTTTTGTTTGGATAACTTAGATATAAGTATTTACTTAATACCCTTCCGAGAAAACTTTTCAGGGATCTTATCGCGCGTACCTATGTCAGTTAGATGTAAACACCGATTCTAATGCAATAAGGAAGTAAATTAATTGCAATAGTAGTTCGTTGTTTGTGCATGGTTTCCGCAGACCAAAGATGCGGTCAATTATAAAGTTCTAGATAACCTGTATTTGGTAATCTTGGAAATTAAATAGGTCAGAGAGAGAGAGAGAGAGAGAGAGAGAGAGAGAGAGAGAGAGAGAGAGAGAGAGGAGGGCTTAGATGAATACAATAATTAAAGAGCTACATAAATTCCACAGAATATGGCTGTAATCTAAATGCATGTAAAAGTAGTCAGTTATATGCACTGGTGGACAGACAGATATGGAAGCAGTCTTTAATTGTTCAAAACGGACAAATACCTGTTGTGTTTTGTAAAACTTCAAACTATACAAAATTATAGGTGATATGTAGTATGAGAGAGAGAGAGAGAGAGAGAGAGAGAGGAGGGCTTAGATGAATACAATAATTAAAGAGCTACATAAATTCCACAGAATATGGCTGTAATCTAAATGCATGTAAAAGTAGTCAGTTATATGCACTGGTGACATACATATATGGAAGCAGTCTTTAATTGTTCAAAACGGATAAATGCCTGTTGTGTTTTGTAAAACTTCAAACTATACAAAATTATAGGTGATATGTAGTATGAAAGAAGTTGTGTGCCATTACTGTCTCCTTTGGATCCCAACTACTCGTCCTAGCCTCTACCCCCATGACATAGTGAGCTTATTAATGACACATGCGTGTTGATCAATTTTCATTATGCACACACGTGTCCCAACTTATTGGGGTAGAGTCGACGATGGATGTTAAATGAGTTCCCAAACGACCTGAAGTGGTGTCAAAGTGGTGTTACCAAACCCTCGTATGAACAGTCATGTAATTTTTTTTAAGGGTCAAGGAAATATGTCATTTAGAACCACCCTGATGTGCCACAACCAACTCGAGGCCAGCTTAGAATCATCGCACATGCACGTCAAAACGCTGAACCGTTAAATGTAGCAGCAGATGCGAAACCTCTCCGGTATTGTTTCAATAATGGCGAAGTGGCATTCTACACTCTATCCTACCCAGTTAACTTCACCAACAAATATGTTATATCGACGTTGACTGAGCTGAATTCAGAAATATCTCGACTGTTTCTCAACAAGGATGCGCTTGTTCGAGTAACAGATTTGGGCAATGATACTCGTTAGATGTAAATGGTGATGGCGTAATCACTGTGTTCTTGAATAAAAGAGGCTCCAGAGCATCAGAACGCAGAATCTTTGGAGGTTTAAGTATTCCCGAGGCAGAGGTTTGCTTTGATTGTATGACCATTGAGCCAGTAAAATCATAGGGTCATGCTAAATGGCTAGAAGTGCATGTGCGTATTGTACCTGCAACTGATGATAATACCAGAGAGTGTCTGCCTCTTGTACGATTAAAGTACTCGATTGTAATAGTAACAGAAGAACTATAATAGTCCCTCAGCCTTACCGACCTGAGGAAAAAAATTTGAAGCGTAACAGCAGCAGCGAGATTAAATTTCCAAGAGAATCGCGCTGATCATTAAATACAAACGCGCGTGTTTGGTTGTAGATGCTATTTGTTGTCTTGCCGCAAAACCTTTAATACCATTTAATAACGCTGGATTCTGATAGTAGCAAATTATTAATATCGACTTAATACAAAAGAGTAGAAAATTTAATTTTAACAGAACACTGCTACAACCAACCCCAACCTGTAACCTACGTAAGAACGGCTTGGATACATCTCTGATAGCTAATTTCTCCGCTTTTACTTTGATGTTTGACCGACCACTGGTACCTAATTTGCGTGTATATAGGGACCAATATATATCTGCTAGCTCTCTGAAGTTTTCAATCACTGAGTTATATACAGTCTTTGGAATAAATGTACACGGAATTATATAGTATTATGGCAACAATCTCACAACAATCTCTATTCACACACCTAAAGAAACCCCATAATCTCTGTTGCAAGAATACTTTTTTCCATAATTCTTAAACAATACTTAAATCGATAACCAAATTATCGTTGAATATACTATAGTTACATGACTTATACATCTTAGGTTTAACTATGACTGGATCTTGACTTTGTTTTTCCCTGACTGTCTCTAACAATACTTTTAGCATAATAAATATAAACAGGAAGTCAAACACGTGCATTTAGGACTTTCCGTCAAGTGGCCTTTTCCCTAGCTAAAATAATACATAAACGTATTGAACGACCATGTCCTTATATTGCTAGCGGTTGTGATGGGAACGCTAGCAGACAAACATGTAGCAATATTTAATTTAATTCTAGCTCTGTACACGTTTCTTTACATCCATTTTAGTCTCACAACCCGGTCATATGTCCCCATTTCCAGCTACAAATGTATACCAATTAAATTACAATGCATCTCTAGTTTAAAAAACCCCAAACTGATTACTATTGCAATGCATGGGTGCAAGTGGATGTGTTCGATCATTGATATTATAATGTACGAGTGCAGGTGAGTGGATTGCACGATTACCATTGTAATATAATGGTTCAGGTAGATGTGTTTTATCATTATTATTGTAAAGTATGAGTACAAGTGAACGTGTTGCATCGTTACCATTGTAACACATGAGTGTAAATATATGTGATGCATCGTTACTATTATGATGTATGACTTCAAATGGATATGATGTATCGGTATTATTGTAATTTATGAGTGCAAAGAGATATGTTGTATCATTACTATTTTAATGCATGGGTGTAAGTTCATGTATTTTACGATTTACTATTCTAATGAACTAGTGCAGAGGACCTGATCAGTGTTTCCAAAGTACAAAAGGGATTTTACTTTCCTCGAAAGGGCAAAGCAAAGCACCAAAGCAAACGTTTATGTGTCCATTTATTCAAAGTGTGCATGATACCCAATATATGTGCTCAAGAATAACACGATGTCAAATTTCTAATGACAAGTGACCGTACGTTTGTGTGTGTGTAAGTTTCTTTTAGCCTTGAGGATCTGGAAACTCTGCCCCCCCCCCCCATCCGACCCTGAGTGCACGTACATGTGTTGCATCATTACTCTTGCAGTACATGGGTGTAAGAGGATATATTGTAAAATTTACTATTCTAATGATCGAGTGCAAGAGTAAGTAGATATACCGTGTATTGCTATTTCAATGGATGAGTGCAAGTGGATGTGTGTTTGATCACTTTTTTAATGTACGATTGAAGTGAATTTGCAGTAGCGTGATCACAGTGTCAGTGTTTGTGTTATATCATTACAATATTTGCCTGGAAGTAACCTAAATATTTACACATAATGCAACATACTTACCTTTACTGGTATTTAGAATGACAAATACAGTAATAAACCTAGTGGATGTGCCATTTATATTTACGTCTCAGTTCATTGCTTTGCTAGACATTATTGATTATTTGACGAGTATGCATCGGTGTTGAGAAGATGTTTCTCAAAGCAAGTAAGTTATACAATGTTTGGCAGAGGTCATAATGTACAGTATTCAGAAGACTTTATGGTAGCATGGGTTAGTTCCGTAAAATGGACGCTCCTTGATTTTTTTTTAACATAAAGATATTTAAATGGATAAGTGTTTGGTAATCTGGAAAATGAATACGTCTTTATAAAGGGTGTTTGGGTCGTGATTCGTAATGCATAGCGTAAAGACACGACCCTAGGCTTGGGAAGACTGTCTGATCAGTTGTACAAATGTGATTACAAAGATCACACAAGTGTGAAATTAGAGTTTCAAGATTAGTGGTCCAGAGACGATTAGAGGAAAAATTATTTGTAGTACTTGAGCTTTTAAGAACCCTTCAGTTGACAAGTACTGCTGTCTTGGGGATCTTATGAAATAGGGAAACGGTGGACTATGAGTTGATAACTGTTTCAAGATTAACACGTATCTTCATCTTAAATGCCTAATTTAATAACAAGATATAGCGTTACAAAGATGACAGACGTATACATTTATTTAACAGTCCGTGCTTGTAGTTATCAACTGCGAAACTTCACTCATCACTGCGAGCATTCATTAACAAAGTAATAAGACCGCTCCGGTGGCTTAGTGATTAGAGCTTCCGCCTCGGATGCGGGAAGTCGTGGTTTGATCCCCGGCCGAGTCATAACTAAGACTTACAAAAATGGTACTTACAGCTGCCTCACTTGGCGCTCAGCATTAAGAGGTTAGGGTTAGGACTGGTCGGCCTGGCGTCAGGATAATGTGACTAGGACATATATTTTATACATTTCTGCGGCATGATGCACCAGTGCTAGCGATATGACTGCAAAACTGTTAAAGATACATTAAAAAGCCAAAACCACACACATACACACACAAAAAAGAAATAATATGAATTAGTCACAGGCATAATGAAAATATTCTTAACATCAGGCAATAAATCATGATAAATCAAAAATGTGAATGCATCTGACTAGTCCTTTTTTATCCGAGAAAATTCACTGTAGCTTTCGTAATTTTTCCTGTTCTTTTTTCTCTTGCTTTGACTTCAAACTCAGTGCCACCGAATGTCATGGACACAAGGACACTTCTTTCCGTCCTCGGAACACTCATATCGAGAATATCTACCTCCACTTTCCCAAGCTTCACACATCCGGCATCTGTGACATACATTGGAGAGATTTTAGTCGATGCGTAGACATGAAATAAGACACCTTTTTGCTTTTCCTCAAGAGGGAAATATGGCTTTTCTTCCGTGGTTTCATTTAGTGACATCGGCTGTCCGATTTCTACATGCTTGGAGAAGATATCATTGCATCGGGGTCCATCTTCGCATTGTTTCCGCTTTGCAGGATCGTGGATTTTATCATCAAATGGTAGAGTGGTGTGAACACCATACGTGTACTTGCAAACCCGTTGGGCAATAGACAATGGGCTGTGACCGAATACCACCGCACCCTTAAGGACCACAAGACCAGCTTCTTGTGGAATGATGACCTTGATCTCGGGGAAGTTAGACTTGATGGCGCCTTGAAGCATCTTGGATTCGGAAAAACCACCCACCATTAAAATGCTGGTTATTCCTCGAACTCCACTATTATTCATCATATCTTTCAAATGGGATACTGTGTTTTGAATGGCATGTGAGAAGAGGTTTTTCATCACGGAATCATCTACACGAAGCTTGTCGCTCGAGAGAGATATTTTATCCGCATATTTAGTTTGCTTAATTGCAACGCGAAAATCCTCATCAGTTTCCTCTTCAAATATCTCTTTCAAGGAGGATGGCAGACGAAACGTCACTTTTTTATCATTGCTTGGAGCTATCTCTCTCTTCTTTATTTCAAAATCTCTGAGCATATCCAGATAGTCTTCTTTACTCTCGGTTTGAAAACGACAAAAGACTGGGTTCCCAATCAGGCTGACGATGAATTGCTTAAAGGCTTCGTCAACCTGAGTTCCTCCCCATGCTCCACCACTGGCTTTGTGAATTTCTTTTAGTGTCCCTCCGGGCATCACTTCGTGGACAGTGATATCTACAGTTCCACCTGAAAAATATACCAAAAGACTTTATTGCAAATGTTTTGTTTACAAACATTGACATTTCAGATGAAGTCAGGAGGAACGATTCTTTTATTTTTGGTTTACATAATTATTGAGATAAGAAAGTTTGCTATGGTTTTCTTTCCAGCTTGATTTTCAGAAATGATTACGTTGCAATATCACAAATAACTCTCATCAAATAGCGGTACTCTACTTCTTTAGGATACTCTACTTCTGTAGGCGGCATGAATATCTATTATGTAGATATTTGTGTTACTCATTTTATCATATTGGTAAATCAATAATATATTTATGTTATGTATTTAAGAACAGAATTCACGATGTTTTATATATTTGTAGCTTCCGAAATATTCAGTATTAAAGTTGAAAATTACCCCCTGCATCTAGCACCATGTATTTAGAACCGGGTTTAAAGCTGGACATTCCTCCTCCCTCAACCATCTTTTCCACAGGGAGAAGACGGCAAAAAATAGATGCTGTTTCCGGTTCCAGTGCAATCCTAAGATTTTCGCTCTTGATTCCGGCCTAGTAAAATATAAATACATGCTTTAACCATACGGATTAGAGCTCACCAATAGTGTGTCAAAACATTTTACTTTGGCTTTACTACGATTCTTAAACTGAGTAGCAGAAAACGACAATTTTAGTAACACTTCAACAAATAATATTCCTCATAATAAAAACTGAAAATGTTAAAGGGACTTACGGTATTGTCTTAAATAATTAGTCCTAAAAGTCCTATCACAAACCAAAACTAATAGGGTGTTCCGAATGAATTCTAGTGGTGTTGCGAATAAGGTGCTTCATCGAGAAAAAAAATTCTTAGGCACAATCTCAACAAATCACGTTAAATCGTTAATTGTAAAACTCATAAACATATCTGCTATATGCGGTATTTCCGTCGGTGTTTTATTTCATTATTTGAATGAGAGCAAACAAAAAACAGGTTTGAAATAGAGGTACAGATATTCGTCACAAGTTATCTAACGAGTGAGAACAAAACTGACTGTTATGGTGATGTGGCTATTTAATTGCTACAGAATATACCAGATATTGATTAAGACTCCGTAACCTAAATAGCAGACAAACCTCTACAGCAGCCTCCCTCATGAACTGTTTGGCTGCATCGTTCCAGATGGCAGGCACAGTCAGGATCCACGTAATCTCGTCTTCCCTAAGGTGGCCACTGGCCAGTCGTTCCCTGCTAGTATTTAACAAGTCCTCTTTAAGGTACCGGATGACCAACGAGAAGACGGTATGTGCTGGCAAAGACTTTTGTGTTTCATCCTCCAGACTGACGTTCCGATCAAAGGTCTGTGGATGATATACTTTTGATGAAGATACATTTTAATATAAAATCATATATATATATATATAAATCATGCAAATATTTTTCTTCTTGATAAACAATTTCGCATAATAGCAGTTCTTTTCTGTATTGTCCACCAAAAGGCCAAAGTCCCAGCAAGTTCTTAGATAATCTGTTGATTTGCATGTCGACCAAAATACTTTTATTGTCCGATACAGTTTGGAAACTAGTACATTCATATAATTAATTTGATATTGTAATTAGCCATAGTAATATAAGCATTATACAGATGTGCAGTCAATGTTAATTCTATAATATAGTTTAGCCATTTAGGTTATCGAATCTACATTCTCAGAAGATTCAGTATCCCAAATGCGAAAATGGCAGAAAAGAGAAAATAAAAGAAATAAATGGATGAAAGCAAAAGCTGTGATAGTGAAAACATTGTGTCGACTATTGTTTTTTATGGATTTTAATTACATTGAACAGTTTCCCACATAGGCAGGCATTGCTAGAATGATTCTACTTTCTGTCTTTTTTGACTTTTTATCACACACACACACACACACACACACACACACACACACACACACACATATATATATATATATATATATATATATATATATATATATATATATATATATATATATATATATATATATATATATATGCGCCATTTCAGTTTCATAATCAAATACCATTTCTGGACGACCCGGTGAAATTATTGAACAAGGTACGGTAGCAAAGCAGGCGCACCACTTAGCAACCTAACTGCACCAAACCATTTCTTCACATTTATCTGGTTATAAACGGCATAAAACAGGGTCGCAATTCAACCTGGTTATGAAACGGCACTTGGCCATCTTGTAAGAACAGTTCAACGTCCTTTACGAGTGTGAGTAGTGAAGGGGGCGATATAGCGACAATGGGAAAATACATTACAGACCCACCCACCCTTTGGGCCTGTATAGCGACAAGATTTATAGCGACAATGATAACTATTTATAGACTCCCCCACCCTTAGGCCTGTGTAGCGATAAGATGTATAGCGACAATGGGAAAATACATTCCAGGTAAGGTAACGTCACAATACTGAAGATTAGTAACAATGTAGTAAGGGGCTGACCTCAATCGGGACCAAAGAGCGGAAGAAAAAACAGAGTGCTTGGCGGGAACGGGAATAGCGGGAAAGAGACATAGATAACACAGACAATATACATTATTTAAACAGCTATACAACTAACTAAAAGAAAGCAAATCTTTTCGAGGCATATGACTGGCACTGAAAAGGGCCTTTGGGTTTTTCTATTTTCTCCAGTTCTTCCACCATTTCATCACTTTGTCAATCATTCCTTTCTTCTTCTTTTTCTCTTTCTCTGGCATCCAGTTAGGATGGCCCATCGACCTCAATTGTTCCTGCACCTTCATCCAGTTTTGATTTAGTCAAACTCCTCTTTCATCTTTCTGTTATCATTGTATTATCTTTCTTTAGACCACCTGTCTTTTATCTTTCTCACTTCTTCTTCCAGCACTTTTTTGATTAGTTCTTCTGCTTTCTTTAGCTGGTCCAGCCCCCACTTCACACTGACCACTCTGTTCAATGCAATATCTCTTCTAAAAAACACCTTACTTTCATCACATTATCAAGGGCCTCCTTCAATGTGCCCACTCACACGTATGTTGGTTGAATGAAACCTCGTAACTTTTCAACGTCCTCTTCGATCATGCCCTGGACCAGATGCCTGTCTACTTTCAGGCTGGTCACTTGTCACTAAGGCCTTGGTAACTGGATAACTTCTTTCATTTTGTATCCTTTCCACCACATAGGCGGCATCCACCATCCAGTACCAACTGTCCTTTAACTTGTTAAATAACTCCATAGTCATCTCCTTTTATTCTGTGTAGAATGGTGCGAACGACTAACGCTTTGACTTCACATTTGTCAAGCACGGAAGTGAAGGAAAACATCCCTTACACTTACTTCACATATTGTCCACTATCCATAAACACGGGAAGAATCCAGCCCCCCCCCACCTAAAAAAATAATAATTCTACTATCAAAAAATAATATCTAATTCACACAGAAAGGAGCTAAAACAAACCAAAAATATACTATCCACACATGAGAAGGAGGAAAACAAACCCAAAATATACTATCAAAAAACCAATTATACTATCCACACACGGGAAGGAGAAAACACACACAAAACGAACCCTAATATACCATCCACACACGGGAAGAAGAAAAAACTAACCACAAATATACTATCAACACAAAGGTGATGAGCAAAAAACAAATCGAAATATACTATCCACACACGGAAGAAGATAAAACAAAATATAAAAAAATATTCTACTATCCACAAATATACTAGCAAAAAATAAATCACACATATACTATTCACGCACGGGAGGGAGAAAAAAACCCACTTACTATACTATCCACAAACCGAAATATGCTATCCACACACGAGAAGGAAAAAACCAACCAAAATATACTATCCACATACGAAAAGGAGAAAAACAAACTCTTACTATACTATCCACAAAACCATAATATACTATCCACACACGGGAAGGATACGAAACAAACCCTAATATAACATCGACACAGAAGGGAAGGAAAATAAAACACACACTCTACTATACACAAATTTATGCGAACGCTTACAAACCCAAAAAATATAATAATCACACAAGCGTATGCTCACTTATGAAAACCCACACTATACTATCCACACAAACGTACGTGAGTTCAAACACACACACACACACACACACACATAGAGACACAGATACACGCAAACACACACACAATCACATCAGTAAATGAGTGAGCATTTATAATCACACTACTCCTCATTCTCTCAAATTGACAATTTTAACAGTCTCTTTTCTAGAGTAATGGGGTAGCCCTGAGAAGGGCTGTTTTTTTATAACTCCAAATGCGCCTGGCTAATGGTTACATCTTCCGGGTCTGGCATCATAGACACATCTCCGGCTCCAATCATTATCCCAACTGATTCTTGTGGTTGGGAGCGCAGGGGGGGGGGGGGGGTTGATTCGCTTCACTATCGCAGTCTTCACCTATTCCACACTCTTGGATGTTGAGGCGTCCTTATACTTTCCGCACGTACCTGTACTGCTACTGGCTGTGGTGCTGGTAGAGGCTGCTGTGTTAGTAGTGGCTGTGGCTTTTGTCTCTGTAGAGCCGTCCTCGCCTCAGGTTTGACCTCACACAGGTCTCATCATTATGTGAGGTATGATAGTTTTTTTCTTTTCGTCCTCTTCTGTCTAATCTTTCTCCTCCTCCTCTTTTTCTACCCTGGCCTCTTCGGCTATGGCCTCCATAGCCAGCTCATTTAGGAGTCGCCTGGCATATTCTAGGTGCATCTGGAGTTCCATTTTTGCGAGTCTGTTGCTCATTCTTCACAGTTGATGAATCAACAAGGGTAGCCAGACTGACGAGCGCTCCCTTTATATGGATCAAGCATGGACATGAAGGAAATCATCCCCTGTGACCAAAACTTACATTGCCCATATCAGTACACCAACAAATATGGATCGCGTGGACTTAAAAGAAACACTCACTCATATTTTACTTCCTAACACTAATTACAATCACAAAATGACTATTTGACAAGCTAAGGAAAACGAAGTGCTTATAGACACACTTCTAACAAAGTTAAAGAAACGAAGTGCTTATAAACACACTTTTTTCTTTCTAACTTACTAACATCCCATTGGCAATTCAATTAGTATCTATTTTCTTGAGTATTGAGTAGCCCTGAAAAGGGCTGGTTTTTGTGGACAAGGAGCTATGGCAATCTTTTATTGTCTAAGATTGCGTTCCCGTCTGGCGACAGGCTCTCCCACAGGATAGGGTCTGCTTCTTCGGAAAGAGAAAGAGAACTCCTTGGTGTCTACACGACAGTCGACAAAACCTCTGTCTGGTTCCTGCTGCTGCTCTTTCTGCTGTTTCTGAAGTCTGTACTTATCCGTCCATTCGTCTGTCTTCTTCTTGAATTCCTATCTGAAGAACTCTTCTATCAGATCTTCAGCCACTTTCAACATTTTGACATTCTCTATCTACAGGCTTCGATATCATGCTTTGCCTGACACGATGTAAATTAACGTAAGCTTCGTTCAGCTTGGCTAGTCTTGTGCACATCTTCATAGGAGAATTAGTCAACAATGAATGGTAAGACTGAAGACTGCCCCGCCTTATATGGTTCAAGCGCGGACGTGATAGAAAACATCTGCACACTGTGTTTAGAGTCGGAACTCTAGGATAGTTTGATTTGAGGGAGAGGGATAGAGAGTCAAAGAGCATGTGTCATCATTAAAATGGCAAACAAACGACAGCCGCATTTTTGTCATAACTCAACATTTGTATTCAAATAACTAACAACCAACAAATTTTTTAATTAACAATCAAATTAACTAACAAACTCTTTTTCAAATGGCAATCTATTTTTCACAAGGTTGACAACGTTGTGAACTGAAGTTAGACTTCCACTGTTGGAAGTCATTGGGCCATTAATTTACACTACATTTCCTACCTAAAGACAAAAGATAACCATAATGCTCACAAAACCATCGATCTACTTTGTCGTCGTTTCTAAAAGATTGACGATCAAAAGAAGTCACTAAATGTTTTAAAGAATACCCAAGACTGCGTTGATGAAGAAGATACACACAATATTGTCAAAACACCATAGAATCTGTGCCTTGCAATTTCACATTATTGAATCTTTTAGTCTGGGCATTTCTTCTCATATAGTCAATGATATCGTCTTCCAAAGGTGGTAATCCATCTGAATCAAAATACTACACATAATCTTCTTTAGGAAAGTAGACGGCTACCCAGTAGGTTCTTGGGAGATGTCGTCCGTGTTGATGACATAAGCTTGATGGTCTTGAGGTTTGCGATGAGGCAGTTCACCTTTACCACACACGACAGTATTCCAAGAAGCAGTGTACAAACTGTGGTTCAAAAGGTAATAAAGTTCCCCAGTATCAATTTTTGTGTTGTTTTGATGTTTGTTTTTCTTGCTGTTTTTCTTCACTGGTAATGATTCCTGATCAATTCAGTCCTGACATTTTGCTTGAAAATGTCTGACAAGTAACCGTTTCTTCGTTTCGTCTCCGCACTCTGAGCTAAAAGAGCGTCGATGTGATGGACATCTAGAGTCATCAGTGGAGGAGAAGAATGATCACGCAAATCTTTATACCACTGATGCATCACGGCTTCTTCGGAGATGAGACTCCAAGCTTCGTCCAGATACTCGTTCAATGTTTCTTCTTCACTCAGCATCAGACATGTATCGTGTTAAATTTAACTGGGATGATCGTTTGGACATCCATATAAATCTTTCTCCATCAATTCTGTATTTTATTCTGCCAGGTGTTTGGCAAAAACAGGAGATTAAATGTTGTTCTTGTCCGGGCCATCTTGACTTCATCACTATGTCCTTTTCGTCTTTGGCTTGGGGTTCTACTTCCACGGTATCCTCTCATGCCATTTCAATAGATTCTCCACCATTCAAAGAAGGATTACAGTCTTCCATAGCTTCTAATAGTGTAGAATGACTTCCATCAAACTGTTGATTTCTATGGTATTATCGAATTCGGCATACAAGATCACGTTCACCGTTTCGTCTCGGACTTTAGTTTGATTAAACTGAAGTTCCACACGAATCTGGCCTGATCTTATAGATTAAACTGAAGTTCCACACGAATCTGGCCAGATTTTATAGGGTGGAAATGTCCTTCGTCGCTGCCTTGGTCTGGAGTGAAATCAAAAGCCCACAATGTGTAGCCTCCTGTATAACTGTCCTTGGAACTGATGATCTTCGATCATGGAATACTGATTCCTGGGAATGGTGAAGGTGTTTACTTCCACGCGTCGTATTGGATACTTGGCGGTCTTTTTGATCAAAGTGTGACTGATGTCGTTTCCCACTTTAGGTAACACTTCCACGCGTCGCACGTACAGTCTGGCTTCTTGGATGACGGTTTTGTACTCGTTGACATCAAATGGAATGCAGCACTGCTACGATTCAGTCTCAGGCGGACATCCACCCCATTCAGCAAATACTTTTCTTGGAACCACATATCCAAACGCAAACGATCCATCAGTTCTAAACTACGTCCTCGCAGGATTTTCTTTCGACGATCATTAAAACCCACATTGTGAGGACTGTTATCTTCTTTCAGGGCCGTGTCGTTAAACGTGTTCTCACCCGCTGTGTAAGGTTTCCATACCACGCAAGCATTCAAATGAGTGTTCCTGGCCTCTTTTCCGTACGTCAAGTGATTTTCCAGGTACGCTCGGTAAGGGTAAGTATCCTTGATGCTGCTGAATAGTTTGTTATTTAAGTACAAATCCATTTCGATAACCAAACAATGCATGAAGTTGTTGAGGGGAGCTACTCTATCATTGACTCCTGGAGGGTTATTGTCTGCCGCTTTTCTCACTTGGACTTTCAAGTAAAAGTAACTGCTGTTCACATCGATGCAATCTTCGGGCTGTCCTTTGATTTCAAACTCGATGGGAGCTAAATCCGTCAAAGAGGAGACGGGGTGATATTCGATCCATTGAGATTCTTACATCGTCATCATGGTTGGTGGCATGGCAAATAGATCAGGCGCAAGACTCTCGGTACATCAGTTTTTTGTCTCTATGATTTAATAATCAGAAAGGTCTAAATCTCGGACGATTCTTCTTTTCTTAGTCTTTCTAGCTTTATAAGTGTGAAGGCTTCTGTACGGGTGTTTACTTCTTCGTCTCTTTCTGCCTCGTCCTTGCTGTAGCGTCAGGGAGGCAGGAATGCTTGACTCGGCAGCTTCCAGGGCATTTATAGGCGTTTCCCATCAGCCCAAAATGTCTTTGCTCGCTTGCAACAAGACATTTTTGCTTCTCTCAACAAAGCTTGGTTTTATTTGTCGATGATGACATTTTGGAGAAATTCTTTACCATGCGTGAAGGCGGAATCTTTCAAAGCGTGCAATCCTCGTGTCACCATTGGTTTCATTACGGGGTCCACTGAACGAGAGGCTGATTTCAGCATATCACTTTAACCATATCCTCGCTGTCGAGCGACGCCTCGGTACACTGGATACATGATTTACGTGTCATTAGAGAATCGTTTTTGAAAATGGAGTTTCACCGTGACTTTCCCTTTGGTAAATGGAATATTTTGTCCCAGATATCCTTTTATAGCAATGTTGACAGTGTCAAAATACGGCGAATAATGAGGATGTACAAATTTGCGTTGAACGTGAGGAATGACACGCAGTAACGACACGGTGGTTTGTCCCACCACGTCGTTCTCCGCCACATCGGAGTACGCAAAGATCATATTCAGTCCTTGGTTCATTTCTACCGGAGAACGAAATAAATTGGCAAAAGAATCGTTGTAGGAAATGGCTGCTAATTCGCCTTTTTCCTCAACTCTCTTCCTCATCTCCATGTCCCCACCGAAAATGTCAAACAATTCACGACAAAATTAAATGGACAACACTTTACCCTCCGAAAATTTCATCAGTAGGCGACGAGATACTTTATGGTACTCAATGGTGACACTTTTCCCGACACCTTCCAAAGCTTTAAGAAATATGGCATTAAACCTGGTAGCAATCGTGCTCACCAAAGTTTGACAGATAAAATAATAGCCTGGGGGAATTACGATGATATAGTTACATTTTTGAGTTTTATCATTACATGATTTTTTTATCATATTTAAAATTAGTGAAGTACTTTTGCACTTGCTCGTGATGAGTTTCGACCGTAAAAAAAAAATTGATTTTGGAAGGACATTCAAGACTTGTGTCCGGTGAATGATTTCCATCAAGGCCACTTCGCAATTGGCTTCGTGATCTAATTAGATGGTCTGAGGTAATTAGGCCGTGTAACAACACAAAGTGTTGTGTGCAAACACCTCTATGGAACTGTCACTAGAAAAGGTAAAATAAAATTGGGTATTGTTATTTATAATTCCAGAGTTCTGCTGCTGTGCGAGGGGTCACTGACAGTGCGAGGAGTGTCTAAAAGAGGAATGTTGTTGTTGTTGTTGAAATGTTGACTGCTGGGAGGGTGACTGACGTTGGAGGCTTGGTTCCCGTTTTACCGGAGTATTTCATGGAAGGACTGTGAAGAAGGTAACCGATGCAACTGCTCATTAAAATGGTCCACAATTGTTTGTCTCCTTGTTGCAAACTCAGTTTAGTAATGGCTGCACCGTTGACACAATACACCACAAAGATTTGGCAGAAAAAGACTATTTGCGTTTTAGGCACACGTTCTGCTCACTACACCCACAAGGGTTGCTTTTGTAGATATTGCAGAGAAGAACCCGGTGACGAAGCGGTCACTGCAGTGGCATCGGTAGCTAAGGCTGTGTGGAAGGGCATGATAGTCACTTTTTTTATAGTCGATGACTTGCGAAGCGTCGATCCAAGAATCAAAACTGGGTAAATATCTTCTCCAAGGCACTTTGACTTCTTTGACACATCGTTTTCCCACTTTACGGGTTCTTTGTTCGAGAATGCTTTCAATGTAGTACACGTCTTTTTTTTTTGGTGACACGTTGTAACTCGGGCAAGTAAAACGTTCCTTTTAACACCTTACCGTTCATGTCGTCCAATTTATAGACGGTAACATGACGGCCACGCACTCGTCCAGTGACACGAAACAATTCGGTGGTCCAGCTGGGTAAGTAACCTTTGTCGAAAATGCGTTTGATTTTGCCAATGCGCACCCAATCTTCTACTGCCAACACTCCACTTTTCTTGGGAACAGCCACCGTCGGGGACGTACCAAACAGGCACTCGAAAACAGTCACTTCGTTGTCGGGAGTCACTTTTTGGATGGCACGTTCGATGCCTCGATGGTATGATTTGTTGTACGCTTGAACCAGGTGCGATAAGATGTCGATGTACTTGAGAGTGTGGTGATGCGTAACATATTTCCACATGCGTTCTTTCAATGTGCGTTGAAAACGTTTCCCGATGCTGGCTTTGGTTTCGGGATTCTCGGTGATGAAAAAATGAATGTCACGTTACTTTAATTCTTTTCGGAAAGCTTGGTTCAGAAATTTGCTGCCTTTGTCGGTTTGCCATCAAAGAGGGTGACGATCACTTTGTTTCAATACCAGATGGAGGGTTCGTACTAATTCACTGCTCGATTTGGCAGTCAATGGCACGATCCTGGCAAATTTGGAAAAGACGTCGATGACACAAAACAAATATATTTAGCCACGATTGTAGGTAGCCAAATGAGAGATATCAGCGAAATCGGCTTGTCATTGATGATCGATACCCTCCACTCGGGTGTGACTTCTGGAAAAGTTTTGTCGAATGGGTTTATTAAAGTGTACGTGGCTTCTTCTTGTAACCATAGTTGCACTGGAGGTAAACGGAGACTTTTCAGACGGGTTTATGCAGCAAAATACAATTTCTGAACTCCTCCGTAACCTGGAGGATCGTAGCAAATGTTGGCTAACGCCTTCTCCACTTTTTTGAATAAGTCTTCGCTGATGCTATTTTGGATGGGACGAAATGGTGGTTTGGAAACGGCTTCATGTGTCCTATGTGCCACGCGAGTAGAAGTTGAAGTTAGTGTGGAGGTGGAGGTGGTAAAGGAATGACGTAGGTCTTCTTTTCCTTTTTTCACCTCTGGTTTCCCTTCTTCATTTTTAACTTCTGTCGAAGGAGGAGTGGACATTATCTTTTTAACCCAAGCTTTCAGTTCTTCTCGTTGGGGTGTGTGGGAAGGGTTAACAAGGACGCTGAAATCTTACTACGAATGGGAGCTGTTGACGGTGTTTTAAAGATTTCTCGTACATCTTCTTCCTCATGCATTTGTGGGCTTGCGTCTGTCTTGACCGCTGGGGGTAGTGGAGATAGTGGTGGCGATGGACTTTTCAACAAGGCTTTAAACTCTTTCAGAGTGGGCAGAGCTGTTTCTTCTAAAGCTTTCTGGTGAAAGATTTGTAGTTGTTGCAAGAGTTCACCGTACTTTTGCAATTTTTCTGTTTCGGACAAATCGTTGCGATTCATCAACGACTGCAATTCATGTTGTAACTGGGGCAACTCGGTCAAATTCGGATTGGGAGGCAAATGACGGGTCCGTTGTTCTTGCCAACGATGATATTCCATTAATCGTTTGTAAGGCACTAAGGCTAGTTTTCGTCCTTCCATTCGATTTCAATGGTCACGTCTGAGATTTTTGGACTCCAGAGGTCCCTTTTATCTTCTTGGTCCTTTTTATTTTGCTCCCACGAGTCCTCCAGCATCGTTCCCAATACTCCTTTCAGCAAGGGTCCGAACAACAGAGGCAACATTCCTCTGCTTTGTACCAACATCTTCTTTTATCCAATGTGTATCTTCATTTGAACCATTTGGCGAAGAACTTGACGATGTTTGGCTAAGCATTGTGTCTGGTGTTTAGACAAAGGTATCGTGCCTTTCAAGACTTTCAAACAACATTCGCACACGGTATCGATGACATCATTGGAGGCGGTTTGAATGATTGATTTTCGCATGGGTGGAGAAGCTTTGGACAGGACGGACAACATCTCCCTATCTTTGACTAAACGAGGAGGCAGTCCATTTCTTTTCTTTCCTTTGGGTTAAAAGAGGGATGGTTTCTCGGGGGTGACATCTTTTGGGTGTTCAGGATAGATCCTTTATACTCCGTGTACACTTCTCTTTGTTGTTTTGTCCTGGTATTCGTAGCCGCAATATTTAGGACCGCTTTTAGCGAAACTTAAAATCTTATCGTTGGGGTGTTCGTCTGTCCAGGCTCCTAAACGGTCTCCTTCGATGTCAGGGTGACGTTGAACAAGGCGATCGATGTAGATGCAACTGTCAGTGTCAAAGTACAGGACGCGATCACCTAACAGTTCTAAAGTTTCGTACAATTTTAAGCGAGCATAGGCTGTCACGTAAGCCGCAATGATGAAATTTCCGCATTCGTCAGCTTGTACAAATTCCAGTCATTCTTCGTAACTGACTAAGATCAAATCCTCACGAACAACATTCACGTTTTTCATGTATTTAGTTTTGTCGGGAATCATCTGGAAGTACCGGGAAGGTTCTTTCAAATACTACGTCTTAGGTAAACACGGTCGTTGTGACATTTTGCCGCACAAGCAATGTATCATCATTTTGGCAAACGATCGCCTTCCTTCGTTTTTCTCTACGTGGTCTAAAGAGATGCTTTCCTGCTCCCAGTATTTCTCTTTGAATTTCATTTGGTCTTCGGGAGTGTGGCACCAGGAAGGATAGACACAAGCTTCTTGTTTCAGTTTCAAAAAGGCATCCACGTAGTCTGCGAAAACGCCTTTCTGAGTCTCGTCGCTCTTGTGGTACTGTTCTGTCTTGGGAAAGTGGTAAATTTCGTACACTTCTAACAGCTGGTATCCCATGTCCAGAGCTTTAAACAATTCTATGCTGACCCACGTTCCCGTCAAGGTGCGTTCTTCCTGAGTCTGCAGACAAGGCTGGGCTTGGTTGCACATTTCGGCACTAGTACGGCACAAGGGAAACATCAGTTTTCCTTGGCAATGGTGAGGTAAAACGGGATGGTACAAGGCCGTGGGAGGCACGACTGTGCACTTGATCAAGCCTTCGTATTGTCGAATGTTGTCCAAGTCAGTGTGTTCCGTCAGCAATTACGGTTGCCTGCGGGAAAGCGACAATATTTGCATACGTAAGGAGACAGCGAACACACGTCCAATTATTTAATTTCTGCTCCTTTCTCTTCGTGAGCGTGGTACAGAGAACAGGTGGCATTTGTCCGTCCTCCGTACAAACTGTCCCTCGGGTTCATTGGGTCCACCAACTTGTAACTTTTCACGATGCGTTTAAACTCAGAATCGGTTTTTAAACAGTGATCGTACACATCTTTCCGCATTTTAACTACTTGGTATACTTGCTGTTCTAACATGAACCGCCGCTGACAAGTGGCCTGGTACAATATTTCCATGGTTCGTTGTAGAAACTGATGTTTGGTCCACGTCCAGGGTAGCAAAGGGGACCGTGAAAAAAGCAGCCTTTAAACTCTTAAACGATCTGAGGGTTTTCTATGTCCCGTCCATCCACTGATACGTTCCGACGGTCTTTTCGCCTCCCCCGCTGCGGGATGTTGGATCCATTTGTCTTCCTTGTCGCACAAGTAATGTAGCCATCGCAGGGCTTTGACCGAGTGCTGACGCTTGACAAAGTTGTTCGTTTGAGGGCTGATGACAGTCAGGGTTTTTTTGGGGCATGAATCGTTGGCAGTACACTAAGGAATACGCTTAGGCAATGATGCGGGCTTCTTTCAAAGGATCGATCCCTCCGTGTTCAATGAATAGTTCTCGATATTTTTCACAGCAACGGCGTAAAATATTCACGTCGGATCGACAATAGTTTAGCATTTCTTCCTGAAAGTTGAAAGGGTCCAATGCCTGAGCCTTGTACCAAGCTTAGAAATCTTCTCGTTGTTCGGTATGCATGTTGTCGGGGTCGTAGTCGTGATCCTCAGGCAAATGGGGTAGAACGGCGTGGTGATTGGCTTCAGTATTGAAAAAGTGAGGACAGTAGCCGTTGGTCATTTCTGTCATTTAAAACGTTTTAGGCATTCGACTCAAAGGCATGGTTAAGTAGCTTATCGAATCTTTAAGCTGTAATTGTCCCACTTGCATGGAAATGATTTTGGCTAGGTTCAAAGTGACTTTCGGTACCTTGTTCCGTATAGTATCTCAAAAGAAATTGTCCATCGTATCCCGCGAAATTGTGAGCCATCACCGTGGCATGGCGATGACAATCTCCATAACGTTCGATGTCCTCTTGGTTCCACGTCTCATCGATGGGGTCTAAGATCCATTGGGCGAAATCGCCCAGCGTATTCGGTCTCCGAATAATTTTATCACGTCCTCCAGGACTCTTGCTGTAGTGAGGGCAGTGACTAAAGATAGGCTCCTGGATGCATTTTTCGCACGCTCGATGAGCCACGCAAAAATTAGGAATGTGAATGTCAGTCTCTTGCATGCATTTTAAATCGAAAAAGATAAAATTGCCTTTCTTCTGGTCATTGTCTTCCCCTTGATGTTTGGAATGGTATTTTTGAATGTAGCATTGGTGTTCGAAGTCCACTATTTGGTGACAAATGTGACATCGTTTCGTTTCTGAACATACGTGTACCTTGACATTATTAGTACCAATACCTTGTCCACATGTAGGGCACAATCTCAGGAGTTGACAAGCACTTTTCTGCTGTGAACCTCGGGTCTTCAGATGTGGTTGGTACCAGGCAGGGCTGACAAATGTGTGCTGACTAGCAGGGCAATATACTCGTTCTTGTTCTTCGTCCAGACAGGGTTGAGAGGCCAAACATCCTGAGCATTTCGATCCACAATGCTTATGTTGTTCCTGGTTGTTATAACCACGGTCAGATTTCTCACAAAAGTAACTGTATCCTAGGAATGCGGTGATACTGGTGATGGCATCGAAATGTTCATCGTGATAATGAACGTGAATGTATTTTCCGTATTTGAAATATTTGCCTCGAAACAATTGAGGTACGCGTACTTCTTGAGGGAGTACATTCAAGGTGTAGCTTGGAGCTAGGACATCTTGCAGTTTTTGCATTTCAGTAATACCACAGAACGTGTCTTTGGACAGGCCAGCTTGCTGAAACAGGAGTCCTGCTTCTCTTCGTTGTTTGGCTCGGTCCGATCGTTGAATAATTTTCCAAGTTCATTTCCATTCTAACGTGTCTTTCTTGTCGGCATACGTTCGTCCCACCACGATGACACGGGCTAAACACATTTGGTTTTGAGGTTTGTAAATTTGGATGAATTTACGCTTGATGCTACGAAGGTCGTCTACCAATAACACTTTTCTGCGTAGTCCGGTCCCTTTGGGGAGAGACACGTGGGTCATGAACAGTGTCGCTTTTCTATCGGTGATGTGAAACTTGTCGTTGGATTGTTGCACGTGTTGAATCTTTGGAAGGTGTTAATTCTGCTGGGCTAGTAAACTCGATCCAAACGGGGGACTTCAGACTGTTGTGATGAATGGAAATTCTCAAGCGATCGTATTCTGTGGCTTCACATTGTCGTTTCAGCGTGGTTAAGAAAAAATTCCATACCTTGGGGATGAAGCCCTCTGCTTTCTGCAGCGGTACGTTGGACTGAAATCTTTAAACGTCACCATGGAAGTGTAAGCCGTCGTTCTAAATATTCTAGAGAAGTGCTTTTCCGTCTCTTGAATGATATTTGTATTTTTCAGTGTTTACTAATTGTGGTGAACATTGGCTGGGTGTAGACTCTCTGGGACTGGAGTCTGGCTCACTCATGTCATCTTCAAAATCACTGGCATGAATTTGTGCCAAGACTTCAACTACTATGCGAGGCGATAAATCACGTTTCGGTCTATTACTTTGCTTTCTTCTTCTTCCTTCACGACATGATGCGATCGTTTCATCTAAACTGCGAAAAGTCAAATGACTACATTTTAAACACCATGGGTCACTTTATATCCATGTCAGACCAGCGTTTATATAAAAGATGCGTGTCTTCCCTTCCAATATTCATTTCACTCTCAAACCGAGCGGAACGATGGAAGAGCCCACATATATCGAACTTCTGATCAGAGCTTTGGGAGGTGTCATAAGAAAATTTTCTTCAGACAAGCCGACGGACTACTCCCCCTTCTTTCGTTACAAAAGACAATATACTTGCTATATCTGCAAGAAGAAATAACATTGGTCTTCAGAGTGTCCAGACCGCCATGTGTCAGAAGAGACAAAAGTCAAGATACCTATTATCATTTTCAAGAACAAGGACATTGGTCTTCAGATTGCCCTAAGAAACAACAGGAGCAAGAGGAAGAGGGGGCTCCCGAACAGGAAGAAGAAGAGGTACCCTCCCCAAATGAAGAACCCAAACATGTGCAAAAAAGAGAAAAAAGAGAAGAAAAGAAGAAGAGGAGAAAGTGAGGAAGAAGAGGAGGAAAAAACTGTGAAAGTGAAGAAATTCAAACAACAGAGAGTGAACAAAGACACAGAAGAAGTCTATGAACGTTTTAAGGTCTTGTGTTGTGTTGTGAATTGGATTGTAAAATTTGTGCCAGAATAAACCAGGCATAAAACGTGTCTCTTGGTTTTGATTTTTTCGAATACGGACCTACATGGACCTACACTCACGCAATCATTCACACACACGTACATCATGGGTAAAAAGGGGCTTTTGAGTTTTAATTGATTTTGGCAATTTAAATAATATCTCTTTTTGAGAGAAGTGGGTGGCCCTGAAAAGAACCGTTGGGTATTTGTTTGTTTAACTATGGAACGGGAGTTAATCATCTTTAACTGCCTTAAGCCTTTGCCACTACCAAGACCTACTTCTGGAGTGGCTCCTGTCAATGATGATTTTGTATAAATCACTAGGGGTGGTATAGCAGGCGTAGTAACAGGGCTTGGTTGTTTGGCTCAGGAAGGTCTTTTTCTCTTGGATCGTAATAAAGAAGTCTGATACATTTGTTTAAGACTCCTTAACTCTGGTAAAATGTCTTAGACTACCGTCACCGTTTGGCTTTCAATATTCTCCTTCTCTCCTAGACCTTGTTTCGTCTCTGCTGCTTCTTCGTGTCGTTTCCTTCGTGCTTATTAATCTTCTCGCTGTTGCTATTGAAGGAGAAAAGCTTGTTCTGCTTCTTTCTGCTGTTGTAAAAATCTGTTTAAAATCATCAACGTGTGGTAAAGAAAGAGAAGGTGGTGAAGGTACTGGTACCGGAACAAAATCTTGCGAAGACGAAAGAAAATCGACTAAATCCCAATTAAAATCGACCTATTCTGGATGTAAGCCTGTGTTGACTTTGGTAGCTGCTGATATTCCATCGCTTCTCGTCTCACGGCCGGTGCACCCCAATTCATTGTCTTTTTAGTTTCCGTCATGTCTGAAAACTGTGACGCATGGATTGACTGCGAACAGACGATATCGCGTCTATATAGGGAATGTGACGTCACAGTCCACTCTCTTCGGATTGGAAAACTGACTCCGTGTTGTGACTTAATTTTGTAACGCGTGTTTGGATTGGTGAATAAACTCAATCCGTTTTGATCCGCAATTCCAATATAAATAACCGCATTTCACTGCATTCCCTTCACCTGTTCTCGTCACATGATGTGATTAACGTAGAATCATCTATTTTCGTATCGTCAATGCTATTCCGTACGGTCTTACCCATGTATGTGAAATCATCATGGAAAATTATCATTTGTATAGAAGAATGTATGTGGAGAGACAAGCTGTTTGAAGAGAGTTCTCATTTACGGACCAGCAGTCAGAAGACTTTTCAGGAAGAGAAGAAGACCTATGCGTTGCCCTCTATGTAAACGAAATGAAGTTAACAAAAACCCAAAGGCCCCTTTCAGGGCCACTCATATGCCTCGAAAAGATTTGCTTTCTTGCCTAAAATGCTTTTTAGTTAGTTGTATAGTTGTTTGAACGATGTCTGTTGTAGATATGCCTCGAAAGGATTTGCTTTCTATCTTAATTTTTTTAAGTTAGTTTTATAGTTGTTTGTATAATGTCTATTGTATGTGTTATCTCTGTCTCTGTCCCGCCAGTCCCGTTTCCGCCAAGCTTTTTTCCCCGCTATTTGGTTGATTGAGGTCAGCTCCTAGGAACATTGTTACCCATCTTCTCTACTGTGACGTAACCTTACCTGTAATGTATTTTCCCATTGTCCTATAAATCTTGTCGCTATACAGACCAAGGGGGTCTGTAATGTATTTTCCCATTGTCGCTACATCGCCCCCCTTCACTACTAGTGTGTTTATGTGCCACACAAAAATATAATTCCACTCTGTAGTATGTAAATAGAATCAATACGGAAATTACGAAATTAAATTGTTAGGGAAATGGAGAGTTATCGAAGTAGCACTATCTATCTACCCGTTTTTCGTTACTAATAAAAGGTTTCGAAATACTTTCTATATCAACTCTCATCATCCATGCAAAGCTAAGTCTGAATAAAACCAGTACGTTAATACAGTGCCAGGTCGCTGTTTAAGAACAAGGCAAAGCAGGATGTAAGAGGGAAACGTTTTGATCTCAAAAGAGCTAAGGGCCATTTCAGAGCCCGGTAAAGTAGACAAATGACACACTGCCGTTTCATGACCTATAAGATGTTGCGAAACTGCTCGATATTGTTTCAGGCGCTGTAACGAAACGGTGGAGCCTGTTACATCACTAGCATCAAATCGCAAAATGGCACGTCGTGGTGTCGAAATGGTAACAAGCCGTTTTAAAACAGCACTAGACGAAAGGAGTAATTATATTATAATAGTTTCCTCTAATCTTTATACATCGATATGCATGCCTCCAGATGTGCAGGAATTTAATCAGAAACAACTCCGGTCTCGTTAATTATCAGGGATTTACTGTAGGTCGATAGACAAAAAACAACATTTTACTCGGATAAAGAAGACCACTACGTACAAAGGATAGGATAACGAGATAGAATAGAATTGAATCAGGAGACAAATGATGTCCATTCACAATATCCATTCATTGTGAACCTCAGCCTAAAGCTGATTTTCAGAAGCTTAGGAAAGCACGTAAGAGAAAGTAGACATGATTTCAAAGTGTAAACAAATGTAGGAAAACCTTCGTCACGACAATACATTATTATTATTATTGTTATTATTATTATTATTATTATTATTATTATTTCATATTACCATTTTTCCATGCAGCATCATCTTAAAGCGACGAAAGTAGTACCACTGTTTATATTCAGAGCTATCATTGGATGCCAAATCTGCATACTTCGTTTCGGCGTCGTAACCGAAAGAGTCCAAAGTCTTCCCATCCGGTTCTATCAAAACTGTTGTTGGGGCCTTTAGAGATACAAGTTGTCCACCAAACCACTGTTTACCACTAATCTTTGTAGGATCTGCATCGTACTCATGTTTAAATGAGAACGCCCATCCGGAATAGGTAGTTCCAAAATCTATAGCGGCCACAAGAAGGCTGGTTTTGGATGCCTAGAAATATTGAAATTAAAATATGTACTTTTTCTCTGTGTTTGGGTATCGAAATAAATCAGTAACTTTCAGGATATTTCATTTTACCTATATGTCAAAGAAAGAGGTATATGCTGAACTCATTAGAACTGAATGTTCTGTAACTGGAATTCCAAAATTAAGTGTTCTGGTGGAATTATATTGGGGTTTACTAACTATTGCTTGTAATGGAGTTACCCTTTCTTAAAGTGTTACCCTTTTTAAATTGGTGCAGAGATTCCGTCTGCTTGTGACATGTGCGAAAGTGACTTTTAAAAGAACAAAGACATTGCCAAATTAAACAGCATAACGTTAAAGAATCGCAAACATACAGGAAGCACAGACAGTAATATTGCTAAAATGACAGAAATTAAAACATCTAATCACAATCCTTAGTCAACATAATTTTCAATGTCTAAAATTGAAAGATGACATTTGTTGGGAAGAAAAATGACAATTCTTATGCAATCAAAAGAATTAAGTATATCTCAGTTTAATGAGGATGTGTTTTCGTCCGAAACTCTTTTTTAATTTCAGCACCTAATTTGGGGAATTCAGCTACATTAAATTGTATCTGAAAAAGTGTTCTTCATTTACACATAATTTGCTTCAAAAACATTACAATTTACTTTTGAAGATTTTCACATTATTTGACGCTGGGACATAGCCTGCAAAACTAGGCATATACCATTCTTTAATTTAAAGTAATATTTAATTCAGTTTAGTTTTTTCTCACTGTATTCGTATCGGAGAATAATACAAAGTGCTTATATTATAAATAAATATTACTTATAGTAATGTGTAAAGGTCTAAAATTCAATGTAAATCAAATACCATTGTTACGTTTTGGCAGCACCTCTGACGTGATCAGAAACCTGTAAGATGAAAGAAAGTTTATTTCTTATACTTGTATATACATATTTGTTTTGATCTAGGTTGCCGTCACTTTGTGAACTTCAGTGATGAAAGAGCCAATAACAATATTGTCGGATTTTAAATAAACTTTAATTTGTTTTATGCAATGTCAACAAATATTGACGCTTATATTATAAAAATGTCAAAAATTATAAACGCCTTCATTATATAAATTGGTTTCTGTACTAGAAATGTAGACAAAGTCAGTGGATTCTATGCTATATCAAGTTCATTACCACAGTACAAAGGAACACTCAATTTGCTAGGCAGACGACTGCCTAACATTGGTCAATAATAAATGTAAGTCGCAGTACATGAAAGAATTTTGTATGTGTACGTTTTGTTTCTCTATATCCGTCGAGTTGAATTGCACATAACTATGCCATGTACTTCCCACAACAATGTACCCAAAATTACAGAAGAGGAAGCTATGCAAGCTGGTCTGGTTTTGTGGGGTTTAACGCCATTTTTGCAACACAAGCTCGACTATACATGGCGGACAGTATATTTAGTGGAGGTAGAATCCTGGAAAAACGACTGACCTACGGGAAACTAACATTTGTGTAAAATGCATAAAGAACATGAAAGAGAGAAAATTGATCTTTTCAAGGACTGGCATATTTCAGTAACACATCCTTGTCTTGGATACTCTTTACTTTGCGATAAAAGAATCGTGTACAAAGATAGAAGTGACACTCAAGCAGTTTTGAGAAGCGAAATTCGAATGTTTATTCCACTTTCATGTTGCAAAACTACATATTTTTAAGTAATTTACGTGGAAATTTCTTCGGATTCGATGGCTTGTGAACCTTTTGAATCCATTTACATGGCTATAATGAAGCAGTTCCCGGAATTCTACTACTGAAATGCGCTCGCTCGAATAGATTTTGACAAAAAAATAAACAATCGAAAAACACCCCCAAAACTGAAACAAACAAACAACCCTCCAACCACCCCCGAAGAAAAAAAAAACCGCGTATGTCATCATCATGTATCAGTCGGAGTATTCTTTGATTAAGAGCACTATAAAATATGACAATTCTATAAATTATTATAGCGTTTAAAACAAATTTGTTGGGACAAGTACAAGATTTGACATGTTAATCATTTTGTGGAATTGTTCCAGTTAGTGTTTATTTTTTACCCTTTTTCATGAAGAGCATAAGAGGGAACTTGGTCCCTGCACTACAGTAGCGCAAATAAAATCCATGACATTTCAGAGAAATAGCAGATTTAATTAAAAGATTATGTGTTAGACGTATCTTTTCATTCTATAATGTGATAAAGTCAAATTTTCGTCCTTGATAACGTTCATGAGCAAATTAAGATAAGGAAAGAAAGGATGAACAGAGTGATAGAGGGACGAATTTTGCAGTTTTGTGCTCATGATAGAAGAACAATCATAGCAGAAAATTCATTAGTGATTCAGTGTCATAATTAGACACGAAAGTGACTTTCGGCTAAACAGTCTGAAATGAAGACCCAGAAGGCAGGCTTAACTATGGTTAGAGATGTGGTTAAAGAGCATTGTACCGTTTGGTGTACTTTCACTTTCGATTTTAATAGGACGAATGACTTTCAAAAGTGACAGTTGTTCTATTATTACAGTAGGTCTCCAAAATGTTACGTTTATGGTAATTGGATGAAATCTATTATTTTAAATGATTTTTAAATGTTCAAATAGCATGGTGCTACTCCTAACCTTTCAAGAGTAATATGTCAGTACTGAGACTTGGCCCCTAATAGCTACAACGCACACCAATCAAAATATGGGCAATTCAGAAAGCAAAGAGAACGTTAATTAAATTGGCGAAGATATACGCAATAGAGGCTCCTGTTAATCGATATTAGCTTTGTTTTAGATCTACACTTATCCTCTACCACGTCAAGTCTAGGCTGAAGCTAAATGGGTCACTCGAACTATTGTTCTCACTGATTTCATTTCAGCATTGTGGAACCTTACTACATGCACTGAGGTATGCGTGTATTTTTTAAATTTTTTAGATTAGCTTTAACAATTTTTCAGTCATATCGCTACGACGTCTGCAGTGAGGCAAGTGTATAGTGATATCTAGCACTGGGGCATCATGCAGTTGATATATAGCATCATGTCCCATCCAGTCACATTATCCTGACACCAGGCCGAACAGTCCTGACACTAACCTCTTAATGCTTAGCGCCAAATGAGGCAGCTGCTAGTGCATTACGTTAATGCTATTGTTGGTTTTGTTATACGGTTTAACGCCATTTTTCAGCACAAGATAGGCTATACATGGCGACCTGTATTGATTATATCAACACTGTAGATAGATCCCAGGGGAAGTGTACACACACCGTCACGACAAACCATATTTCTTGTAAGTTTCTTGGTGGAAGTTCAGTTTCAAGGTTTTCATCCAGCCCAAATTCCTTTTCTCTCACTCCATCGAGATATACCTGCATGAAATCAACAGGAATATATTATTTTGCTCAGATATTGCGAGTATAGCATGCGTTATATCTTCAATCCGCTGACAGACTAGCCGAAACTAAATCGCTGATGAAATTTGACTAGGAACTCATTTGCATTCCGAGTCACATGACTATACAACTATCGCGACCTACATGTCAATGACTTCAGGGTTCAAATAGTCACGTGATATCAACAATTAACCATTTCTAATGTTGCCGTAGGAAAACAATTCGAACACATAAATGAAGGTCACCTAATATTTATAAATTAATAAAAGAACATAAACTGTTACAAATATTTATTCTGAAAACAACGACCAGAAATCTGTAAATGTTTCAGCAACTTGGATGAAACAGATTCAACAAGCGGAGAGCATAGGTCAATGCGGTAGTCACGTGGAACCAACAAACTACATCACTGACACATACTTAGTACTTGATGAATCTAGTTTTCTCCACCTTGCTGCGATACCGACAGGTTTCTAGTCGTTGTTCTCAGAACAAATATGTTGAGAATTAAATGTGCATTCTATTTATCTACAAGTATTACGTGAGTTTTAATTAACATTTTTGAATTCTATGTACAATAACTTTCGAAATGGTTTATTGTAGACAGCACGTTACTATTGGACCTCGGATGTCACTGACATGTAGGTTATGAAATTTGTGTAAGCAGATGACTCGGAATGCAAATGACGAGTTCCAGGTCAAATTTCATCAATGCTATGGTTGCATCTCGTCCGTCAGCGGATTAAAGATTGCTACACTCGCTATTGTTTAAAAAATAAATCATATTCCTATCGATTTCATGCAGGTAGGCCTATATCCCAATGGGTCGTTAAAGTTTGCTAGGCCGGCTAGTAAGCGGCTACTCTATGCCAACCATATGTGGTGTGGGCGAATTAAAAAGTTTCGATAGGCAGTGGAATTTGACCCCACTCCCCGACCTAAATGTCCAAATGTCAAAAATGGGGTAGCAAGGGTCAGAGAAAACTCGGACTACCATTTACTAGGCTTTTTTCTAGGAAGAGCCTTGTATGTTTTGTTCTACAAACCCGCACAAGCAGATTCAAAAGGAAGTAAATAAGGTTCCTACAAATACTAATTTCTCTAACTAATAGTGCATGCATATATCTGAATCTAGAAATGTATAAGAACTTTATGTCATTAGATATAAGAGTGAAACCAGTGTTAAAACAATACGATCACCTAACGGATGAATAGAGAATAAACAGGAATTAAAGAATATCAATACCTTTCTGATAGATCTGTACCTCACGTCTTGCAACCTACACTGGTCCCGGCTGCAAGAAAACGGGTCAACCCTAGATATAGTATTCATTGATTTCCGAGAAGAGTGTCACGTGCTCATAAAAAACTTTATGTTTATGAAATCCTAATCAAATGCAAGAACGAACGAAATTATTTAGTTCTTTTTTCCTATATCAGAGGAAATTTTACCTAAGGATAATATTTTAGATCTTATACTCGTTGTAATATTTAGATGGGAATTGTGAGGCATTACACAGACATGTAAACACGTTACAGTTGACAACACCAAAATAGCTTAAACTTGAAATAACAGGTGAGATGGGCGAACCAGCAGAAAGTGCTAATTTTGAAATTTAGAGCGTAGAGGTTCTGCACAACTTTACAAAACTGAGCTTACAAAGTTACATCTAGAATTCATATTAGTGTATAACATATCGCAGTAAATCTTGAAATGAATGAATACACGCATGAATGAATGAAAGAATGAAAGAATGAATGTAGGCCTCACTTAGAATGTGTACACTCACGTTTGTAACATGATACAGTTATGTTGTAAAGAGTGTTTACAGGTTGTTCGCTATTATGAAGTGCTTAGCTGCAGAAAGTGTGTAGTTATGTTCAACAATGCCCTTGTCGGAAGAGGTATGAGTAAACACTTACCTGGAAGGGGCTGTTTATTATCAGTCTGGAAGATATATATATATATATATATATATATATATATATATATATATATATATATATATATATATATAAAGAGAGAGAGAGAGAGAAATAGATAACTAGCTACCGCATGTCCAAAGGATAATTCCCTGGATAGTTTTTGTTGTTACTTTTCCTCGACCTTCGACCCTTTATTAATCAAAACATTCAGCTTGTTATCAGTACATGCGTGTTTGATCAGCAAAATGTGCAGTTTAGACTGCTTAATAGCTTTGTATATTATTATCTTGACACCATATTTGAATTAAAGACACGTGTGTGTGGTTGTGTGTTTTGGGGTTATAACGTAGATTTAACAACTTTTCAGTCATATCGCTACGACTCCTGCAGTGTGGCACTTTATACTGATGTCTAGCACTGGGGAATCATTCTGCAGATATGTATCATGATGTCCCACCCATTCACATTATCCTGACACCAGGCCGACCAATCCAAACACTAACGTCATAATGCTGACAGCCTAGCGAGGAAGCTGTTAGTTTCATTTGTATCAGTCTTTGGTATGACTCGACCAGGGTTCGAACCTCCCGCATCCGAGGCTGACGTTCTAACCACTAAGGCCATCGGAGCGGTCAGATACAGTTGTAGTATAACCCGTGAATTTAAAATTTGATGCGTAATAGGGTCACTAAAGGTCTTCTCAGACTGTCGTTAGTTTGGAAAGCATACTGCAGTGGTCAAGTATGTGGTTATGAAATAGACTTTATATTAAGGTAACGCAAGATTTTCAATATATATTGGGTCAAAGAGCATAAACCCGAAAGCTCTATTTTCATCATATACCATCTAAACGTGTGATACCTGTAATATTTGTTATTATGTGACTCTTTTAGGTGATTAATGATACATCCGTAGGTACCAATCAGCACGATTCAAAGCTCCAGTCTTGTCACAGGCTTACATCATAACCACACATACTTCTTCTTGTACGTTCGTATGCTTGTTTACCGTATTTAGATTCATTCTGTCTAAATGAAGTAAGACTAACTGGTAAAAGGTGAATGGGAAATCTTCATTCGCCAACGCATATCAATATCACAAAATCACACCTCTTCACTATTGCAGATGAGATTATATATCTACCGTAAGATCATAAGATATCATTTTATAATGGGCAGGCAGATTCATTCGTTAGATATTTGTTAAACCACAGGACTCTAGCATAAGAAATAAATGTATATTTTTATTGGCAAAAGCTGTTTATTTGTATAGAGTGATGTAATCTGACATTTTAGCAACATTTTTGGAATATTAGAAGGAAATGATAAATTTGTATCTGGGCCTTCTGAAACCATTTTTATCTAATTCGCATATAAGTAGTGGAAAATAAAGCTTTTAGATTTCTTGGTCACTTTGGGTCCTTAATACACTGCTGTACTTGTTATGGATGACCGATACTGCAGAAATACAATTAATTGCTAAGGTAGCAGCTGTTTTGAACCATAATTAGGCCTCTGCGTGAAGATTGTTTCTGTATTCGACTCTTACCTTTTGTAAATCCGCGCTGTTTCTTATCTGTGCTCGTAACTGTGAGTGATTTTTCATTTCTTCCAGGAGAGTCTTAGACGCGGCATCAATGATCATGTTATCCGCGATTGCCACTGAATACAGTTTACTGGCCATGTTGATATTGCTGTGTGAAGCTGCAAGTAGTTCTGAATAAATACTTACTCGTTAATGCATATCTTCTCGATATTAATATGCTATCATCACGAGAGACACCGGTTACGATCTATATAGCTCCAGCAATAATTTCGATTGTTGCACCTACAATGGTTGTTGTTGCTATGATTCTAGTCAAACTAAGACCAACATTAGTTGCCGCAGCAAGACCACAATCGTAATCTAAGATCAAACGCGAGCGTTTGTATTTTATGATCAGCGCAGTTTTCGTGGTTATTTCATCTCACAGCTGTTTTTTCCCCCGCTATGATCATTTATTCACGTCGGTAAGTTTGAGAGTCCAGTTCTTCTATTAATAATACAATCGTGTATTTTAATTGCATGACAAGCAGACACTGTCCGGTCTCATCATCACGCCCAGGCGTCTAATGTTCTTACTGGTGCAATTGTGATGAAATTATAGAAAACCTTCTCCCCCCGGGAATACTTAACTTTCCGACGGTTGTGCGTTCTGGTTGTCTAGCATCTTTTTTTTGGAAAAACACACCCATTACGGTAGAACTTTATACATTCAACGATTATCTTTGCCAAATAACTGTTACCAAAACAAGTGATTCCGGAATAACAGTAGGGATCTTCTTTTTAAATGAGTCAACGTTGGTGTAAAATATTCGTTGGTGAACTTAACCAGCATGGACAGATCGGTGAATACCATTTGGCCATTGTAGTAACAATCTCTAAGTGTTTTTGCATCTGGTGGTATAGTCTACAACCGATTATTTTCACATGCTAATGTCACTACTCCAACCTGGCCTCGTGTTGGTACTGGCACATTAGCGTCATTTGCTATTTGACCCTTAAGACGATTATATTTTTGTATATACAAGGGTCTGGCAACATAACACCATTGTGAGGCAGATATTCATTGACAAGTGGAACAAAAGTACAATGGATGTTTTCATTCGCAACCAGTTGGTCTAACAATCTGCCACCTCCTCACCGCAGTCAGATTCCATTACTTATATATATATATATATATATATATATATATATATATATATATATATATATATATATATATATATATATATATATATATATATATATATATATATACATATATATATATATATATATATATATATATATATATATATATATATATATATATATATATATATATATATATATAATCTTAAACACAATTAAAAAAGACAGTTAAGTAACCTTTGAAATAAACGTTGATTGCTTCGAACTGAATGTCATCTCCAGTGACCTATATAGCTGGTACTGCACATGTAAACAAATCTGTACAACAGTACCAGGTTTGTCTATACGCGATACTGGTGGAGTAAAACCAGGATCAATATACAGCTGATCCTTTATTAACATCATCATTCTACCCATCTCCCCTTTAGGTCCAGTTTTGATAAACAATTATGACCCGTACTCGCGTACCTTTAAAATGTGATGTTTAGAACTATCAAGGCCATTTCCATCAAAAGAACTGAAATAAGTCGACCATTTTCTAAGGCTGATAACGTAGTGATTTACTCTCCTTTGATTAATTTCCCCTTGATTCCGATCTGTAAAGGCATTACGTTTGGTGGTGCGGGCACATTAGCAATGTGTTCATCCACATTAGACGCTTTAAGTTTGTCAGTGTGATCTTCAAATATTACAAGCTCACCTGGATCGACACCAGTAATAGGACTTGGTAAATTCAGACAAATCCGCTCTGGTGGCAGAGCGGCTCAGTTCCACATCAGCACGGTGTCGTAGAGCTGAGTTAACGTCCATAAATATTAATAGGCATTTTCGTATAATATTAAACAAACCTTAATGTGAAATCAATAATTGCTTTCGGTGTTGGTGAACATTCAAGTGCACACAAAGCGTCAACAAATTGAAAGCATATGGGTCCACTCAACCGAGTTTGTCCTGGCATAGTCAAATAATAGAAGATCTTAGCCTATGGGCATTCAACAACCCATGCCTGGTACTCGATGCCGTTTTCGTTTTTTTACGACCACGAGAGGCCGGACGCTATGCGTCCACCAACCGCTATTTTTAGTGCTATTACTGAAAACTTCAGATGGTCCAATGAAAAGTAATGAACTAGGTACAGGATCAAGGATTCGCACAGGAAAATTTGCAGAACAGTATAGTTGTTTTGATGTCCATATACGAAAACAGATTGTAGTATGATTTGTTTCAAAGTTGGTTCTTGATGACCGCTTACCGCAAAGAAGCCTCAGTAAATTCTAAGTAATCAAATATAATTTATTTTGTACTTGAACATAACATCGATTTATATTATGAAGCGCCATAAGCAGGTGTTTTGGTGCGGTAAGAAAATGTTGAGTATTATTTGTTTGCCATGTAAATTGCCCTACAGTAGCATTTCGTGCGTGCGCGTCTATGGTGTGTGCGAGAAATGACAAAATAGAAGCGGTTCCAGAGTGAATAAATGGCAACAGACGTGATTCTGTAGTCAGTGAAGGCGCTAACACACGTATCCACAACGTTAATATTTCTAACACAACTCTACCATCATAAGCAGACACACAACGTCAAAACTGCATCTTTGGAGTTGTTCTTGGGAGTTAATTTGACTATGTTTCACCTAAAAAGTAATCTTGCGAACATCTCTGCAAAACCCAAATATGTAACTTAGGGGATTGCACTCGAAAAACATGACCAAGCTCCACGAAGTTGTCTCTGTCCCTGAGCAAATACACCATTGAAAGTACCGTTGAGGCCAACTTTTAAAGGTTGTATATCTGTATCAGGTTTGACTTCAAAGTTTCTAGTTCGCCTAATTGTATACTGTTAAAAATCTGCATTTTCAGATGTATCCTTGACATACATCATTTATTGACCAGCTGTTCTCGTGTAAACATCGCTATAGCTGGCAAGTCTAATAATTGTTGTGGCCATGTCAACGTTGTCAAGAATTAAATATATTTCTATCAATGGAATACTGTATACTTTTAAACAGCGACATAGTTCTATTGTTTACAAATCCAAATATGGTATTGGCAGGATAAATGGTACAACTAGAATAATTTTATACGAGTTTTCCCTCAACTTTCAAAACAATGCCACACATGAACGGAAAATCTTTGACATGTCCTGCACATGCAGTTCTATTTTTAATTGACTGGGGTCCCTAGCTGGGTATGAATAATGCTGAAAATCTCTCTTGATGAGATAAACTAACATAGGTGCGCCCATGTCAGAGTCCCAAGCACTTTTGGTGCGCCTTTGAACAATCCACGAACAAAATCAGCGAGGTCAGTTCCATAATATGCTGAGTGAACGGGTTTTCTCTCGTTAACAACGCGTACGGGTTTAACACGTCCACGAACGACATTTTTATATTTATATGTCAGGTCGATCTCTAATGTATAGTTGCACTGGCGACGATTCACTGCACAGATATACAACGTGCCCGTCTTGATCGATAAGGGAAAATGAATATACGTCAGGGAATTTTAATGTCATGGAAGATACACCGTTGGAGAAAACCTCAACAGTATGTAACATTGAACTGCCAGCTTGTTGTTTCAGACCTGCTTTCATAACTATCACTAGCGTTACAAGTCAGACTGACCTGGGTCAGTGAGCTAATCCACACAATGTTAGGCGCGATATGATGTCCAGTTCATTTGGGCCATGCAGTCGAAACTTGCTTATTTTCGGGAATATCTTTTGACCATCCAATAACTGTTCTCAGCGACGACTGTCCAATTAACGGAATATTGCGGGATGCATTGGTGATAACTGAGGTGAAATAATGTCGTACCTACCTGTAGGAAGTTGTACTATATACCAAGTTGTTTTACGATCTGCTGAAAACTCAAATGTGCTATTTGCGGGCAGGCCACCAATCGGAGATTAGGCCAACTGTAATAAAATCGCAGCGATGATAGTATTATCGCAAGTTTTCAAGATTCCCCAGCAGTAATAGGTGCAGAAAAGGTCACAATGAGATCTAGTTTCTTGATGAAATTCATAGCGGTAACGCTTTGGGCTGCATACGTTGATTTAATTGGTGACAATACTGCTACAGTTAGATGTATCAATGTTTTCAAGACTTGTCGCCACATTTTTTTATCTCCTTCTCTGTACCAGGTGCTAAACTGCTGTCAAGGCCAAGTGGATAGAGACCCTCACAATGTTCACTACGTGGCATTATGGTAACTCGAAGTTTTGCATAAGGCTTTCTCATATAAAATAACTTGTTATTTTCAGTGTCATCAAAGTCAAATAAAATAAATCCCAGTGCATTTTAGCCTAAATGAGCTCAAATGACCCATCACGACAAAGTAGTAGACCAACTCGAGATGAGCAAACATTGGAATCCAATAACATAAAATTTCTTATTACGCTGATAAATTAACTTAATCACGTTTGCTTCGTTGCTTTCACTTTAGCATCTCATAATTGTTGTCGGTGCTTGCGATGTTTCTCTTCTACGTCGTTATAATACCGTTCTTATATCCTCTGAAGATTACAGTGAGTTCGAATGCCATATTTATATTAATGCCGAAAAGAATCTGCTTAATTGATTTGCTCTTGGGCAACTGTAATAAAATCGCAGCGATTGCAATTAGAAGTCTCACTAAAATCATCAAAACCTACAATCCTGGTGGGCGAGTTATTCATTCTTGAGCGACTATACCTTTTCCAGCACAATGTTATAAAGATTATTTTTACTTTTACACTCTTCATAGGCCGGCCCTAGCTTGTTCTGTTCCATTTCTTAGGTATCTCCCAAGTTAATCAATTTATAAATTTATGATGATTTATCTCTGAGAACGTATATAACATCTTTTGAGCTTTTTTGCTAAATCTGTGTGATGCATTCAAACGACAAAGTTATCTCAGTTTAGCTGTTACACTGTTGCTGTTCCACTCGTTTGGTAAATTAATATCATTATTAAAGACCTCCAAACATTTCTTCGAAATATTTTGAGAATCAATACAATTTGTGGCCAATTGTATATAAACTACAGCAGCAATCCTTCAATATGAACTATTTTCAGCGATATTTTTTTGTTTGCCAGTAAGCCTTCAGTGCCCACGCACTTAAAACAAAATGTCCATATTTTGTTTCGAGAACCACACTGTATATTACTATATTGCAAATATAAGAATTGTACAAATTGCATTGAACTGTGACTTATTTTCATTTCTGGAGCTTACACTTTGATTACTCTGACCGCTCCCTAAGGTTATTGCTAGCACAATAAATATAAACCTAAAGTCAACTTTTTTTGTATGCCTTAGGGTAAAGTGTTCTTTACCCATAATGATATGTTCCATATGCATATAAAACGACTCTGTCCTCTTTTGGTCAGCCATTTTGGTAGTAAGATTAACAAGTATCTAACAATGTCTTGACTTACCCAGACTTGATAACACCCGACGACAATACATGTTTAAACCTACAGTACACCTTTCCTTTTATAATTGGAGCTTTGCCTTCGTGCCCAATCACTCCAGAAATAAAATGACGACCATGTAAATTAAGCTTCTAAACATTAAGACGTCCCCTACTCCATGATAACAGCATATATTGCGGAACAATATCAATAATAATGCGCTTTGGTAATGACTTTGCATCATTAGATACAACAATCAATCTTAGGTGAATACAATACTATTATTTAACTGTTATAAATATAGCAATTGTATTTTTGTTGAAGATTATGATGCTTATAACGATGATGATGATGGTGATGATGATGCATTAGATGTTATGCTGTCCATGCATGGGCTCCGTTTTGCTCACGAATAATAAATACAATTACCGTCAATAAAATGATCAGTGGATTGATTCGCCAAAATGAAATATGTGTAATGCTTATGACCTTGCTGACGATTCCTTAAAAATAGAACGAGTTTGCATACAATCCTTGAAAAATCACCAATGTAGAAAACGCAGAATCAAAATGTAGATGAAATGAAGAGATAGCCTATTGAGATCTGCAGCTGTATCCCTCAGCCTATCCCAGCTGCAATGGCCGTCTTAGATATGGCATCTATATAATATTCTTCCAAGATAAGCCTCAAGTGCTCATATAGCGCGTACGTATATAATTTACATATAACCTTTGATTTAACAAGGAAGTAAATTCATTAAAATATTATCTCGCTATTTTGTACATGATTGCAGCAAACACGCGATCGTATATAAAGTTCTAGATAATCTCTATTTGGAGTCTTCGAAACGAAACAGGTCTGAGAGAGAGAGAGAGAGAGAGAGAGAGAGAGAGAGAGAGAGTTTGTGCTATATACTATTAATATTTAAAATTCTTGTAACCTCAGCATAATTCTTCCAATTTTCATAAAATGTTTCACATGATACACACATTATTATCACTGTGGATTTTTTGTGTGCAAAACAAACAAACGCAGAAACAATTATACAGAGTAAAAACAACTATTATAATTATTGGGCCGAGAATCCTTATAAACTCCTATATATCAGTTTAAAATATCCGATTGACTACTAGTCTACTCAGTGGCGACCTAAGGGTGAACGGCGTCCTGCACGACGATGTTGGCCCCGAAAACAGTTTTTCTGCAATTTAATTTTTATTAACTGTTTTTGCGTCCCAAAACCTCGTGCGCTACTTTGTCTACTTTCAAGTATGTCCTGTAGATTATCCTTTTTACGTTTAATAGAGCGTTATTTGATGGCCTACGTACAACCAAATTCAAAAGGAAGTAAATTCAGTTTTCTCTACAATTATACACACATGCTCATATAATATGGATTCCATAACTGTTTTAATGAATTCGGTGTAGAAACAATTTGGATCCTAGGAACGAAAAGTCTGGATTAGATTCTTTATATAGCTCAGATGGTTTGCAAAACTGAATCCTGGTATAATAGACACTTATTGCCTATTTGAAACTCCAACACGCTTTTAAGTAACCAAGAAAAAAAATAACTGATGACGTAACTTTATGCATGAATGATAATGACTCAATTATTACCGAATATACTTGCTTATAGGTCTGCAAACTGCACAGACCAAGATCTGCTGTCTGATAATGCGCAGAAAGATCAGAGTCTGTGCAGTTTATTAGGAGTAATCAGTAGACCCAGCGACATATACCATGGTCTGCAGGCGCATTATACTATGGCATATCAGGATGTTTGTTTTTTGATGTTTGACTCATCTTATAAGCGAATACAGACGTATACTATACCGGATACACAGAAGGTAGTAAGATGGAACAAATAGACATGATAAAAGCACAAATATTTTCCTAATTCATAATGGGAAGATGTGCGACTCAACTTATTGTCGAACGACCCATGAGGCACATAGGACGCTTGACCACTTTGTATCGGTTTGAAATGCGGACGATGACGTTTCCTTGTCATTGTATTTTACTGGTACGAGGTGAACAATACTAGTGTAGAGATGATAACATGATTTTGAATGAGTAACATAATGCATGAGTGAGCACGACAAATGACCCTGTTCCTCCGTTTTAGACTTGAATGAACTATTAATATGTATCCAAGTAGGGGATATTATTCCCCTATCATATTTATTGTAAAAAAAAGATTAATTCTCGTTTTAATCGTGAAAATAAATAATTTATAGATTATTTTCAAGTTGAAATTATTAGAAATAAGAATCAGAAAGTTTGCACTAAATTCGAATCATGTACAAATGTGGACACTTATTTTCCGATTTGTTGTCGTTTTACTGGGAATGGCGGTGCTAATGTGTAAATAACCAAAATATGCAAAGGAAGGAAGAAAGAACATTGCCGTTATGACGGAAGAACATTCTGACCGACTGCTGTGAGATAAATATTTGTCTATAATTCCCATGATGAAAGAGTCAATAAAACAACATACTTATTTTAAACACATAGTAATAGATTGATGATATATTTGAATTTTACTTTTGTTTATTAAAGCGAGATACTTAGCGCATCGTCCTACTAAAAACAACAATATGGCTACTGTGTGGTATATGAAGTCATGCATTTAACGTTTTTCCATTTTTGAAAGCTTTTTGTATTCTAGACCCATCCATGTTCACATTTAGATTGGAATTATTCACATTTGGGTGAAATAAAAATGAACACAAAATAGGATTTGATACATAAATCATTCCTCTTTTAGGTCAGTCTTTAGGACTCCATCTTTGGATAATATTTTACAGTTCAGATATAACTCGAGAAGAATTATTTATTTTAAATATTCACTGGAATTAGTAAAATAGTCATTCTCTTTTTGATTCATATACGCTACCTTGGGTCACTGTTAATCGTTTATAAGGTGGTTTCTGGACCAAAACCCTATTTTGTATTGGACGACAGCATGAGTCTACCCCTCTCCATGGTCCCCTCAAGTTTGTCTAAACAACTAAGGAATTAACTTCGTTGAGGCAAGACAATTTTATTTCATAATCGTTTACTCGTCGAGGACATGCCATTGAATCGTCAACGTCGTCAAACAAAATAGGGTTTGATCATAAAACACGCTTTATATAAGACTACTAATATATTTCACACACAATTTTACTATGCAATTGCTAGCAAGTTTACGGCATCTATTTTTATGTTTGACATAAAATAGCTAGAGACTTTTAGAGATAGTTGTAATTTTTCAGTTTTCGTCATGACAGAACAAGTACACACTTATTTTTACATATTTATTTTACCCCTGATAAAAGAATCATGAGAAACTATTGTCTTATTAACGTAACATTATTTTAGCACATCATCTATTGTAATTTTGTGTATTACTTTTGCGATATTTGATTATAAAGATTGTCAATAGTTTTAACGAGCTCTTTTGTGATCATAGCCAATTTAACAAACTATTCCGAATAATTATTGCAAGGTAGATACAACTTTATCTTGTTTCAAATTTTGAAATTCGTGTTATACTTCTCGTTGTTATGTACAATCGTTATATGCTTACCCTGAAAGAGAATTCTCTCCATCTTTAACGTGGTATCTTCTACTGCAATATATTCCATTATATTTCATATTTCACAGAAAATTAACCGAATACTGTTTCTCATATTTTACAACTCTGATATAATATGAACAAGTAAATCGTCTTCGATGCGTATTTATCGTATCAGATCTAACATTATAAACTTTTCACCACTGAGATAAATTCAAAGTTGGTTTAATATTGTATTATACGTCGCTGTTGCTATCTTTTAAGACACGTTCTTGTTCTCATATTTTGGCCTAATTTTTGTTGATCGCTAATGCCTGATCCTGTCACTATCATCAATAATATATTTGCTGTTCCTCTTGCCGATGCCATTCCTGCTGTTGTTAATTTAATTGGAACATAGTTTAGAATGTTTTTGATTTTGCTGTAATAATGTTTTGGCGTGTCGGATACAATAAAGGGTTTTATAATAAGATGATATGTAATTAAAGTCGATCACATCTTTTTGTCATTATGAAACTGAGCTAAACTATTTTACATTTCTCTTGATAGTGGTCACAAATTTGATGTCTTTTTTACTTTGATTTATTCACTAAAGGTAAACATTTTCACAGCAGCAGCTTTATTACATAGAGCATCAAATTTACTATTAACATGAATTTTTTGTATTCATCATATACCTCAGATGATATATCGTCATACCTAACATAATCAGAAAATTTTCTACGGATCACAGTAAGTGGAAGATCAAAATTTGCTGTTATTTCGGTGCCGTCATTAACGTTATTTGGGTAAAGATCTTTTACATAATCAGTATAACCTATTACAAATCTTCAATCAGTATTTTTTAATATGCTGTGCAGGTACTGCATATGCTGTTGCAAACAACAAAAGTCCACGTTTATTGTCCATGTTGTTGTCATCTGCCTTTATGTTTAGATACCAAATAATCAAAGCTTTTATATCTGTATATTTTGTTTCTGTCAGCAGCTTTTTAGCTTCCTTTTTATAGTCTTTTAATGAAATCGTTTTGTCAAGATCACCATACAATATATCATAATCAACAGGTTTAATATTATTACTAATACTTATTGTGTCAGCGAGTGTTTGATAAAATAGATCTCGCTCAGCATCGTTATAAGACTCAATCTTTGACTCAATAATATTTATGCTATCAATGCCTCATTTATCTGTTGCTCAGAATATTTATTGTGCTGTTTGAAAGAGAATTTACTAATATAAGACATGATGTCGCTAACTGATTGACATCATCATGATTATATGCTACCTCGAATAACAATTTCGTATTCATGATAGTCCATATCCAAAGTAATCGCTGTTCCTCGCAATCGTTTGGATGACAATACTTGCTAAATGATATGAAAATCTCGGACAGCTTTTTTTAGGTGTGGATCTCGCATACCAGCAACTATAACAAAATTGTCTTCGTTTTCTTGTAGATCAGGCGATTCGAGTGTTAAACTTTTTATCCTAGCGATTTCATTAACTGGTTGAGCTTCTCTAGCTCTTTCGGGGTCTAGGTGATCAACGTACGCTATTTCGATTTTTGTTTTAGGATCGAATATGATGGTGTAAACTCTTTCGCAACTCTGATCGACGGAGGATCAACATACATTATAAACGATATTTTTACTAAATCATCAATCGTGTATAACCGAAACATTGTCAAACCAGCATAAGGACTTTCTGCGTTGACAACATATATCCGAAAGTAAATATACTTGTTAACCGTGTTAGCATCAGCGATAGTAAACTGTTGACTCGTTGGTATATAAACACCCGTTGAGCTGTACATCGTTGTCCTTGTGGTATATCTGTCGATCACTCAAATCTCCAGCTGTGTCTTCGGCCGATACTAACATTTGATCGTCCTCGTAAATGAAGCTTCTAAGTTGCAACAGTACCAGGGCACTGAAGTTTGATTCAATTTCAAATATTAGTTTTTTCTCCATATGTTGTCCACTCGGTAGCTCGAGATATGACACTGTTAAACGTAAAAGCAAAATTTAGATTATCTCCAGGAGATTGTGCCAAAGCCATGGCACCAAAGCCCCAACGATTATATGTCGAATCAACAGACGTTATTGCGAGGTCGTTTTGTGATGACAATTATTTGCAATATTTTATGCGGCAACAGGAACGTACGTCGATGTTATTTTTTTGACATCATATCGATGGATCCTGTGATTGTACCTCCGGTTCGTTCAAGCAAAAATCATCAGGTGATGTACCTGCAATAGCAAGTAAGTATGTTATTTGCTGCTGCGTCGAAGTAAGATTTGTTTTTCAGATTAAATGAAGATACTGGATAATAATGCTGTTAATATCTTGTGTGATCCCATATTTAGCGTCCCTGTCATTGTCTCCGGATTTTTCTACTCGTATTGCGGTATAACCTGCTATCATATCATCAACGTAATTCTTGTTTGTCAGATCAGATGTTGTTTTTGGAAGCGCAGTTGATGTTATGTTGTTGACGCCCATGTCTAACGTGCCTGTCATTTTGTCGACGGATTTATCACAAAATTTTGTTTTACAAAGTTTACATTTGCTACTCAGCTATCGTTGGACCGTGGAGTATATTTGAATTGTGTGTTGTATATCACATTGCCTTCTATGTCTAATGAACCTGTCATTGATCATCCGGCAAGTTTTAAGAACGCTGTCAATGATCCTTTCTGCGGATCATACGATATTTCATCTGTTTGTTCACTCGGAGGAAACTCTGTAGTCCTGTTATCTTACCACAGTCAATAAATATAATAGTACCTGGTAGAAAATCACCCGAGTTATTTTTTTTTAAATTTGCCACCGTATTTAGATGATTATAACTTACCGCCTGTATGATATCAGCGTTGTTTAGCGGATATGATGTGCTGATATTTGTTATCTTATTATTGCTCATGTTGCTGTTTCCTGTCATTATGCAGCCGGCAAGTGAACGTTTTTCAGATACAGTTTTAGTCTATTGATTGTAATTTACTGCTTGTGTTTTATTAACGTTGACAGGAGGATATGTTGTTTCTAGATCTAACACTCTTTATCCTGACACGATAATGTTGGAGTTCATTATGTCACCGGATTTCTTGAGATAATTTGTTAGATTAACATCTGTTGTTGCAGCTGTTTCTCCGAATGAACCACTTACTGGCATACCAAATTGTATGTAGTAACTCATGTTTATTGTATGCTGCTGATAAAATTATCAGGATTAAATTTTGTGCATATATTATATGATGAGCATAATACACTTTGATGCCAAGCGAGTAATAAAAATAAACACAACTATGAGTTACCGGATTGTCAGAATCTGATAGTTCGACGAACTGGTTCTGGTAAACTTGTTAATGAACTTGTTACTCAAAGACATATTCAACTACGATCGGGTGTAAATTTATACAAGCAATCCTCAGCAGCACAAATATGTGTTGTAAACGAATACAACGAAAAACTGAAGAAATGAACTTGGTGCGATGAAGATATCTTTGCTATAACGATACCCGAAGATCTTGCTCCTGTTGCTGATCTAGATTCGGACGAACATAAGATTATTATGTTTTATGATATTTTGTTCAGCAATGCTAAAATGAACAAGATAAAATCTTATTTTTAATTACCAAGAAATCGAAGATGTAATGCAATTCATCTTGCCCAAAGTTATTATAACGTTAATCGTTTTATCAGATGAAATACGGGTTGTTTTATACTGTTTAACGGACTGGATAATACTGACGTGCCATACATAGAGCACGAGAACTGCGATGATGTTTCCAGGGACAAATGTGTTGATATGTTTCATGAGGCAGCACATCAAAGTTTTTCTTATTCATTAAACTTGCTAGAGATACTGATCATATGTTTCGACGCGAATTATATCAGTTTTTAGACTGTAAAGAATTATTCAATTCATGTGTTATTCACAATAATGGACAAACCTTCTAAATAAATATGTGACCACAAGAGCTGCGTTCAAGAAAAAAGTTGAGCAAGAACGTGCTGGACAACAACACACAGCTATCACCGAGTCTTTATTTGGCCAACAACCTCTTGTTGATAAAGTACCACCAAAAGACCTAGAAAAATTAAAAGAAAAAGTTTTGCGAGGACTACTTGAAAAAGGACAAAAGAAAGTTGCTGAGAGTATCGTTGAGCGAATTGTTAATCCTGATGCACGTCAAGTTGAGACTTTAGAAACAAATGAAATAAAAAAATTTGTTATTTAATAGGCAAACGAGAGAACAACGGGAAAGACAAAATATACTTGAAGAAGAAAACAAGGAAGGAATACTAGAAAATTGGTGTTTCAGAATATTTACATTTGAGTCTGAAAAAGATATTTTAAGTTTGAAAAAACACAAAAATTAAGATTATGGACAAAAATGAAGATTCCTTTTTAAAACATTAATGATATAATGCAAAAAGCAGAAAAGGCTAGAACTAATTTGGATTCCGCAACGGAAATTAATAAGCTGAAAATAAATTTATAAAATATTCTGAGAAGGTGTTATTACAGAGATATATTTGGAAGTTTTTGATAGAATTTTAAGGTATGAAAAAGGTTTTACAGCTGAAAAAATTAAAGCAATGGCGAATGAAATGGAAGATGAGAATCAAATGAAATGAAAAAAGACGAGCGGCTGATTATAGCATATGATAAATTATTTTAAAAGGATTCTGAATTTGATACTGTTGAAGAAACATCAGGTAAAGGATTAAATATCTTTAATTCGGCATCTGGTATTATTGAGTGACTGATGCTGCTAATCTCATCGAAAGAAACACGAGCACAGAAATCGACAACGAAATAGTCGAAATACTTCATAATCTGAGATCAAACGGCTCTTTAACGACGGACGTGTATTATGTATTACACAGCGACTTGATTCGCGGAGAATTATTTCGCTAACGCTAACCATTTTTTAAAATTATTATTTACGAATAACAAATATAAATGTCGTCGATGACGTTGCTACTCGACTCATCTCAGAAAACACAGAACAGTGCAAACTTTTCCGTGTTCTATAATACTGTTATTGAAATTGATCCTGGTACGCCAGAGTCTTCAAATCAATATGAGATCGGATTAGTATTTGCTACTTTCTGGCACTCTATGGAAAATGTTATAACTAACGTCAATGACGACTTTACATTTGACATAAAAATCAATGATATCATCGATTGGAAATCTGTTTAGATACGACAACTCGCCTACAACGTCACATATATCAAGTCAACAATAACGTACCGTATAACCGCTGAAAGTTGTGGTATATCATCTGGTAATTTCGAGATCGTTCCAAACTACAACACGTTACGAGCAACAATAACATTAAAACAAATTGTTTATTGATCTTTGCTACCAATACAAAATATGATCATTGTCAGGATGAAAAATGTATAACAAAGTAATCGTAGGTACTTTCTTTGGAAATAATAGAAAATATACATAGAATAGCTATAAAGTAGTGCCAATCGTGTTAGACGTGTCAAAAGCTTTTGAAACAGGAGCCGCATTTGCAGCTAAAACAGCTGTCGGATATAAAATCGCTGATAAAATCAAAGGTGGAGTGCAAAGTGGTTAGAATAAAAAAACAAGCTATTTCTGAAATAGTTTCATCATCAGAAACAGATGACAAAAACGACTAAAGAAATTGTTGTTTCCGGCCGGCGAATAAATAGAAAACTCGTAACATGCGCTAAAACCTCGGAGTCCTAGCACTTGGCTTGATGTTGCTGCGTTTTGGGTGTTTGTAAAATAATCACGATTTTGTCTGACAATTACATTACAACATTAAATTGACCTTGCCGATGAGATAACCGTAGACGACTCTGAAATAGAGTTCGAGTATATTGAATATCTCGACGAAAACTCAAATGAGCCTAGCAAGGCGGGTATCAGAACATTGAATACGAGAGATGAAGATGTGTATTTCCCCCAGCACAAAGCCGTACTTGAAGTACTAGGTAGTATAAGAACAGGTGCGGATGGTGATATTGGTGCTGGTGCAAATATTACATTAGTCAATAACGGCTGGAGCTTGTTCAAAGGTGACATATATTAACTAGCCAATCAAACAGTAGAATATATTTATATGCACTTGCCAGCTGCAGGTGCTCTTGTTATCATTGTGTCCTACAACGATTATTATTCAAGACCTGCTACGACACATATTCTGTCGATCACGGATGCATCATTAGGACATACTGCTGATCTTGATGAGATTCAAATAGGTGAATCACCAATTCCTGGCGCTAAAGATGATGGAACTCGTACTAACATAAACAACTTTGTATTGAGGCTTTATAATCAATATGGAACGGTTGCAGCAGCTGATAATGCAATATCAAATGTAACAAATGCTCTGATAGCTCTTTGTAATGCAGTTGGAATTGATCCACCAGGAGCTGCAGCTGACACACCTCCGTTGTTAGAAAAATTTCAGACCATTATTTCTGTGATCAATCTTCGATGATGTTTTGTTAAACGAAGAAATTACTCGGCTCAATCACGTTAAATTGCAATGATTCCATTAAGCACAATATTTTGATTTTGCAGGGACTACACTATAGTTTTTCGTGGTATAAAATATACTGTTATTCTTGGCGGAGCTGATAATAATGATTGTCTGATTAGAGCTGCTGATATTGCTTATTCCCAGTTTGTGATTTAACGATTGCCTTTATGGATTCCTCAAATTGTCGTATCTGTCTGAAATCTTGGGATAATGTTAGGCGCGTACAGCAGAAAAATATATTTTGAACTACACGGGATTTATCAAATTGCAGTATTAAACACAACAGATAACACACAGCTAATAACAACAGCGCCTAGCGAACATTTGCCGAGACATATAATTGTTGAGTTTCAGCGACAAAATAAGCCTAGTAATTAACTACAAATCGAATCGATATTTATTAGAATAAACTCTAAGCAAGATCCTGAACCAGCAATTAAATACAGCTTCGGAAAAAATGCTAATAGAAACGTATCTCGAGTTTATATGTATCTGATGGAGGCGATGCAAACAAATATCGAGGCGCGGAAAATGGATCTCAAATATCTGCTGAAGAGTTTCGATCTCTTTATTTCATTTTGATGTTAGTAAGCACAGCGAACGAGCTATTGAATCAACAGCTGACATCGAAAGAACATTGTCGTTAGAAGTGGTTCCTGTTGCTCTAGATAATATACATTATGCTTATGCTCTTGTAACATCTGACAGATACATAACACTTGACGCCGTCAAAGGTATAGTGACTGTACAGGTGTATTGTTAAAATTATTTTATCTAATAAAATAAATAATGAAATATATTTTGCATGATACTAACCTGTCAGAAGGACAAATACAAAAACTAGCATTAGCTATAGGTAAACGAAAGGCGGTTTCAGTAAAAATAGATTTGAAAACGCATCGCGTTCCAACAAAATTACTTCTTACACAGCAACAAATAAACATAATGCTAAAAAATAAGCCCTTTATACTCGATCTGTGACACAAATATCAGCATTTACCAGATTGAAGACTATCCTTTGGCGGATAAATCGGAACAACGATAGCTACTTTAGCACGAACGTTACTGCCAAAGATATTACCTGTGTTTGGAACGTTAAGTATGGCTGCAGCATCAGGTTCACTATCAGGAACAACAAAAAAAGTTCTATCCGGTGACAGAATCAAACAATTAATGTGACAGTGGCCGCTATAAAATCTAAAGTTTATCTGATCGATAATTATACCAATGACGACAACACAAGTAAAAATAGCCCTATGACAAAGAAAAAGAAGAACCAAAATAACGAACTGCAACATCGTCAGGGGTGGATTTATAGGCCCGCTGCTAGCAGGGATAACATGAAGTTTATTAACAAGTCTGTTAGGGATAGGACGGGGAATGCAGGTATACCCAATACGTTTGCGGACTCGTGGAAGTCGTAGCCGAGGCCTTATGCTACTTTAAACCAGAAGCTGAAATCGTCCGCTTTAAGTTATTTTGAAATTGCTAATACAGTTAAGGCTACAAGCGGATTTATCGGAGTATTTTCCAAAGATGAGTTAGCTGATAGATCACCGAAACATAATCAGGACTATGTCATCAATATACAAAATTTCAAAGACGGATCTGGAACGCATTGGGTAGCTATTAACAACAACTGATTGTATTCGTTTGGTCTTCCTCCGAGTGATTTTATCAAACAATGTATCCGAAAAATATAAAAATATAAACTGTAACTCTAATGAGCTTCAGCCAGTTGGAACTTCTGCTTGTGGTTATTATTGTGTTATGTTTATTTTTTATATGTCTTGGACGCAAACGGCCAGGTCTGATGGCAAACCAGGCAACATTTTGAAGTTTATTTTGCTATTTAACCCGTTTTCAAGAATCAGGAATGATCGCAAAGCGTTACTTGGATCGTAAACATTCTTAACATTAATTTTGTCTGACATCAAGTATGAAATGAGAACATATTGCCTCAAATGCAGAACCAAAACCAATAACATCAATGAAACTACAGAAGCAACCGTTAATAACATAAAAAATGCTGAAAAGTATATGTGATGTATGTGGCAGGCGAAAGAGTATGTTTCTTTAGCATGATAAATACGGTGATACAATCACTGGTGGTTGTGTTAAGCAAGCCCAGAGTGCTAGCACTCCGGCAAAAACAAAAAGTTACTATCGTTTGGGTTTGGTTAACTTCAAAATAGAACGAGAAAAAATATTAATATTTTGCTTAACAACGTTGAAGTTGATTGCATGTTAAGATCTGGATCGAATACGACATAGTAGTTCTGGACAAATATGTTAATTGTTGTTTGACCAACAGCGATGTTGCCGCTATACTAATTGGTAAGTTAATAACGAATAACAGAAATTTTAATTTGTACTGTGAGGTAGCTCAAATGTCGATCTGCCAACTAAAATTTAAAGCTCACAATGTTGTATCAATGTCATGAACAACGATAACAAATGTTTTTAATGGGCTTTATTATCAGCATTGTTTCCAGTAGATAAGCACTCTGACAGAGTATAAAATTAGATCTGTCATTTTAAAAATCAAACCTTTTCTGGTATTGTATTTCCTGTTTCTGATTATCAAATTCCAAAATTTGAGAAACAAAACATTTTATTTTTGCCATGTGGCATTAATGTACTTGGAGTAGATGATGCACAAAATATTTATCCAATATATATATCAGCGATCGTGCCTCATAACCTCTCGCGAAATCAAAACAAACACAACACATTATTGTTTTGTAAAACCCATTACGTGTGGATTAAAAATTGGACGATTAGTCGGTGGGAAGTACAACAATCACAAAGAAAAGATATTTTCCTTCGTCAGATGATTTCACAATTGCAAGTCCCAGCTGGTATTAAATCGTCATCTAGAATACTAGTCTTTCGTGCAACAAATATCTATGCCAGGTAAAGATGAAAATATATTGTAGTTTACGAATTACAGACACAAGATGAAAGTGCCGTTTATAATCTACTACTAAATTGAGTCTGTTCTGCTTTATGTGCTAAGAGCAAAAAAATAACCCTGATAAATCTTCTACTAGAAAAGTATAAAAACATGTTCCGTGTGCTGCTGCATACAAAGTTGTATCTGTTGTTGATAAATGTTTATCAAAACTGTTAAACTTTACCGCCCGATTTCAACATCGGAAGAAAGTCCTGTTTTGTGGTTGCTGGAAACTCTCATCAACGAGATGCCATTTTGCAAGGTAGACCAACGAAAATGAAACCTCTAACCGTAAGACAAGAAATAGAATTGGCTTCAGCTAAAACATTTCACATTTGCGAGCAGGCGTTTACGACTGTAGATCGTGTTCAAGATGACTGTCAAATGCAATCTTAAATATACCTCACCAGATTTCGTTCCTGTTGTCGCACATAATCTTCGTAGATAGAATTCTCATATTATCGTCGAAGCGTTGGGCAAGAAAGATATAATATACCTCCCAAAAATCAATAGCACCGATAAAATAAAATGCATCCCAAATAATATGGAAAAATATATGACACTTGGCATGTTGAGATTTATTGATAAGGCGGCATCGTCAGATGAGCATGTGAAAGGATACGGAAAGTTTGATGATTTAACTGATCATTTCGGTGAAAAAGTAAATTTACTTAGAAGAAAATGTATCTCTCCATACGAATATATTGACGACTGGGATAGATTTAATGAAACAAGTTTACCTGGCCGAGATATGCTTTATTCCAGGTTAGTTCTTAAAAGTGTCAGCGATGACGATTATGCTTACACTCAGCAAATTTGAAATGACTTTTGAAAAAAACATTTGGTGATTATCATGACCTACATCTGATCACAAATGTGTTGTCGATGATATTGGGTACTTTGTTGAAGTTGATCTTGACTATCCTACTAAGCTCCATTTTGTCCTGAGTCAATGCTGATCAATTGCAGTTTGTTATCAGAGCAATAACGTAATCGTAATTACTCATCTATCGCTAGCACTAATGGTAAATCAATTGTTCGGAAACTAGTTTCTAATCTTCTCGACAAACGGAGATATATTTTGCACTACAAATATTTGAAACAGGCACTTGATCATGATCTGGTATGAAAACAAGTTTCTCGTGTGTTAAAGTTTAATCAGGCACGTTGGATAAAAGATTATATCGACTCTAATACTTGACAAAGATCAGCTGCATCAAGGTAATTTGAGAAAAACGTCTTTATGCTCATGAACAATAGCGCCTATGGAAAGACCATGAAATATACGATAACAAGTAAATATTGTAATTGTTGTTAAAGCTAAACGTCGTAACAAACTTGTAGCATCTGATAATTTTGTTAGTATTAAAGTATTTAATGAAAATCTTAGAGAAAGACAAACGTAAAGTTTAATAAACCAGGTTATGTTGGTATGGCAGCACTTGAGATATCGAAATGGTTGATGTTTGACGTTTATTACAATTTTGTTAAGGCTGAGTGGCATGATGCAGAGTTGCTGTTACCTGACACAGATTCGCTCATGTACAAGAAAGATTCGGATGATATTTACAAAGAATTTTATGAACACCTGGATCTGTTTGATCTTCCAACAAATAGCGGATTTCACGGCGATGGCAATAAAAAGGTAACAAGAAAGTTTAAAGATGAAGTTTTAATCAAAATTGCAACGGAATTTATCGGACTACGTAGTGAAATGTATTGCTTAAAATTATTTGATAGTAAGATAAGAAACGAGCCAAGTGAACAAAAATAAATTTGGTAGGTAAGGTAAGAGGTTTTGACACTTATAGGTCTGCGTTAGATGGTTTTAGTGGTCATTTTTAAAAGATTCAATAAAATCAAATTGCCATAAAAGTGAGACTGATGGCATAATAAAATCTTGTGTTTGCAATATCGATAACAAGAGATCCTGTTTTGTTTTGATGTAGGACAAGACCTAAACACAGTTACTGATGATTAAAAGTAACCCATCTAGTTCCTACATTTGCATCAAGACCGAACGCAAAAGAATAAAATCATCATCCTTATTTGATCAACAGAAGGTAATATAATATATTTCAAGTGTAATCAACCACTTAATTACAATCAGAAACGGTGTTGGACAATACGAAAAGACAGAAATATAAAATGCAAAATAAAAGTGATTTGTATACATAAATAATGAAACATGTAGGCGTAACACAAGCTATACACAGAGAAAGACAAATTGTATACAGATGCAACAGAACATGAAATTATTGCGAAATTTACCCAAGCTACCCTAAAGCCCTAAGATTTTCTGTATAAGTTTCAGTATGACAACTATACCTACGAATTGTCTAATTGTTCGGTTTGACTTATATCTTCCCCAAACAGTATTCCCCGTAATGAAACAAATACCCACTATTATATATCGAGTCTATATAGGGGAACGTCATTACTAACCGCAGTAAACTAAGTATGCTACAGGCTATTTGAATGATCAGCTTGAACTTTCTCATGATGACAAAGTATAGAGAAATGAACGAACCGAACAAGGCTGGGGCTATCAGTTAAATCCAATTATTAAGTTGTGTGTTTATTGAAATTTTAGTACAGAAATACAAATACTGTACATCTTTTGGGCAAAACATTTACGTTATGAAAATATAAATATAATTTATATCGTGATTTTTTCTGACAATAAAAAATATATCCCAGTAACTGTTAACAACCCTGTGATAAATTTGTGACGATACGGTTGTCTAAAGGAAGTCAAAACACGTGTCGGATAACACTTTCTTGGCAAAATTGGCATTGCTGGATTGATGCAGAATCAAAATTAATGATTATATCCTGTACGGTTGGTCCTTAGTGGAAATATATTTTTGTCTGAACATTTTTAAGACTGTTTGCGGCTATCAGAGTCAATAAAAAAGGTTCGCAATTAACAATTAAATTGTCAAATTATCCATACATCAAGCAAGGAATAGAAATAGAGGATAATTCTTTTCTAGCTTGATTGTATGATATGTACTCAAATTGTTTAGTTATCCAGCCATTTACTTCATCATATTTTATTGTATTGTGTCATGTTTAATTCGTTATCATATTATCATTCTTGTTATGTACTTTCAGGCTCAAGGTAATTATGACCTGAATACTGTTGTTTGTCTTGCACTGCAGAGTGACGATCATTTATAATTGTTCGGAAAAATCAATAGAACATGTTACGCTTGAGATGTTGTCATTAGGCGTTATCAACAAGTCAACCGCGCCTGCAACGATAACTGGAAATGTTATTTGCAGCAGTACTCAGCGTATAAACCCTTTCAGATTTTTGTCAAATGTTGTCATCCGTGATGTAGATTCCGAAATAGTTTTCTCATATGCTGAGTGACAATGTACTCCATTAATCCAACTTTGTTGTGGATGAGTTCTACGTAAATGTTTGTTGAATCCTTAACGATTGATCTCCGAATGATTCAAAGATCCTTGCATTATACTGAAAGTTGGTCGCTTATAAATTTGTATATAACACGTTCATTAAATACATATTTTATTCATTCTTGATGTCATACTAATTAAAATATTTATGCAATTTATTCATTATTCAAAAATCTTTATTTACACAAACTTGTTGCTAGAATGATAGTCCATATCGGATTGTTTTCGTCATTACATATACACTGTACACTATTGCCTTTCCTGATATCTAAAATCGACAAACCAACATTTGCATTTTTTTTGTATCTTATTTTGTAATACAGCTAGCTTTGATTACGCTATATATGAGATACATTATTTTTCACAAATATACGTTTTCTCCTGATGGTAAGAGTGTTGCTCTTATGAGAAACTGGCGAAATACTATTATGTATATTTAATTTAATTATTGTCTTTTAGCTTAATTTTGTTTTTTAAATTTTCATTATATGCCATTGTAATGTAACATTGTCTACTGAACTAGACCTTGTCCTAAATTGAGTTCATTTCTGCTTGAACTGATTGCCCTTCTTTTTTTTTTAATTTCGTGTATGCAAGCAACTAATAATAGCTTCATTATTCTCTATATGTATGAGCTTATTAACTGAATTATTATTCAGGTACACAAGAAATGGTAAATATGTTGATCAGGGGCAGGGTTTATAGAGATTGCCATGTGAAGTTTGTAGGCTATTGTGTTGTAAGTAAACAAGACTCATTAGATAATTCTAGAAGGTAACTTTTCATTAGGTAATGGATGTTTTTAGAAAATGCTAATGTGACCTGAGGTCAAGCAGAGAACTATATTATCTTGTGACTGTAATGAGTTTTCCAGTTGTGTTTTAACATCTGGCACTTTAAGTTGTTTCATGTTGTGGCCAGTTGGGGCTGAACTTATTTTTTCTTTAAATTACTGAACTCAAGTGATTATTTTCTTGGATAAAGACATTCATTGTAATTTATACTGAATTAAAACTTGGAATAATATTTGTGTGATTCAGCAAGAGACTGTTGACACATCAGTACTCAGTAGACTATAACAGAAGCGTCATCGCCTTCAATTTTGGATCTCTTTGGGACTTGAACTGATTATCATTCAGGACTTTGTATTACTAGGAGTTGTGTCTAATTGTTGGAGAAGTCTGTATCAGACTCTAATATAAAAGTAAAGGAATTAAAATTAAAATTCAGGATGGAATTAGAGTTATTAAAGCTTGACCTTTAGAAAGCTGACGAGGCAAAACAAATGTCTTAAGATAAGGAGGAAGGAGAGAGGAAAATGCTGTTAGAGAAAGTGGAGGAAAAAGAGGAAATTTATGTTGGAGAAAGAGGAGAGAGATATAAAAATGTAGTTACTGAAAGAAGAAAAAAACTAATGCTGTTGGGAAAAAGGAGAGAGAGAAACAAATGCAAATTCATTTGGAGAAATGCAAATGTGAACAGCAAAGGAAAAAATAGAATTTTAATTTAGATTAAGAGAAGTAGAGCTGGCAAAGGAAAAGCACCTTCCAACTTTACATACAAATTCAAGTTTTTATGTTACTTAGAATATTAGGTTAGTAGCACCGTTTTGAGAAAAAGACGTAGATAAATATTTTCCTCCTATTGCAAAAATTGCTGAAACTTCGAAATGGCTAGCGGAGCATTGAACTCTAATATTACAGAGTGCACTTTTTAGCAAAGTCCGAGACATATATGCTTCCCTGTCAGTACAGTAGAGTACTGGTTATGATTTGGTTAAGGAATGCATCTTAAGGTTTATGAGTTAGTCCCTGAAGCTTATCGACACAAATTAAGGAAGTATAAAAAAGATGGACAAAATCATGTCGAATCTGCAAGAGATAAAGAGCAGTTATTTGATAGGTGGTGCTTAGCCAAGAAAGTTAATCAAGATTACGAAAATCTAAGACAAAACTCTTATTGCTTGAAGATTTCAAGGTTTGTACGCATACTGACAATAAGACTTATCTTAACGAGCATAAGATCGAAACCTTGGGAAATACTGCCCTTACTGTTGACGAGTATTCCTTCGCTCACAAGGATGCTTTTAGAAGTAAATTTTCCACTTAGCAGTATTCTGGTTAATATGTATGTATGACTAGTATAAGCCTTTCCAAATGTCAATCTGTCACAACTTTTAGACCAAGAAAAAACCCGAATCTCTTTCTGCTTGTACCTATTGCAAGAAGAAAGAACACGTTATTGCTGCAAATTAAAAGCAACATAATCAAGGAAAACCTATTCCAAATGCCCTTATTTCTAAGATGTCAAAGTAACGGTCATGTATTGAAAGCAAAACATTTTTGGGTCTAATAAACCCTAGTCTGATTTCATTATGGCAAATTATGAACCATTTATGTCGAAGGGTTCTATATCACTCGTGTGTAATTCGGCCAGTCATATCCCTATTAAAGGTTTAAGTGACAAAGGAGCTTCTCAGAGTCTTTTTCAGGAACTTTGCCTTTTGATAAGTCCTCTCAACTGCGTAAATTTATCATCATATTAGGTCTCTTGACCTATGACAGTCGAAACATTGCATTCTCTAGCAACTGAGGGTATTCATTTATTACTAGACAATAAAGTAGCTGGATATAAGGTTGTGGTTATTCCACTTGTAACTGTCAATCCTTGTTTGGATCGGAAAGTCTATTTTATTGAAAATGAATTCCTTGATTCATACCAAGCTTGTGCAGTTATTAGAGCTATAGCAAAGAAAGCTCTTGAGAATAATATTGATCAGGTAAGTATTCCTTTAGCTGACACATGTATTGGTCAGGCGTTTGATGAGGCTACTGTTACTCCTTGTTTGGATGAATCAAAAGGTATTGATCACAGTGATCCTCTTTTACCTACTCATTCTCCTTATTCTAATCAGGGTGAGAAACGACAATCACTTATCGTTGACCAGGAAAAGATCCCGAGATATGATTTCTCCAAAAGGCCATTAGTGAAATGGAAGCAACAGAAACACCTGTTAATTACTTCATTAAAAATGGGGTTCTTATGAGAAAACGGAGACCTCCTGAGGTATCTGCTAGTGACGAGTGGTCAGTGAACTATGAAATAGTAGTTCCAAAATCGTACAGGCAGGTAGTTTTTAGTCTGGCTTATGAAACTTCTTTAGCTGGTCATATAGGGATTAATCAGATTTATCAGGTCTTGAATCACTTATATTGGCCAAACATCAAACATGATGTTTGTAAATACTGTAGATCTTGCCATACTTGTCAAATAGCAGGAACACCCAATGAGAAGATACATAAGGCTAATCTCCTGTCTCTCTTGCTCATTTTTCAAAAAACAATTCTTCAGATTAGGTATTACGGCCCTTACAAAGTTAAGAATAAAGTGAATGAGTTAAAATATAATAAATTATAATAATATTACTCCTGGGATGAAACTAATTTAAATGAGTACCTGTATGTTGGGAGAGATATCCAGGTTAATCATGCAATTAATTTCGTTCTATCTGTCCCACTCAGTGAGGATTTAAGGAATACATTAAGAATCCATTGATTTTGGAGTAAAAAGTCTTCGTAATTCAGAAATCATTAACAATAAGGACCATAAACTCCCACATTTGTAACAACAAGAAACGAATGAACTTAAACAGTTATTACTTCAATATGAGGACTTATTACCAGATGTTCCTACAAGAACAAACACAATCTACAATGACGTTGAAATTATAAAGTCCACTCAGGATGAACCCTCTCAAAACAGTAATGCTAGAAAAAAGAAAGTTAGTATTTGCTATAGATTATTTAATAGAGACGAATAAAAAGTGACTGGAGTTCACCATGTATATTTGTTCCGAAACCAGATAATATTTTCCACATGTGCACTGATTATAGAAACGTGAACAGTGTGAATAAAACAGTTTCATTTTCATTACCAAGAACCGATGACTGCATTGATAAAATGGGAAATGCAAAGTATGTCACCAAATCTGAGCTTCTGAAAGGATTTTGGCGAATTCCACTGACATAAAGAGCAAAGGAAATTTCGATATTCGTGACTCCAGATTGACTGTATCAATATAAAGTGATGCCGTTTGGGATGAAGGGTTCGCCAAGTCTTTTTCAGCGTTTAATGAACATGATTACATCTGGTGTAGATATTTGTGATGCTTACATTGATGATGTCTTCATCTACCATGACACTTGGAAGAACATTTAGTGACAATTAAGAAACTGTTTGACAAACTCACTGATGCAAGGTTGACAATTACTTTATTTAAAAATAGCTTTTGCCGTGCTTGTGTAACATTTCTAGGACATATCGTGGGGCATGGTTAAGTTAAACCTATAGACGTGAAGGCCAAGGCTATCTCTTAATTCCTTGTGCCTATCAGTAAAATGCAACTGATGCGATTTTTACGTATGAGTGGATAATATCGGAAATTTTGTTTCAATTTTTTCCATAATTGCTGAACTACCGACAAATGTATTGACACGTCATCACCTTCAATCTTGGATCTCTTTGGGACTTGAGTTTCATTCAGGATATATTGCTACTAGGACTTGTGTCTTTAATCCTTGGATTATTTTGGATTTAATTCGCAATACCGTAAGTACATTTGTCTCACCTTTCAATTTGTATTCTAGGGAAATAAATTATATGTTAAATCTTTTATGTTACTTATTTTAAGAGCATAGACTCGTAACAATATGTTTATCACCTCTCCAAAGAATATCGAATCTATCACAGTATAGCTTATTCCATTATTTTGTCCAAATCTTAACGTTCAATTACGAGTTCAGAACATAGTCTAGGAATCAGAGTGTGTTGCTTGGGTTTTAAAAATTGTTCAGTGTTCTATGTATGTTGTTGTAAAGGATACAAAGATGTTTGAACTGGTGTGCTGTTTTAGAATATTATCAGCGTTATATGCATAGTTTCTTTGTTTCTTTGACACCAGTGTTGTTTCTTTTGGAAATATATTCCCTTTTAGATCGCGGATGTTCAGAGTGCTTTTCAGTTCATTGTTTTGGAACAATCTCGTGTAGGGATACGAAAATGTTTAAACCGTTTTTAACCTGACTCTTTTAGATTACCCTATCAGATCGTTACGTCAGTTGGATACTTTGTGAGTAATGTTATAAAAATCAATTTCTTCAATGCTGTTGATGTTATGTTCATCCATGTTTGAAGGAACAAGAGCATCATATTTGCTAAGGGTTGTTTGGTCCTTTGAAATTTCTTTAAAAACGTATAGCTTTTTATAAACCAAGGCCAAATGTCATGGCAAATTGTCCCAAATGTAAGCCTTTTTGACCAGGATATTTTATCTCAGACTTGAATAAAATCTGCCTAGCAGTTCTTGAGAAAACCTTATTTAATAAATACATTTTCCAACTCCTAGGGAATTTTGCCAAATTTAATAACAATAATAATAATGAGGAATTTGTATAGCGCCTAATCTTTAGGAGCTCTCAGCACTTTACAGCATTACACAACACCTATAACCTAAAAAAACATATATAATGATATGATTACAAGAAAACAATCACCATGAAAGTAGAAAGCATAAAAAGCACGCTGAAAATATTTAAGGTAGGAAACATTATAAGGTCTTTTAAGTTAGTTCTTGCAGTAGAAATCAGTGAGTTTTAAGAGCACTTTTGAATGAGATCATGTGTCTTTGTGTCTAAATTCAGTGGGCAATTCGTTCCACGTTGCTGGGCCCTGGTATGCAAAAGAACGTTGTCCATATGACTTTGTTTCCATAGTGGGAATAATGAGTATACGATTGTCAGAAGAGGATCGTAAGTAACTTGCTGGTGTGTACACATGGGTGAGGTCAGATAGGGATGTTGGACTGGAGTCCGTCAGTGAAACGTAGCACAAAGAACACATTTTTTGTTTGATTCTGGATCGAATGGATAGCCAGTGTAGCGTATGTATCAGCTGGAGGTGTACTATTATCGTGGTACGTATGTATGACCCGAGCAACTGTGTTTTGAACTTTTTGAAGTTTCTGGAGTAGATATTGAGATGAACCAGACATAATTGAATTACAAGAGTTCCGTCTTGAAAGTACCAATGAACACACAAGTGTTTTAGTGGCATCAGCTGAAAGATATTTGCGTATGGAGCTGATGCGTCTCAGCTCAAGATATGCAGCCTTGCATATGTTCATGACATGTTGGTGCAAGGTGAGAGTACCGTCAAGAATAACACCTAGGGTTCGTACTGACTGTGTGAATTTAATGTTGGTGTTGCTGATATTTATTGTTTGAGGTAAAGGATGTGAATGAGAAAGTCTTTATGTTGTGATCAGAGTGGCCTCAGTTTTATCATCATTCATTTGAAGCTTGTTACATGTTATCCTTGATTTCACATCATAAATGCACCTCTCTACACGTTGGATGGTAGCATTGACTTCAGATGGGTGGCTAGGTTTGTATATTTATGTGTCGTCAGCGTACAATTGGTGAGGCACTAGATAATGATCATGGAGAACACTTTTGAACTGATTCTCTGCACTTGGTAGCTGGGGCATGTTTGTCGAGCAATTAACGCAGGCAGTTATTGAGTTATTCTGCTGTTGGAGGTAAGCAGTTTGTTAGGTTTGCTTGGATGTAATGCATTAGTTTGGTTCAATTTATCATAACGAGGTTTCTCATAGTAGCAGATAAAGGTAGAATGTTAGGGACTGATACGTCAAGATGGCATATAATGCAGAGGTGATCTGATGCAAGTTCGTAGGATACCAGGGAGGACCGTAGAATGTTATCATCAGGTCTATGAAGAATCCAGTGTAAAATGTGACCATGTTTATGAGTAGGTTGGTTAACTGACTGTTTGAGGTTAAAAACATTAATGAAATCTAGGAGTTTTGATATGTTTGGGTTTCCGGGACAGTCAAAGTGAAAGTTAAAATCTCCAAGAATAATAAGGTTGTCAATATAATTTCCATACTCCAGGAGATTCAGTAACTGCTTCAAAAAGAGAGTTTCAGTAAGCTTGTTTGTTATACTAGGACATCAATACCACCTCCGCGATAGTGGCAGGGGAACGACTTGATGGTGTAACCAGAGGGTGTTAGACCCGCGCACTTTGGCTCATCGCCTGATGTTTTAGCCATGTTATGTCAGGAAAAAGACGCCGATATTCTGGTCGTTGATAAAATTAACTATTTCTGTGCGCTTTTCCGGTAGTCCTACTGATTGAGCATTGAATAATGCAATACGCAGAGGTATATATTGGATAGCTGACACAAAGGTTGACGATTTATTTGGGATTTGAATTAGGTTATCTAAATTAACAGTCGAATTTGTAAATTGTTTAGCCGGAAAGGGCATAAGGGAGATAACTGTAATTCTTCTTCCTGTTCTACGCTGGCTAGTTTTGAAACAACGTTTTTGTTTTCGCTTCTGTTTACATTTAGGTAATGATGAATGTAGTCCTAGTTCGTTCAGTCTAGAACACAATGTAGTGTGGAGAGCAAAGGAGTTGTCATTTAAATGAATTAATGAGGGTCCATCACAGCATAAACGGGTTGACTGACGAGTATCACGTGATGGCGGTTTGTTCAAAAAGAAAGGAAGTTGTAGCAGTGGAGCAAGACAGCTAAGAAAAAGTCTAATTGTTCTCGTTTCCAAAATAAGGATATGAAGAAACACATACGAACTAAACGGTCAATACATGATGAGCACAATAACGTAGACGAAGACAGGCAACCAGCACATTAATCAGGAAAACGGCACAAAAACGGAACTGCTGCTTCAAGCCGGTTAAGCGATAGCGGCCATCATTTAACAGAAGACAGGAATCCATTGCAAAACCTGAAAGTAGTTGATATCATGATTAGTTGCATAAACTTGCAAGAACTTATAAGTAATTTTTAAAGTCAAATTCAGTCAAATTGTGCTTAGTGGTTTTTGAAAAGTAGTGGCTGAACGGGTTTTCTATTCTTATCATCCACGATTATGTATGATGACAGATTGGAACTGTTTATATAAGGTTAATCGAATTTTATACTAGGATGCCCTTCCAACAAATTTGATCAAAGTGAGCTACCATTAAAAGCATTAGCTGCTTGGTTGATTTATAACAAGCATTTCTGTCTCCACACTACTAATTCTCTCATTTTTTTTTGTCCTCTCATTATTCCCTAAAAATCTTGGAGAATAAAGGATTGCAACTTTTAATCGTTTAAATACTGATAGGAGCAAATGATCAAGGAAGAAAAAGTAGAAGAAATGGCATAAATTAACACAAGAGTTCAGTTATACCAGATGCATTAAAAATAACATGACATTTAAAGTGTTGCTATAAAGCAAATTTATATACCAATACTACTTGTTTATCAAATTATGATCCGCCCATGGCGCAATAATACGAATATATAAACATTCTTTCAACTGCAGGTCTATATACCAAAGATGAATTTCTACTCATTTATTAATCATAAATGAGATATGAAAATAATGAAAAAAGTATTAATAGTCCGTGTTTTCTAAATGAAATTAAAATTGTACACAACTTCGTCGGAATCCTTTCTTTTTTCCATTCCCTTCTCCCCTCTCGTGCGTAAGTTATAAAATAAGCAAAAATTTGGAGTGAGAGAGAAAAACGTATTGCGCTGGACAAAAAAAATTAAAATGGAACTTGTTCCAAGTAAGCTACGGTAATCTGTTTCTTCGTAACGGTATGTTTACGCTATATACAGTGTTCAAAATATCAATGACACTAGGCCTATATGTTACATTTGTCGGTTACGAGGCACTCATACTGTAGCGCATTTAATGCTTTGTGGTTGTTGTTTCTTTAATCTAATATAATGCTCAAAACTCGATTATTAATTATTTAATATAAAAATGTCCTAATCATCTCCCCGACCCCACTGTCGGGCGAAAAATTCATGAAAATAAGAGCGATATCACTGGACCTATGAACGATGGTAAAGCTTTATCAAACAGTCCAAGAACGAGAGAGAGAGAGAGAGAGAGAGGTGATATGGATAGCACTATTTTGCGTACCAGAGCCTAACTACGTGAAATGAATTGCTCATAGATCTTAAAAACAAGGGCACATGGATCTTATTCAAGAGCGCTCTTAAAACTCACCAATTTCGACTACAAGAAGAGACATAAAGACTTAATGATGTTTACTTCCTTAATTATTGACCGCGTGGTTTTGTTTCGTAATTTCATGTTGCTTGTTTTGGAAATTGTTTTTATTTTTTAGTGTATGCTTTTATGTATCTATTTTCCCAAAGTTCATATACCTTCGAAGATTATGCGTTGTACTAAGTTCACGTTATTATTATTATTATTATTATTATCTGCCAAGACGTTTCTGTTTTCCGATTAATCTGCGTGCATTGAATATCATATCGTTGTTAGTATTTAATTGGTATGTAAATCTGTCCATGGATAGTTATTTCGTTTTGAAAATTAAGTTTGTCTAATCCGGAAATATTAGAACATTATCACGTGAATAGTTGTACCTCTTTAAATTTATATTCAAACCCTTTTGAAGGAATTTATTGATATCTCGCTATATATATTTCATTTAACCTGAATATACACAGGAGCTGATTGGCACCAAAGAATTTCGAAAAAGCAAATTACAAAAATCGTTTCAACTCCTGAACGCTAAATTAATACATGTTTTTTGGTAATATCAGAGTCCGTTAAACCACATAGAAATGTTAAAGTTGACACCAGACAATGTGTACGGACTTTTTATTATTTTCAGATGGAAATGTGAGTGTATTGATCTCGCAGTATTTAGGAGTATGGAACAACGTCCAACCCATCTCATTTTGAACGATCATTGAAAACTGACGTTGTATGAATAATATTTGTACCTCATTGCTAACACACAATTTGCCGTTAATGTTTTTTTTATTTTTTTTACAACGAGTTGGCAGACCTTTAATCAACAGTGGTGCATGGTCATGTTGACTGATTTCCTAGTTTCAGTACAGAGGTGATTGGCAAATGATTGTTCGACAAGTAGCGCCGGTTGGCAGAAATATATTAATTTGTTTTGTTCCGGTTCTGGCAGATGTGAATCAAAATAGGACCCCGACAATCGTATGGCTGCATTAGAAAAAGATGTCTATGATATCATTTGTTTATATACGGATCTCCACCAGAGGTGTAATTTTGCCAGTCCCACTAAAGAAGATGTATATTTAAGGACCGCCTTTTTAATGTTAGGCGAAGATACTGTTTTCTTCCTTAGTCACAAGATAAAAAAATTCCAAACAAATATTACGGGTTTAGATTTTTTAAAAATCGGAACAAGAGTACTTTGTTCAAGCGATTTGATGGTCACATGCTTCTCTCCAAGACACTGAGCTCTCGGAAAAGTAAATGGCCTGTCCCTTACATTACCGATTTGTTGCTTCAGCACGATGCTATGTCATGATGATGGTTATGACGATGATAATAATAACGCAGCTAATATGTTGTATTGACTGCTGTCGCTTCGACCCTCAATACTTTTTCTAGATCGTGATTAGCATTACCGTCCGCTATATTGATATTCGCTTGAACCTCATTGGGATACCATGATATAGGCCAAAGATGCTAAAGTTGTTATCTTAGATAGGCCGTATTTTTCTTTTTTCAACAGGACAAACATACTTACTTGAAATACTTAACATCTAAATCTAGTTGTTAGGTATTTTCCTGCCTCGGGGCTAAATCTATGTCACGTACTTGACCAACCGTAATATTTAGTTGGTCTGGGTTCCAAGAAAATTGACTTTTACGTTCACAACTTGTATCGGTACATATATTATACATTTTAATTGTCAAATGCAAACGCACAATAAATCAATAGACTTGAGTGGATGGAATGAGTGTCAAGTCTTGCACAAAAAGTCAGTTTCTTTCTCCGTTTCAAATTATTTTGTGCCGGATATCGAAATCGTCCCAGCTATTCTTGAGAATTTCCAAGATGCTATCTTGTGGGAAGAAGAGTAATTTCTTATTTATTTGAATTAACATCTTTACGAAAAGGTGCAGTACTTGAAATCATGTTCACTGCATTTGTACGCTGATCATCAACTGATGGTGCAACTAAATATAACTTATCCCATTTTAGCCACCGCATTATCAAATTTAACAGCAACTGTGTTTTACCTGACCCACATGGACCTATTATTATCATTCTGATGGAATTTGTAACGCCGCGTGATGTTTAACTGGTTCTTGTTTTTTTTGCGGAAAAATCAATTACATTCATGATATAATTATATTTATGGATTTATATTGTGTAAAATGTCGCTCACGTACTCCAACAATAGGCCTAACTACGGTCGTTATGCGCAATAATAGATCAGCCGCGACAGGTACATGTGCGATATGCAGCACAAAGAAATTTAGATTTATTTCATCTGGTAAACAAACAAAACCAGCCAAAATCTATTTAAAAAAAAAAGAAGAAAAGGGGCGGTGACATTGCAGCACAGTTAGCCAAGTTACCCGGAATGCCCTGGGCGAAGTATCCCGGAGAAAAACACCTTCCTGGATATAATTATTGTGGCCCAGGCACTCGACTCGATATCAGACTTGACAACAATGTTCGACCAAAATTGAATGAAGATCCCGTAAATGCTATTGATAATGCATGCTAGGTTCATGATATTGCTTATCGAAGCAACGATTTACAACAAAGGCACCTCGCGGATGTAAAATTAATTCACACGTTAAATTCTATCCCTAAAAAATCTATCAGAGAAAAATTATCTAGTTGGTTAATTAATACTGCGATGAAAAGTAAATTAGCGCTAGGTGCTGGTTAATTAATAATATGGAATTGATTTATTATTCTTCTGCTGGATTTTGGAGAGGTAAAGCAGCAATTAACAAACTTGCCAAAGCAGCTCGGGTAAAGATTCCAGTTGCAGCATTATGGTTATCTGAACAGACCGTGTGGCAAATTTATCTTCCGCCGCCTAAACGAATCGAACATGCACATTTTGACGTTAGTGTACCTAGTGAAGTTCATCAGGCCGATATTATGTTTTTTCCACATGATGTTGTTAACGGTAGCACGTACAAATATGTTCTTACCTTAGTTGATATCGCAAGTAGATATAAAGAAGCAGAATCGCTAATAACTAAAACTGCCACTGAGGTCGCAGATGCATTTAGTATAATTTATCAACGAGGTGGTCTACGGTGGCCAATTTTACTTCAAGTTGACCCTGGCAGAGAATTTTTAGGTGCGGTATCATTTTTAATGAAACAAAATAACGTTAAAATACGACGCGGACACACTGGAATTCATCGAGATCAGGCAATTGTTGAGAGATTTAATAAAACACTAGCTGAACGATTATTTGGATATCAATATGCAAGAGAATTTATCGAAGATAAAAGATCTCACGAATGGGTCGATAGATTACCAGATGTAATATTAGCAATAAATAAAGAAATAACACGAACAATAAATATGACACCAGCCATCGCAATCACAAAAACAATTAAAGCAATAAAAAGACGAGATTGTTCAACCAGGCCAGTACTAGGTAGTATCATTGTGAGATATTTATATAAGCCAGGTGAAGCTGAAGGTGGCAGAAAAAGAGCGACGGATCCGGTCTGGAGTGTTACATGACATAAAATATCCACTGTGACAAGGTCTTCAGGAAGACCAGCAATTTATATTCTTGACTCACTTGCTCCTCAACGTGGATTTACTCGTGAAGAACTACACGTAATTCCCGCTGATACTCAGTTTCCACCTAAATCACTTAAGTAACAGGTCTATTACATTTCAAACACGCCAACGTGACATTTTGTCGTGTATGACCGAAATTATTATTTTTTCTGTCCACGGTAAATTGTCTTGAATCATTTTTTTATATTTCCATAACATTATACAATTACAAATCACGCAGTAATTATTTTGTTGTTTCTTTAACGACATTATAAAATCAACATCTAAGTCGAATTCACGATTATTTTTTTGTCACTTTGTTTGTAGCTCGATAATTTTTTCTCAATTATATCTTCGCAGGTTTCATCGTTAATTATCTGCGAATCTAGGACAATTCGTCTTAACTGAGATATTTTTCTAACCCTAGATACGGCTAAATAAATTAAATTTGACCACTTGATGCGATCATCAACAATCCAAAAAAAAATTATATCGGAAATAGTTAAGCCCTGTGATGAGTGAATTGTCATTGCATATCCTAGCGTCCACGGAGATTATTCTGCGTTTAGTGCTTCTTTAACGAGATCAATATCAACGGCGACAATATCATTTAACACTAAAAACAGATTTCCTTGCCCTGGCACATCAACGTAGATATTTTGTTGTCGTGTATCAGCTAGTCGATAACATAATGCTACCGGTAATAATGAAAATCTATCTTGTTGTAGTTGAAATAATTCTCTTTGAAGTGCATCTCGGACTATTTTTCTGCTAGCAACTATCAAATCATTTGGTCTCCATAGATATAAGAAATGTTTAATTGACGTATCGTTGATCACTTCTCTCATTATGCTACATTGAATTGTTTTCGACTGTAATCGAAATAAATTTTTTTAATTTAGTTAATTTTACATCAAGAGATGCATAATCGGTGTCAATATCTTCGTAATAATTAACAAAATTCTTCAGCCATTCATGAGGAGATTCACCATCAATTGGACTTGGTTGACATTGATCACCGCACACTATTATAGCAGTATTATTCAGTAATAACCAATCTAAAAATAATTTTAACGTTTCCAACGGGACAGTACATATTTCATCAAAAATAATAACTTTATGTATTTATCACCCATCCTCGAGGATGTCCACGTGCCGCCACTATATTTGAAAAAAAATATGATAAGTACACGAATTAACTTCTCGCTGCTTCATTTCCTTTGCTAGCCTGTGTGTCGGCGTTAACACAATTAAGTCAGAATTTTTAAATAATTCAATTACTCGAGCCGTTTCACCTGAACCACCTGACCCGTTTACGTAGACTGTTTTATGTCGTGATATCGAATCATATACACACGGTGATGAAGAAATTTCTGATATTTCACCACGATAATATTCTTTTTTAACTTCAGCTGATTCACAATAATCAAGAATATTTTCATCTTTACCCTTGACGTGGCCCATGAGCCGTCGCTGGATAAATTTTCCAACAGCGATATAAATATTTATTATCAATATAAAATGAATCAGTTGCTACTCTAACTGCGTATTGGGAAATTTATTTATCACCGAAAATAAATTTATACTTACGTATGCAAACATCGACGATCTTAAATGAGTATACTGGGGAGATTCTGCGTCGACGTAACTGACAACGGTACCTAATTTTGTACCGTCATTGAGGTAAATATTTTCTAGGTTACAAAATACATTTTTTTCGGTGGTATCAGCGATTATAAAATCTAATTCAGCGTCGTCCATGATTAATCTGCAATGATGTCGTTGATGATCATATGACCCGCCTTCGGTAAATTTACCAATTATTTTTCTACCTAGATCTTTTGCTGTTTCTTGGTCATGATCCATTGGTAACCAGACATTAGTTTGTTTTTTATACGATATAATTGCTTCAATGATTATTAACGACGTTAACATTGCTGAATCTAGCATCATCGCAGCAACGCCGTGTGAACCCAGCGTCGCTCTGAAAAGTGTCTGCCAAACCAAACGTAGCAGATTTTTATGGAGATTTCCAGAGAATTCAAATGATATTACACGAGCGAATCCTGTTACTGAAAAATCTGGCAGTGGACCATTAATTGATACTCGCGTCATTTCGCTGCCAGGATGTCCAAATTGATCAAAATATTTGGCACAATCGCCATATCCTAGAAAACGTCAGGATAACACGCAACCATATCAAATGATACCATGTCAGTATAATTATATTTAGTGTTCCATAAACCACCGTGTCCATATTCGACGCAACTCATTTGTATATCTTTGAGAAATGCACCTCGCGTTTGTTTCCAAAGATCTTTTTTTCTTGGCAGTGTGAGCAGCAACTGATCGAACAGTAAAACAACTAACTAATAACTGTTCAGAATTTATTGAGTATTTTTCTGCTAATTCACTCATTTCCTTATGTAGTGATTCATTTCTGTATAATTCACCGCTAGGTCTTACAAATTGATCGTATTTATCATCGCTACGAAATAACCATACTGACACTGGATCTGATTTACTTATTTTCCGAGGAATAAAATTTAACACCACGATCTCGTGGAAATATTGTCACCGCGCACGTCCGCGCGTGTGAATTATGATCAGTTATTATAATTGATGCTCCTCGAGATGTATACGCTGATTCATATAAAATTTCTCTCGATAACGACTTCACTATTATTGGAAATTTTACTTTACCAGACAACGCAGCAACATCACCTATTGACGCACCCGCAGTTACTGATTTCGCCAATGTAGTTATTTTTGCTAGCCTTAAATCACTTAAACCAGATCCACTTTTTGTATTTTTTAGATGTTCTAAACTTTTTCAGCTGCACAATTTATCCCCGAAGATAATTTCATCAAGGCCAGATTTTTAACATCTGGTTTATTATTTAGCCGATAAATTCCATAAACAACTGCAGTAGCAGGATAAGATCGAGCATAGTATGGTTTATCTATACCTGTTAGCAATCCCGGCCTGGAGCTGGCAGATAAAATAATATTTTTTCGTCCGCTAATTATAGGATGACGTTTATCACGAATAATCCAAACTTCGTTGTCGGTCATTTGTGAAATAAATTTTATTCCAAAGATAAATTTCTCATCGTGATGATTAACGTTAATATAATCGAATAACCACGATAAATTATTCTCATCGAAGTAAAATATAGTTTTTGACCCCTTCCTTTTCATATCCTGTAACTGTCTCATATAATCTGGCCGAATACCACCATAATATCTACCAGAATAATCATATGGGTATGCTGGCGTTTCATCATATTGATCAGGAAACAATAGTTTCCGCCTGTGGTATAATCGGATTGTTTAGGTTCTCGTGGCGCTGGTGGTGCCGGTGGTTGAATTTCAGGCCATCCTAGAACGGTTCTAAATGTAGATTGATAAATATCAACAGCACAATTAGGCGAGGTTATCTCAATTATCGAAGTTAATGTTGGTTTATGAGCGGATATTTTTATTCCTGGTTCTTTTTGTCCGGTAATATTTTTTATTCTATACAATAACTCATTATTGATTTCTTCGACCTGATAGCTACCTGTTGGCAATCCAACAACGGTCCAATCTGGAATACCGTCTGGTTTGTTTTTATTAGCGAAAACAAATGAATTATTTGATAATGAGCCACCGAATGATTTTGATCTAACGTTGGTCCAGCTATGATGTACTCGCAATTGTGATAATGCGATCTCCTCGACGGAAATTGGCGTCGGAAAATTAATACTAAATTCTGGATTAGTCGAACTTGCCGACAACATCGTGGTTCTTCGCGGAACTGTGTTTGTTGCAATCTGTTGAAGTAATTCCGACATTGTTCTTATTTGTAGCTTTAATATCAGCCTGATTATAAATTTTTATCATCAGCGAGAAATCGAAATCAGATATATTTCCGTCATTGAGACTCTCTGATAACAACGAAGAGAATTTTGTGTACGCAACAGTTGCCGCGTATAATTTAACCACGTACGAAGATAATTTTTCATTTGTGCACGAACATATTTTTTTGTAATACTATTAATGCTGGTATTAACCCAGCTAAAAGTGGGAATAAACCACCTATTTTAATCATATCCTTTACGGCGCTCGAAGAAAGATCAATTTGAATTCCAGTATTCGCTGATTTAGCTTTAGTAAAATATTTATGTTGAGTTTTAGTTAGCGACAGTTTATTTGGACCAACGCTAGCAATTTGAGCATTTTTAATGTTAATTTTGACCCGCACATTTTTGTTGTATTTGATTGGAGTTTTTATTTTACCTGACCTTGAGTCAAGGTCACACTAACGTGATCGTATGGCATTATAATTATATGATTGATTTAAATCAATCTCACATTTTTTCCACTGGAGCATCAATGACTCTCATTCGGCCACTAATACCTTCGAGGATCATAGCTCTATCATAAGTATGACCGGCATCCACAGGGTAAGTTTAGATTACACTACTTTAGCATTATTGGGAGCATCATTAGCACCTGATAACATATTTTTACGTGTAGAAAATCCTAGATTAAAATTAGGATTAGAGTTGTATGGTACCAGAAACGCAGCAGCTGGTCTAGCTATCATTTCAGCAGGTTGAAGGTCAACCGAGGAATCTCGAGTCAATTGTACTCTAAAAAATGGATCATGATCAGCCTCATCAGAATTATCCTTGATAAACATCATACTTGGACCAGTTGATTTAGTAAAATCGTCTGAATACCTAGCTAGGCCTATAATTGTTGTAGCAATATCAACATCATCCTTAATTGATTCAATTTCTCTTCCATCAATTATCTATGTGACGCTCTTAAATAACGCCATAATACCGTTGTTGACAAATTCTACTTTGAAATGATCTTCGAACGTGTCAACAACGAGAGGGCCAACATCGGGGGTAACTTTTACAATTTCACCTACAACCTCGATAAACGCCTCACAGGGCAGAAAATATCTGCTTGTATCATGAACCTGAACCTCAACTCGATTATTACTATTTGGTGTTATTGCGCCATACGAGTAATGTTGATAATCACGTACTGATATATCTTTATTTATAGATTCATCCATGTTAAATGCATCGTTGGATGTCTGCTTGAACATTTTATTATAAAGATTATCTTCTAAAACTAAGACCACTTCCCGATATCATACTAGTATTTATTATTTGATCGGTTCCTTGATTTGTTAATTCCGCCAATTTTTGATTTGCTGCATCATTTATTACCTTGCTAACGTCGTTGGGCATCACAGACCTGCTTGGCAATTTTAACCGGAGCAACAACCGGTTGTTTGTTTCTGCGTATCAAATTTAATATTCTGTCCTTGACGGCGCTAAAAGCTTTGCTAGCAATATCACAAGCAGCAGAGATTGCTTAATCATGAACAAAATTCATGGCTTTCATTGATAATTGTTTCGCAATAGGTCCGACATTAGGAGCTATTCTTGTAATGAATCCTTTAACAACATCATCAAGTCCGTCTCCATAGGTAACCCTGTACATGGCTAACCATGCATTTGCTACTGGAACAGGTACTGGTTTACGATGATATTTGTGAACTATCATTTTATTTAATTAATTATTTATTCAACAACTAGTCGCTGTAGTCGTCGATAATTTTATCGATGAGATTTCTGTACACGATAAGATCCATGATGCCACCTTGAAATAATCTTCTGCATATATCAGTTGCCTCGTTGATTATTTCCGATGAATTATTTCCAGCTCTTTTTCATCCCATAAGAACCTCTAATAGTGATAAATCATTAAGGACGCTATCGGGGCAGATGGAATTATAACGGCTACCGGTAGCACATAGAGACTCTTTAGCACCAGTTTGTTCTTTCGTTTGATTTATATAAATTTTAAAATTTATATATCCCGGATCATCAAGATCAACTCTGATATTTTTATGAGTGAAATATAACGCGGGAATCCAATCATGTTCGGTTATATAATCATAATATTTTTTAATATATATTTTCCTTTGTCATTGTAGCCAAATGTAGCAATATGAATTAATACAACTTGATTTTTAAGTTTTTGGAATGAATCTTTATTAAACATAGATGTAACTAGTTGGCCTTGTAATGTTTATTGTTCTTGTGGTAGAGTTTGTAGTTGAGAAGTTTTTTCTCGAAGTATAGATTGTTCTTGTTGTTTAATGTTTTTTAAATCAGCGAAAAATTTTTGATATTTCGCATCTTTTAACACGACAGGTGATCTCACAGAGGCAAAATATACCAAGGGAATCCAATCACCTTATTCAACAAATTTAACATGTTCAGGTTTTAAATATTTTTCCTTATTATCGTAACCGTGCATGGCAATTTTAATTGATTTATTTCTGTCCTTAAAATCAATAAGATTATCATCGGTAAATGTTTCATGTGGTTGGGATTCTAAAGGAGGTTGTTGTGGAATTTGTAGCACAGGTTGAGGTTGTTGTACTACAGAAAGTTCATATGAAGGTTGTTGTTCTTTTGGTACGCTTTTTAGTTTCTTCTTTGCTTTTGTCTAATTTTTTCTTGTTGCTCTTTCTATTTTTTCTACGTCCTTTTGTTTTAGATCATATTCTTCTTTTGATATTACACCCCTATTAAATTCATGATAAATATCGTCACCAATTCTATCTAAACATGTAATATTTCGTTTTGCTTTATACATTAAATCAGTCCATGAACCACGAGATTTAACTTGAGTAAGATACTCAGGTTTTAGAAATCTATTTTTTTCTTTAACGCTTGAGTAAGCAAATGCACCAAGTTCAATTATATCACGAGCATTTTCAAATGGATATTTTTCTATTACTCGTACAGCATCATCAGTAAATCTTTCTATGTATGGAACATCAACTTTAGCTTAAGCTGCAAGTTCAGTTGCAGGTACAGTTGCAGGTACAGGTGCAGGTACAAGTTGAGGTCGAGTTTGTTCTTCACTTTGTTTTAATACTGGAAGAATACCTTTTTTTCTCACATCGGGATCTTCAATATCTCCTAATAGAATTTTTTCAGCGGTTGCAGTGACAGGTTTAAACAATAACTCAGCTGACTCAGCAAATCCTCGTTTTGCGTCTTCAACCGCTCGTAATTTTTGTTTGACAGATTCTCTCACGGGAATATATTTCTTTATTACTTCTAATCGTTCTCGTGCTAATCTAGTAGTATATGATTCTCCAATATCCATTAATATTAATATGCTAATAATTTTAATTAATCATCATACAAAATTTACAGATCGGTCTTGACAAAATATTTTAACATTTTGAAAATGTACAGCAGCAGGGAGGGCCAGTGCCTATGGGGTCTCTCAGCCTTTTATTTGATAAATGGAAGCTTCTAGGAAAGATTCTCCCGTAGGAGCCTTTATTCGGAGAAATAAACTTGGTCTGTTCGCCCTCCCTGCTGCTTTACCTTAGTTCTGATTAGATACCGGTGGTCACTTTGAAAACGGTCTGCGGTGTTATCACTGAGATATTACAATGTCGGGTTTCCGGCCTCCAAGTCTAAGCAGATCGGCGACATCACTGCTAATTGCAAGCGACATATTTTCTCGCCCCACCGCAAGAATTGTTAAAAAAATTTCTCACGCAACATGACAAGAATGCACGTGTAAATTATGTAGCTCTTCGTTCTTTGAATTTTAGTTAGAGTCATAATTCTTTGAAGAACGATATTTTGAAATATATAACACATGGCGGGAACAAACAAAATATATTATATTTAACAGACTGATCCCGACGAGAGTGCTGATACAGTTCAGGAGTTTCAAAAACAGGTGAACTGCAACAGGAAAGAGGATTTAGATGCAAAACACATATTTATTACTATGTGTCTGACCTGAGGTAAACTCTGTGATATATGCTTAGAAGACGTAAATAAATCTGTATGAGGCTATGCTGTGTTTGAGGGATGATGATTTGACATAACATGATGGGAGTACAAACTTACATCAAAATGTATTTTATTTAGCTGAAGGACAGTTAAACAGCTAACACATTTCAAGATTGACGACAACAGGATAAAGTACATAAATGTATATTACATCTTTAAACAGAGATATGCTCAGTGATCAAAGGATACAGTCAGATATAAATGCATTAAAGAGTGTCCTTGTAAAAGCTAGGACATTACCCTAAATTTAAAAAAAAAAAATAAATTTAAATAGAGAAATCCAAGAAAACGATAAAGTGATTGAAAGTTTATGAATCTGTTTAGTACAAATATTACTAATGTTAATAACACGATAATTGCAAACATTAATACTTATCAGACTTAGAAAGAATGAGTTAACATAGATAACCAACAAGAACGAAGAACATAATAAGAAAGTAAATGTAAATGAAGAAATGATTAAAACGGCGTGTGATGTATACATTACAAATGTGAATGACTATGTCAAAATGACAAACGATAAGTTTCAAGAGGTTTAATACAAGTACCATGTTGTGATCCATACAGACATAACCGAAAATGATAAGTGAAACTAATATTTTTCGTGGGTTAAATATTAATATTCACGAACTAGAGAAACTCATAAAATGTGCGATACACGAACGAAATGCATTGAAGCAAACGTTTCCAAGAATAAAATGCAGTTAAAACACAAACGTAATATACAAAACTTGCATTAAAGAGGTGACATTCATGCATTTAAAATAGTCATGACCGAAAAGCAAAATACTTAACTAGATACAAATAATATTGCATTGTATCATACAATTAGAACACTCGAAGAGATACTCGATAAATACAAAAAGAAGTTTGATGAGAAAAATAATCTAATACATGGATGTACAGTGCTTTATTAATTTTATGTACGAAGAATGCCCATTCCTAATAATGCTATGATTACATATTTCAATGACACTAGCAAACTACATTTACCTACTGTTACAATACCAATAAACAAAGGACTTGAATATTTTTAAACATTTGTAAAGTATGAAATACATGGGAGACATTAAGTGATAGTTAGGCATTTAAGCATGTTCCATCAACGTTACCTGAACATAGATGCAGAACTAAATTATACGATTTAGACCACACATGTATTAGAATACAGAGAAGACATACAATTATAATGAAGTTTTGTTCGTAAGAATATTTGGCTGCAGATTATTTACCTATTGATTTTAATCTATTAAACGTGTAATAGTCCCTATACATTTGTTATGCAATCTTGAATGCTAGAAATACTTCAAAGATGCGGAATCTTCTGTTTTTAACTTAGTTAATTCCCGAGGCGTACTAGGGGTTCTTATACATCTGGTTGTATGAACACTGGTGGGAAAATAATACATTCAAAGGAAGCGAGGAACCAATCAGATAAAGTAGACTAAAGCTTTAACCCTGAATGGTGTGTGTGTGTGTTTGTGTGTCTGTATGTGTGTTGGGACGGGACGAGCGAAATCTAAAGATGAGGCGCGAAAAGTGAGAATGTGTAGGAGAACCTCATGGAATTTTGACATTGCACTGTATAATTCAACGACAAAAAGATATATTAGCGTAAGAGTGTGACCACCAGGTTTTAGGTACAAGGAGTGGATCGAAGTGCACTCATAACTAAAGCCATTCCATATAGAACTTGACATTATATTGACTCATTAAAGAATTGGACTTGAGATGTTCGAAAAGTAAGATGATATCGCGGTTGAATTTCATAGTTAACTGGCTTACGTAGATTATATTGCAAGCAGTTGCCTATAATTAAGTTTGCACTGAGAATGATGCATATGTTCAATTAATTACAATGTAAATGGCTCAGACTTGCATTCGTACGAACCTAGATTTTGAGCTAGGTATGTCTTCTGTAATTCCTTTGGCACAATCGTTATGAATAATTACTCTATTCATTAAGTAGTAGATCACTGCATAAGCTCTAACTGAGTTAGACAAGTCATCATTAATTCTTATGATGGTGCTGTTGTTGTTATAGGGTTTAACGTCATTTTGCAGCACAGAATAGGCTATAATAATAATAATAATAATAATAATAATAATAATAATAATAATAATAATGACTTTGTATAGCGCCTAATCTTTAGAAGCTCTAAGTGCTTTACAACTTTAAAACAACACAAATAAGATAAGAAACATAATAATATTGTTACAAAAACGAACAACATTAAACTAGACAAACATTCAAAAAATAAAATAAAAAACATGCTGAGAATATTTCAGGTAGGAAACATTATTAGGTCTTTAAGTTTGTTTTTGCTGTCGAAATAAGTGAGTTTTGCGAGCCCTCTTGAACGTGATCACTGTGTTTTTGTGTCTAAGTTCGGTGGGCAATTCATTCCACGTTGCTGGGCCCTGGTATGCAAAAGAATGCTGTCCATATGACTTTGTTTTCATACTTGGAATAATGAGTATACGATTGTCAGAAAGGGAGCGTAAGTATCTTGCTGGGGCGTACACATGGATGAGGTCAGATAGGTATGTTGGACTAGAGTCCGACAGTGAAACGTAGCACAGAGAACAAATTTTGTGTTTGATTCTGGATCGAATGGATAGCCAGTGTAGAGTAAAGAGCAGCGGGGAGGTGTGCTCTGATTCGTGGTACTCTAAGTATGATCCGAGCAGTTGTGTTATACATGGCGGCCAGTATAAATAATGGAGGAGAAACCCATGAAATCCCCGGAAAGAACTACCGACCCACGCGGAAATTATTATGACGCAAGCAGGATGAATAACTACTTCATTAACTATGGCGTAGATTACTGAACATTTATAGGGTGTGTTACTATATTCTTAGAAGTAGTAGTTACTCTTACGTAATGGGGTAAAACTGTTTAAGTTATGTAATGGACTTTATAAAACTGGTCGACCATTAATCTGACGAAATATATGTGAGAGAAGTGTGTCGATTACCTGGCTGCAAATAATTATGTATCTTTTCTTCATCCTACAAGAAGCTTTCAATGTGCCAGCTCAGGAACGGCTCAAGGGTAGAAGGGAAAAGGACAGATGGAAGGGAGTGAAATAAAGTGAACGTGAAAGGAATGAATTGAGGTGGAAAGGTGGATAGAGGGAGAAGAAGGCTAGAAGTGGAAAGGAGAAGCAAATGCATACAAATTCTCATGTTCGCTTAGTGGTGTTGTGATTTTCATTGTACAATCAAACACTGATGTTACCTCTTTATGTGTTATGGCAAAAGGTTATGGCCAAGAATTACGGCCCCTTTTATGACAACTGATTGAGGTTCATGCGGTATAATGACCTTGACGTTGGGGAAGCTGGATTGAATTGAGTCTTTCAACATCGTGAACCCAGAAAACTCGCCCACCATTATAATGCTGGATAAGCCGCTAACAACCGAGACATCCATCGTATCCTTTACAATTGATACTATACTTTGAATAGCATCAGAGAAGAAACTTGTCATTACTTTGCTATTTGTACCAAGCTTGTATCCTGTCAAGGACACTTGGTGAGCATATCTTGTTTGCATAATGGCGCTGTGGAAATCTTCACCAGATTCTTCCTCAAAGATGTCTTTCAACGATGGCGGCATGCTAAAATAAAATGTCCTATCTCTAAATGCAGAAACTTGTCTCTTCTTTGTCTCAAATTCTCTGAGCATGTACCGATACTCATCTACATATTCTCGCTGGAAGCGCTGGAAGATTGGATATCCAGCCAGGGTAATCCAAAATTGCTTATAGGCTTCGTCTACTAGATTTTCTCCCCATGTTTCATCACAAACATTGTAAAGTTCTTTCAGTCTTCCACCGCCTACCACCTCGTAGACAGTAATATCTACTGTTTCACCTGTGGAAGATGTAATAAGAATTGTCACTGCAATACCTTCATTACTTATGTGCTCATTAAAATGAAGCATAATTGTTAACTTATTTTATCATATATTTACTGCAGGAAAGACTTCAGAATGCATTGAAAGTTTGACAAATACAATCGTCTTCAAACTCTACAAACTATAAGAAACCAGAATCTACATTAGACTTATTCTAGTTCAATAGCTCATACATTAGTGTAAAAGGAAACTATACTAATAACGCATGTGCCAGTTTTTGAAAGACATCTACGATGGTATATTTAACAATTATAATTGGTGATATTGGACTGGTTAACTGTGTTTCTGTTTTTGTAGTTAGACAACATGGTGCATTAGTAAATGCGAAGGAGTTCTTGCTAGGACTCTACATTTATACCTACTTTGATATGTGAGAGAGGTTTGGATACATATGTCTGCCTGTATGATTGCAAGTTTATATGTATGTATGTTTTAAGTATATTTAATGTATATTGTGTAACTAACTTTTGTTATAATTGTGAGGTTTGTGGAGTTTTGCCTACCTAAAATAACCTTTTTCAGAAAATACCATTGTGACGCAGGTGACATGGACGAGTATTCTTTCCTTTTTAAAGATCATTTATAACTGTATTTCGGCATAATTTTAGATGAGCTATTTATTAAAATAATTCAGTGACATTACAAAGCGCTCATTGACATTTTTTTGACTAAATGTTATACCGGGATTATCGATAACATATTCAGAGACATGTTTAAATACATCATTGTGGTACATCAGGCCATTGAAAACGGTTAATTCGAAACATTCTATTATTTTGGACTTGTGATATGACATTTAGAATTACTTGCAATTTAATTAATAAAACTGTAATTTAAATGTTTACTTTATATTCTAAGGAAGCAAATTCGTAAAATAATTGATATACATGTACTATACTAAGAAAATATCCTACCAAATTGCATTAGATTTGGCTCAGCCATTTTATATCAGAATTCAAAATAGCTTGTCCATACGATAGAAAAGGACGCAATATGTCATTTGTGAAACCACTTGGAACTTAATATATATCTAGCATGTCCAAAAATTATTTTTAACACGTTTGTTCAAAATTAGTTTAGCTATTCTGGTGAAAATACTAAAACTATATTTTACAAATGTTTGCCATAAATGATGCAACGTTGTTATAGGAAATAGACCATAAACCTTAATGATAAAACATTCATTAGGAAATATTCCTGCCAAATTCAATTTAATTTGGATGAGCCGTTCTTATAAGGCTTACACCCAGTTACTGTACGTTTGCTATGGGAATCACACCTTGCAACAGTTTAATAGACCACATTCTATGAATATTTCTATTACGTTTGATCAGATCATCACGCAGCCATTTTACGACATTCGTCGAAATTAGGTTTTCCCAATGTTTACATAGGAATGGACACTGTTTATAGGATAGCCAGGCAAAAAGCTAATTTTGACACAGCATGTTACATACAACTTTCCTAATAAGCTTGTTCGAATTTAGCTTAGCTATTCTAATTAGCTGAAACAGGCCTTACATATTGTAAACAGAAGCGACGCCGTCTTTGGGGATCCACACTGGATGTAATTGTGATACACCATGTTGTAAGAAACATTGCCAACAAGTATGATTAGATTTAGCTGAGCAGAGTAGTATGAATGTAAAAGGTTCCGAAAAGACAGGTGATTTGTGGTTTGTTGATGAAAATAGCTTCATTTTAATTAGAGAAAATGATCTCTGGTTTCTATTGATGGTGGATGCAAATAGTTTCCGGTAACCTACCGACTACTGGCAAGAGAGAAAAGTTAGACAGAATCCAGACCCATCCCCTCCCGTCAACTCTGAAGATGACGTGAATGAGTCTTGTACGCTCTACTCGATGCGTGCAGGATGTGCTATGTTTCGTGATCAAGCCTCAGTCATAAACGACATCCTTACGCTTTACGACATCATATGTGAGGTATTGCATGTTTTCTCCCATGTCTAGACCATCAGGACTGCGATAATGTCAAGAGACATTTAAAGTATTCCGTTTCCATGTACCTCGTACAGAGCTTCCGGATGAGGTAGGTGACCCCAATTAGGTCGTATTCTGATGGTTATTTCGCTGTTTTCTACTTAACAAAATTGTCCGCGTGTCACGCCTAAGGATTTTGTTATAGTGTTTTGATCACCGTCTCTATAGCTTCATCCAGTATTTCGGGATTGTGCTAAATGGCGTCTGTGATGAAGACTTAAATATCGTCGCACATTTTGATATATAAGAGAATGATCATTAAAATAAAGTATAATGGATTTGCATCAGCAGCTCAAAGATTTTATTGCACTGTACCTCGATATACAAACGTCAGTTTACTGGTTTAATGTAACGGTCATGGGATGTTGTTATTTTGGCGACATAGACTCTGTCATAACTAAAAATGTATCGTCGTCAGTGTTATCAACGCTTCTTCCTGCAGCGAAAACCCCAGACCGAATGTATCACTACTCGCTATTCCAAAACAGGTTGAATTGTACTGAAATTCGGTTTCTGGTGCGGATAACTGATAGTCCAAAATTTGAAAAGCGACATCTTTTCGACATTAATTTATTTGGGTTTCAAGCTGTCCACGTTAGGAAACAAGGTGTCCAAGATCTGTTTACTGTACGTTGTGGTCAATACTACTAGATCACGAATATTTCCATAATTATGAACGGGCAGGATTGGAAAAAAAAATGTGCGATGCTTTTCTGCAAAAGTTTTCACATCGGAGGATAAACTTCAGATTCATGGTCTCGATTGCGAAAATGTGATGGTGTTAAAGCAGCCTGAAGACAAAAGAAAGAATACAATCACATTCACGAATTTTCATTGCACAGCTAAAATTCCTTTTGATTTGTACGCCGGTTTTCAGGCGCTCATCGTACCAGTAGGGAATGACGTCGGCAAAAACGCTGTTACATATTAGGAGCACGTTCAGTGTAGTTTGGCTTAAACGTTCGTGAGAATCAACAAAAATTACCGTCCAGATGTCACGTTTTACCTAAGGTCAAATTATACGGAAAAATTCGTGCAAGACTTGCTGAGTATGGCGGATAAAATAGACCGTATTTTGTAGGCGCTCGATATATTGACCTCCCAGGATAAAATTAATTTCGATCCCCCTATCCATTAAACCTTTGCAAAGGAGCTATCGGCAACGATCAGGTAAAATATCATTCTTACTACACGGAAAAATACAGAAAATCCGCACACGACGAGTTCGTGCCAGATTTCAAACCCCGTATTTTATCCCAAAATATACGCAGCACAAGATACAGTGCGTTCCTAACAACATGGAACAATTCATGTCGTTCTAGATAGGCAAACTGAGATTCATCGATAGTTTTCAGTTTATGGACAGTCTAGTGGGACGATAAAGATTGCAGAATTTATCCCTAGAAGTACATGAACGCTTGAGGCAAAGTTTAGGTGACGTCGCTACCACCACACAAGGAGGCGTTTGACAGCTTCTCGCCATTTCGCACATCAGCGAGGAGGATTATGTACATGCGCAATGACTGTGGAAAGTCTTTGGTATACGTCACCTAGGAGATAATCTCGAATTGTAAATGTCGAAGGACGGGTTACTGCTCGCGAACGTTTAAGAGAATTTGTGGAAGTGTATAATAATTACTAAAAATTAGATCCCTGTTGATACTACTCGGTGTAGGGATTGTCGTGGGATTCCGTGTTGAAGATCAAGGGAGTCAAATTAGATTACATATATCGACATTTTTAAATTTGCCGAAAAATGAATGCAAGAAGAATCAGCGTCATCCCCCTCAGACAATCGGTTGCCGGCAACAAATACATACCCGATTGCGATCTGGAAAAAGGGTCAAAATGTATCATTTAACTTGATAAGCTTAACTTATATGGTGGGCTATATCTCAGCAAATGCCGTTGGGAAAGTTTGCTTTGCTGAATCCCGAAACGTTCACCGAGTACATGCTCAACAGCGAAGACACCACCGGATATTTACTCGAGGGTGACCTGTATTATCCATCAGAGATTCACGAGGCGCGTGGCGATTATCCGTTAGCTCCAACAACTTTAATGGTGACCGAAGCCATACACAGTCGTCTCACGCTCTCCATCAAAAAACTATATTCGAGTGCACAGGAGCGAACGTGCCTACACGTGTGCCTAATCTTACGAGAGAAAAAAAGCAGATACGGGCTTCATTACAACGATCCCACCATTGTCAACGTGAACATTTTAACAAAAATATAGCATCCATTCACAGGAAATAAAGAGCAAAACAACGTCGTCATGAGCAAGCACATCTACTGCAGACTGATCGTGCTGGAGCGTCCAAGCTGCTCATGCATGATTTATATTACGGGTACATAAATTGGCTCTACGGTCCAGATGCAAAATTGCTGTTTGGAGACAGGGACAGCTTATGTTACGAATTCTAAACCGATGATATTTATCAGATGTTTGAAGACATGCACCTATTTTACCTTTCAGATTATGCTAAGTCCAGTCCGTTTTACAACGAGACTAACAAGGTCATCGGAAGGTTTATGGACGAGACGAACATGGTACCAATAGCTGAAATCGTCTTACTACGCAGAACAATGTGCTCTATCAAATTAGCATGCGGCGAAGTAAACTATCTGCTAAAGGCGTAAAGAAAGGTGACGTTTAAAAAAAAATTCCTTCACGAAAATTACCTGTGGATCGTTTCACAATCAAAGGCGTAACTTACGCACAAAGTAGGAAGTTAATAAACGCTGTCACGTACGCAAAGTGAGCGTTTCTCGAATGTGTACGCAAATCCGATACATTGTTGCAACTTGCACATCTGCTGCAACGTTTAATCCTGTGACAGTTTAGGGATAAATGAAAAAATTATCGACGTTAGTGATGTAAAGTATCGAAAATAATGACAGTTTATTAGACGACAAAACAATCTTATCTGACAACCATAATGACGAAGGTAGATTCAAGGTCTAGTAAATAGTGTGAGGGGAAAACTGAGTGCCTTACAGACAAAATTATGACAAACTATGAGAAGCTTTATTCTAGCCGCATTACTACAATAACAGAGAAAACTACATATTAATAATAATTATAATAACAATGATAATAATAAGGAGGACTTTGTATAGCGCCTAATCTTTAGTAGCTCTTAGCGCTTTAGAACATTAGACAACACCTATAAAATAAGAAACATAATAATATTATTACAAAAACAAGCAATATGAAATTAGAAAAACATTAAAAAATAAAAAAAAAAACATGCTGAGAATATTTCAGGTAGGGTAGGAAGCATTATTAGGTCTTTACGTTTGTTCTTGCAGTCGAAATAAGTGAATTTTGAGAGCCCTCTTGAATGTCATCACTGTGTCTTTGTGTCTAAGTTTTGTTGGCAATTCATTCCCCGCTGCTGGGCCCTGACATGTAAAAGAATGCTGTCTATATGACTTTGTTTTCAAAGTGGGAATAATGGGTATACGTTTGTCAGAAGAGGAGCGTAAGTATTCTCCTGGTGTGTACACATGGGTGAGGTCAGATAGGTACGTTGGACACCGACAGTGAAATGTAGCACAGAGAACAAATTTTGTGTTAGATTCTGGATCGAATTGATAGCCAGTGTAGGGAGCAAAGCAGCGGGGAGGTGTGCTCTGATTGTGGTACTCTAAGCATGATCTGGGCAGCTGTGTTTTGAACTTTATGACGTTTCTGGAGTAGATATTGAGATGAACCAGACATAATAGTGTTACAATAGTCCAGTCTTGAAAGTACTAATGAACACACAAGTGTTTTAGTGGCATCAACTGAAATATATTTGCGAACTGAGCTGATACGTCTCAGCTCAAGATATGCAGCTTTGGATATGTTCGTGACATGTTGGTGCAATGTGAGAGTACTGTCCAGAGTAACACCTGGGTTTAGTACTGATTGTGTGAATTTAATGTTGGCGTTGCTGATATTTATTGTTTGAGGTAAAGGATGTGAATGAGAAAGTCTTTGTGTTGTGATCAGAATGGCCTCAGTTGTATCATCATTCATCTGCAGCTTGTTACAAGTCATCCATGGTTTCACATCAGAAATGCACCTCTCTACATCTTGTATGGTAGCATCAACTTCAGTTGGGTGGCCAGATTTGTATATCTGGGTGTCATTAGCATAAAAGTGGTGAGACACTGAATGATGATCAATGACACTTGAGAGCGACTGAGTGTACAGAATGAAGAGAACAGGTCCAAGAACAGACCCCTGTGGAACACTACAACATAGATCACCTTGGTTGGATTGTATTCCATTTGCAGATACAATTTGTGTCCTGTTGTCCAAGTAGGAATTGAACCACGGTAAGGCTGTATCATGAATGCCAGATACATGCTGGAGACGGTGAAGTAATATATCATGGTCAATTGTGTCTATAGGGTCAAATGCTGCAGACAAATCAAGGAGGGTGAGGACTATAATCTTTCCGCTATCCAACGCAGAGAGATTGTCATTAACTAATTTTACAAGAGTAGTTTCAGTAATGTGGTACAGGCGATATGCAAAATGTACATTGCTAAAAAGACTGCCTGAATTTAGATGGGATACAATCTAAGATAGAACAACCTTTTCTAAGATTTTTATATGAATGGGAGATTCGAAACTGGGCGGTAGTTCTTTAAATCGTTCTCGTCTAGTATTGGTTTCTTCAGCAGAGGCTTTACAATGACAGTTTTGAAAAATGATGGGAATTCCCCGGATGAGAGAGAGGTATTGATAACATCAGTTAGTGAAGGCAATACTGGATCTAGTCACTCAAGCACCGTAATGTTTGAATTGGATCAAGTTCACATGACTTTGGTGCACTCATCATCACGATTGTACGTACTAAATCCATAGAGACAGGTTCAAATGCTGCTAATGGTTGCCGCTCAAATTATGTATCCCATCTTTATGGTGACGACGAGTCAATTACAATTGTGGTGTCAAGTTTTTCCCTAATGGTTTGCACTTTATCACGGAGGAAATTTTCTAATTTGACAAAGAGCTCTTTGCAGCTGGAACTTTCCATGATCTTAGTAGTGTAGTGGGCTGATTTCGCTGCATCGACTATATTTGTGACATTCTTCTTAGCGACTTCATATATTTTCTTATGAATAGTGAATCTAGTGGAAAGCCAAAGAATCTCAGCTTTACGGCGGTCTCTTTTAGCAGTGCGAAGCTGGTCACTAACACTGCTAACATACCAAATATACACAAATATAAAGGTGTTCGTAGCAACTGAAAAATGACAGAAATATACTAAGCAAAACGCTAAAGTGAATGCATTTATACCAATATCAAATATAAACATAATATTGGTGCCATGACTTAGATTAATAATAAAAAATACTTAGATAAGACGCCCATTAATATAAGACACCCTGGGTGCGGGGTAAGTAAAATTGTGTATAAGACGCGTCTTATATACGCGAAAATACGGTAATCTTGAATTAGAACTCTGGCGCAAATAGGAAGACTCAAAGAGTTGACACATGAGCTGGAACACTACACATGGCACATTCTGGGACTCTGTGAAGTTAGATGGAAATCCCTAGGAGAACACCAAACCGAAGATGGGCATATATTATACTATAGTGGAGAGTGTGACAAGTCCATAAATGGAGTAGGCTTCCTTGTAAACAAAGCCATCAAGGGATCTGTGCTTGAATACTGCCCCATATCTAGCAGAATCATTTCCATTCGATTGAAAGCATCTCCCTTTAACATCACAATTTTCCAAGTCTATGCTCCAACTACCGATCATGATGATGAAGAAATAGAGGAGTTTTACAACAAACTACAGGGTATTCTAAACATGGTCAATAGAAAGATATCCTCATTGTCCAAGGAGACTGGAATGCCAAAGTTGGCAAAGATGCTCTAAAAGACTTGGGAGTACATTGTGGACCTTCTTGCATTGAGCTTACCAATGAAAGAGGGAAACCGCTGCTCGAGTTCGCAAGCTACAACAACTTGGTACTAGCCAACACCCTGGGACAACATAAAGCTTCACGATGCTGGACATGGCGCTCACCAAATGGAACCCATCACAACCAGATCGACTACATACTGGTTCAAAACAGTTACCGAACTGGCATCAATAGAGCAAAAACAAGGACATTCCCAGGTGCTGATGTTGGGAGTGATCACGACCTCGTGATTATGAACTTCCGAGTGAGGCTGAAGAAAATTAACAAGCCAAAGAACATCAGGCTCAAATTTAACATTGAACAACTGAAGGATCCTAACATCTGCAAGTCATTCCAAGCCACAATTGGAGGAAAATTTGCTCCACTCCTTGTGATGGATGTTGATGTCAATGAGATGACAGACACCTTCAACACAGTCATGACAGCAACTGCCAAGGACATCATTGGCATCCATCGACCGACGAAAAAACCCTGGGTTACAGAAGAGATTCTGAAGTTGTGTGATGCCCGAAGAGAATTAAAAAGCACCAGACACGCAACAGGGGCATTGAAGTACCGAGAAATAAACAAGAATATCAGAAAAAACTTGAGCAAAGCAAAAGAAAATTGGATTGGACAAAAGTGCACAGAAATGGAGAACAGTCTGATAAAGAATAACAGCAAAAAGGCATTCCAAATTGTGAAAGACCGCACCAGACAGAAACAACCAAGAGTGAGTACCATTCAAGACAAAAATGGAAAATGCCTCACAGAAGCGAGTGACATTGCAAAAAGATGGACTGAGTATTGCAAAGAACTCTACAACCATCAGTCCACAGGAGACCCAGAGGTGCTTGAAGTTCCAAACTCCACAAATGATGATGACTTCCCCATTCTCAAAGAAGATTTGGAGTCAGCAATAAGAGCACTGAAGAATGGGAAGGCAGCTGGAGTAGACAACATCCCAGCTGAACTTATCAAGAATGGGGGAGAATCAGTGAAAGAGCTACTAACAAAAATCTGCAACAAGATCTGGCAGACAGGTGAATGGCTAACACAATGGACCCAATCACTGATTATAACACTTCCCAAAAAAGGCAATCTCCAGCTATGCCAAAATTACAGAACTATCAGTTTGATCAGCCATGCTAGTAAGGTAATGCTGAAGATCATCTTGAACAGACTGAAACCACAAGCAGAAGAAATAATCGCTGAAGAACAGGCCGGGTTCCGGAGTGGAAGAAGCACAACAGAACAAATATTCAATCTCAGGGTTCTGTGCGAAAAGTACTCGCAACACCAACAATATATCTATCATGTGTTCGTCGATTTCAAAAAGGCCATTGACAGAGTGTGGCATGAGGCATTGTGGGCAACAATGAAGAAGTGTAACATGGGTCAAAAGTTAATCACTACCATCAAGCAACTGTACGCCAAGGCTACCAGTGCAGTAATTGCCCAAGGTGCTGTGGGGGACTGGTTCCAGACAACAGTGGGAGAGCGTCAAGGCTGTCTCCTGTCACGCACGCTTTTCAACATCTACTTAGAGCGCATCATGAGCGAAGCCCTGGAAAACCACTGTGGGACAGTCAGCATTGGAGGGCGTAACATCACCAACCTCCGCTTTGCAGTTGACATTGATGGACTGGCAGGCAGTGAAGACGAGCTAGCCATCTTAGTGACGAACATGGATGAAACATCTTCCAGATTTGACATGGAGATAAGCGCTGAGAAGACAAAACTGATGACAAATAGTGGCAAACAAATCTCAGCCAAGATCGAAGTCAGAGGACATGAATTGGAAACAGTGAGCCAGTTCAAATATCTTGGTTCCATAATCACTGAAGAGGGATCAAGAGCAGAAATTTTGTCAAGAGCAACACAAACAATGGCAGCTATGTCAAAACTAAGGGTCTGGAGAGACAAGAATATCTGTCTGAAAACTAAAATAAGACTATTGCGAGTTCTAGTCATCTCAGTCTTTTTGTACTCGTGTGAGGCATGGACCCTGACAGCAGAATTACAACGAAGAATCCAGTCACTTGAAATGAGATGCTACAGAACCATCCTTGGCATCTCTTACATGGACCACATCATAAATGAAGAAGTGCGTAACACCATCAGGCGCGAAGTGGGCCAGTATGAGGACCTCCTCACCACCGTCAAAAAGAGAAAGCTGAAATGGTATGGCCATGTCACTAGAGCCAACAGTCTATCCACAACAGTCCTGCAGGGCAGCGTCCAGGGTGGCAGAAGGAGAGGTAGACAGAGAAAAAAGTGGACTGACAACATCACCGAATGGACCAGGAAAAGTTTTGCGGAGACACAGGTATTGGCACATGATCGAGACAAGTGGAGGGAACTGGTCAGATGTTCAGCAGCACAGTGCCTCAACGACCACACTAGGTCATGAGACTGATGATGATGAATGAATCTTGAATTAATTTTTTGTTATTAGTTTTCTGTTAAAATTATTTCTCTTCAATATTTACTGTACCAAATAATATTAAATTATTTAGTTCCATGTGTAGATAACCAGACAACGTGTACATACCATAGCAGTTTAAAGAAGATTGAAGTGGAGAAATTGCTCTTACAAAGAATAAAATTGGAAATTCTTGAAAAAATGTACCAGCTGAAAAAATATGATGACATAAATTACTACCTCTCTGTGTCCCCACCCCCAATATTTTTGTGTAAGATATAATTAGTCAAATGGAATTCATTGCTTTCTTTCTGTTAATCTGGTGTATTATAAAGTGTATGTTTGTGTAGTATTTATATATTTTATTTTTCTTTAATCACTTTTAATCTATTATCACTATTATACTAAACACTGCGTTGCAAGTAGTTCACAAATTATAAACTGTGTTTCAAAAATCGTCTCAATAGCAGAAGTCTGCTAATGTTTACGCTTTCATTGATGATGCTAACAAATATCACTAGATCATTTTTGTCTTCATTGTCATCACCATCAAAATCTGTTGGTAACTTTTCATCAATGACCTTGTAGTGCAGTTTGAGGACAGGTTTCGTAATCATCACACAGTTGTCAGGGCTGGATGGGTAGAAGCCCTCCTGTTTTATGGATATTACTAAAAGTAGAATTTGGCTCTTTAGCACAAAATTCAAAACACATGTAGATACAAAAAATGCTGCAACTCATATGGTTTCCTCTTACAGAAGCAGTCATCAATAATGTGCCTATGCTGTTAAATATAGGTTTGCTGAAGAGTGCTAAAATAATTACGTTATCGAAGTTTTAATATCATAGTATTTGCATAACTTTGATATGGAAAATGAATTAGTACTGTGAGTCCTATATAGAAAATGAGCCATACAGTGGTTCCACATATGCATGTGCAATACATAATAGCATTGATGAAAAAAATATGGTTCTATTTGTGGATAACAAGCAAGATGAATCCCTTCAGTAAACGTCAGAGTTGTTTCAGTGGGATATTAAACTCACTCTCAGATACGTCTAATGTCTCCATGAAAGGAGCGGGGAGTGAAGCGTACATTTAAGTATGTTGCAACACACGCACATATGGATGGTCACCTTGACCTTTTAGTCATTCTTGCATAATATGACAAGGCTTATGATATATTTAAAATGTAATTCAGTGATTTCTCTCTGACACTGAGGTGTATGATTTCATATATATCATGACATCAGTTACTAATATAGGTGAATACAATAACCTGTACCGAAATCGTGATTTGCATGCTCCGAATGCCCGCTCCACATTAACTCTAGTTTTTGAGTGGACATCATTATATCTCTGTTCTGCTATTGACCATGGTTTGAATATGGGAGTAATTAGTTAAGGTCATTGTGCGTACCCTGAATCCCCAACATGCCACTCATTTCAATGGTTCTCCATGTGCTCACTCAATGCGGAAAACTCTATCATCCAAAAATAAATCCTCTAAAAGTTCAAGAGGTATACTTATCGGTAGCTAGAAGTGGGTTACAGCCCACCTCAGTTAAGTTCAACGATACGTATGGTGAGACAAAAATTGATATGTAAGTTTTTTTTTTAATAAAAATAATTAAATGAACCTGTCTAAGAATTTACAAAAACTAGCCTTTTACGAAAAGGATGAAATTGTCCGGGAAGCTGCAGAAACAATTTAGTGTGTTAAAAATAACATTAACCTTTTATAACATTACAATATTAATTTTTTTGATAATCAAAGTGGAAAATATATCGCTGAAATAATATAATTACATTGGTATAAAATAATAATTACAAATGTATATGACAGCCTTATGCTTATAATGCCCCTAATCGATCATCTAATAGTTCAAGAGGTATACTTATTGGTAGCTATAATTGGGTTACTGCCCACATTTGCCAGTGTCTTAATGAACATTCTGAAACGTTTATTTAATACTGATGCCTCCCCCCATCCCGGAAAATTATTTGGACGTTTTGTTGTAAAGTCAGTAATTTGGTTGTAAGCACAAGACTGTGACCTTCTATCAATTAGACAAGAAAAGAACAAAAACCATGACCTATACTTAAATGTGTGACAACACGAAATAACCTAATCTATAGTATAAATTATATTTTTATAGTACACATAAAGTTATTTGGTGTTGTTGCATATTTTAGTAGTGTTTTTGTTTTGTTTACATTTAACGTCAGACTCGTTTGAGATAATAAAGCGTCAGCCGTCGCAACTTGCTATTTATTACTATGATATTTATGATATATGTGTATGCATCGTAGTGACATGCTTATATTTTGCAATGCGGGTAAGTTGTATGTGGTCTCTTTGTTGTACAACTAAATCAGTGCATTGAAAATAAGGAGCATTGGGAGGGGAAACAATACATTTCCAGTCTCAAGACGCACCGTTGTAAAGACTTAATAATATACAACTTTAAATGAAAGGCACATTAAATAGAAATTTAGCATTATTTTTGCATATTACTAATTGTGTCGTTTAAATAGTTTTGTTACGTTCTTGCTCCTATTTCACACACACACACACACACACACACACACACACACGATGCATAATGATTATTCTTTCAAAACCAAAAAAGTAATACTATAATTTCCCCTCTGCCAGCTAACCGATTCTGATTGGGCAAGTAAATGCTCTTTTCAGTAGGGTAAATAATTTTTTGTTCCTATGGTCAATACTAAAAAGAGCATTTACTTGCCCAATCAGAATCGGTGGCATATTTAAATTTAAATTTATGAGGTATAATACAAACCTAAATATGTGTGGATATAAGATGAAATATCAGTGTTGGTCTCTTTATATCATCTCACACCAAGTATGTCAGTTGCAAAAGAATGCCTCTTGGAAAGATATATCTTAATGTTAAACTGAGATCATACAAAAGCATTCACAACATGTGCTTGGTCCGGAACACACGTTGGCGTCGCAAACTTTGTCCGATATTTTTTATCTTCATTCAGTCCGAAGATGATATAAATCGGCCATTTTTTCCTTGCGCAAAACTTAGTTTACGGAACGTTAGCGAGACGGGTAAATTCTGCTTAAGCAGGGTCGTGTTCGTAACTTAAGCCAGACGTACGTTACGCACGGCTTAGGCACTTTAGTGAAACGGGCCCAGACGGTGTTAGCACTTTTTTCACGTAATCATGGACTTAGTGGACGAACTGACCAGGATTCTGTCCAGCCTGACTTCGAGCAAATGTAAACGGAGGTCTGGGTCAAAGGAAGAGGGAGGGGTAGCGGAATAAAGTGTTCACATCCTCCATTACCATAGACAAGAGGCCATTTTCGCTAAGTAAACTGAACCTATTATCATCATGAAACCACCCGTGTTTTCGGAACCACTCTATACATACTACTGATCCGTTCTAGAATATGGAAATGTTTTCTATTTTCATGGTTATGGAATCCATTTCGTTGCTAGAGCAACCAATTCAAATATGATTTTCGTAGAATATATCCCGAAGAAAATTCATAAGAAGATTGACAGAAGTTGGCAAAACCGTTGTAAATAATAAATTGCAATATGGTTTTGGACAATCGCCGTACGAGGGAGGACGCACGCCTGATGCAGGACCAAGCTGCACATTTGTCCACGAGGCCATGTGACCTAAAGCTGTTTTGACAGATCTTACTATAAATGTTTTAGTTTCTGTAGATAATATATACTACAGTGCATACCGCTAACTTAAAAAAAGCAAACAAAACCCTACATATACACAAAAGTAATATTAGTGATAACCACCTGCATTTAGCACCATATATATTGAAAACGGCTCAAACGAAGCCACTTCGTTTCCATTGACCATCTTCTCCATCGGTGCAGAGAGGAAAAACATAGACGCAGCTTCTGGTTCTAGTGTTATATGTAGATTTTGGTCTTTAATCCCAGCCTACAAGTGTATAAAATACAACATAGACAATACAAACAAATATCAGAAGAAAACTGGAATTTATTGTAATTACATAGACTATCCGTAGCCTTTTAACATGTTTGGGAATGAGTAAACCAATTCGCACAGGAAATATAATGTTAGCCACTAGTAGACATAATGTTGGAATACATTTCTCTCTGAGTCATTCTGCAATTAATAGTAATTATATCAACGATATACTGTCGTATTTGAGTATTTATGATAAAGTGTAGTGAAATATATTGACTGGCACATTCTTTCTGAAACTGATTCAAGTTGTGCAAACTCTGTTTATCTAAACCTCTGGATAACATCCATTGCACTGCTTTTTATTTCGAGGGGTGGGTAGGGTCTGAATGATCTGCGGTCGACTGACCATACTTTTCAAGGGATCTTCTATAAAACCATTATATGCAGCATAATTCCTCTAAATGCGATGCTAATATCACTCAACGCAATAATTAGCATTTATATTTAAAGATCATTTTCAGCCCTTACGAAACCTCTGAATATATAATTTTCTTCACATTTAAATGAATGATGATCAACGTCATTGAAATACGATTCCTTGTGATTTCGCAAATTAATTTAACAGTAAATGTTCAGTCCTAAAACATACTACTGAAGAACACGGAAAACAAAATAATTGAAAATTTACATGAACTTTAAACGTTCTGCTCTTATGTCATCAAATCTAAGGTTCTCTCACACACTTGATAATAGACTCACATATAGATATGTAAGTCGCTGCTAATGATGGGTCATTAAATACCAAGGGTAATTAATTTGAGTGAAGTATGGAAACTTACTGACAACTTTACATTACAATATGTACTACGGACATATAATAATAAAATACTCAATTACGAGCAACATATTAAAATTAGTTCAGACGGATAGGTTTTTACTAAACCAACCTTAGCCGCAGCGTCCCTCATGAATTGTATGCTAACATTCGTTGCGACTGCGGGCACGGTAAAAACCCACAATATCTCGTTTTCTTCTACCATCCCGACGGTTTGTTCTCTAAGGACACTCATCATGTCATCTTTCAAGTAACGAATGACAAAAGAGTAGACTGTTTTTGCTGGCAAAGTCTTGTGCGCTTTGTCCTCTAGATCTATATTTCCATCGATTATCTGTGGATAAGACATACTAGTGCATTTACTTAACTGAATAATGGCTGCATATATATATCCGGGAAATATATGTAAGGTGGCTTTTAGCTAATGTAGACATGAGCTAAAAATTTGAAATGTACGTTTGCGCGTCTAAATGTCAAAGCCTTTATAGACTAAGAGCTTGCATCAAACAGGGCCTCGGTCTCTGGTAAACCCACTAAAGTACTTGCTGACAGTAATTAATATGTTCTAACGTATGTTAAAAATTTAGCAACTACATTTCCAGGTTTGAAGGGAACTTTACGCATTCTGAAAATGAGTGTGTATAAGCGTAAATTATATTTTCCGATTCATATAAATACTTAACTAGTGTCCAAGAAACATTGTATTTGTTCTCCTTAAAACTGATGTCTCCTTTAATACTAATCGGAATAGAAGCAACGATATTATCACCAAAGTCTATCTGTTTATCTGTTTACTTATCAACGTATGACTAGATCAATATACCATCTTATGATGTAGATGACGTTCATCAATATTATCTTTATGGTCACTGTCATAACTTTTACAACAGTTTTCCTACTTTATTATTATTATTATTATTATTATTATTATTTCTAGCCTCGGCCAAAGCTATTTAGGCTCATAAGAAGACCCTGCATTAATTTCATATTGTCTGGCTTGTGTCTGCAACAACTGCGTCTAATCAGCAAATTTCAACTGATACATGTATACTTGATTTCAAGTTCAGTGTATCGACATATTAATGAGGTGCAATACCTGATTTATGGCATGACCTGAGGTTGCTGTTGTTGTAGCAGTAGTAATTGTTCTAGTAGTAGTGATAGTAGTTTTAGACATAGTAGTAGCAAGACTAGTTCTAGAAGTAGTAGTAATGAGTCGTTTCATTTATTGCTAGTTGAAGATATGGTGGTGGAATGGTGGTAGTGTCAGTGGTGTGATCTTACCATTTTCCCATGCTGCAGCATTTTGAATTGATGAAAGTAATACCATTTCGTTTGCACATTTTCGTCTAGACAAGCATATTTACATTCAGCTTCATAACCAAAGGAATTAAATGTGTTCCCATCCGTTTCTATCAGGACTGATGTCGGGACAATACACAACTGTCCTCGTTCATCGTCTGCCACCCAGTCACGGGCAAAAATTTTCCTTGGATGCGTATTGTAAGTATGTGTGAACGAAAAGGCACATCGGGACATTGAATTTCCACAACTTATGGCAACAACAGCAATACAGGAGTTTGGTGCCTACATATAGAGGAAATGCAAGCATATATTGTTGTTCTAGTTCCAATAGCAAATACAATTGTGTAATTTTATTTTTAAAAACATATTACAAATGCGTATCTCATACTTGATCCATAAGCAAATATTATATCTGTCTGATTCACAATAATTTCGTAAGACAATCTTTTTAAGTCCAATGCATAACATAATTAATATTTCAAAATAATAAGTATTGGTTTGTTTTTAAACTTTGTAACATAAGAATATACTGCTGTGTATATTTAATTGTATCGTGTGCCTAATCCATAGATAGAGGTTTGGCCTAAATGACTATTCACATGTTTGTGCCATGTTGTTAACTGAGATTTGAATTCATGGTCTAGCATTTCTTACAAACTAAACATGTTCAGGAAGCGAACTTATGAACCTCATCCTGGACATTTTGTTGTGCCTTAAGTTTGCATATACGTCTCTTGCAGACAAAACATTATTTTATATCTTATGATCATTCCTAAAAGTTCCAACATGCAAATGGATATAAATCGTGATGATTTGTTTTAAAGATCAGGTGAATAAGACAATCTAACATCCAATTTGTAAAGCTATAATCTGTGTTTTGCACGCAGTTTAATTAGGAATGGAAAAAACATACTTTGTCATCTGCAGTATATCCATAAAATTGAATATAGCATCACTTCACAGAATATAATGTAAAACAGAATGAGCGGATATTTAGCACAAACAAATAAACGTAAAAAGTATTAAAAAAATTGAAACGGCCCTGTACATTGACTACACACATAAATGCATTATTTAAGGTTGAATCCTAATATACTCATTCCCGGTAATACTAAAGCACTGTAGATATGTGTTTAATGCAAAGATGGTCGAAGCCGCTAAACATAAAAGAGCAGAGTACAGGATGGATAGATATAATGCTCAAAGAATATTTACATAGCCATACCTTACAGTGCTGGTTCATTCTATATTGAGGAAACTGGTCGACGTTTATGGATTTAGGTATATTTGGGTTAGATAGATGGCATTTTGGCAAACTAACCTTGTCACATCTGTTCATCAGTAAATTGCGGTCCTTGGTATGACTACTAGTCAACCTAATGGAAAATTTATAATACTATTATGTTATTTTGACATTAAATGAAAAACGTATGTAAACAAAAAACTTAGTTAAAATTAAACATTTTAACATTAATACACACGGGTACATTCAGAGGTATATGCATGTGATTTGCCTGTGTATACCCCGTAAAATTGTGGATGTCATGGAATGATCCTTGATAAATGGTAGCAACACATATCTGCATAATCTGGAATGAAATGATATGATTAAAAATTGCAATGTCTTATGACCAAACTTAACTTGCACTGATGCATCACCATGTGAATTTTGATGAAAATAATATCAAAATTGGCACTAGCGCTCTTAAAACGTTTCCGACAAAAGAGAAACTAGTATTTAAATGAACCATATACCATTTTGACTTTAAAAAAAACTGGGACCGAATCTCAGAATATAAAGAAGTTACGAAATTAGAATTGTTAATTAATTCACCTCAGCGACGGCAAGGAGGACACATGTATGGGTTTTGTTGAAAACACTCCGAGCGTATCTAACCATAATTTGGTAGCTCGTCTGAAAACACGAACACTACTAAACCTCAGTATGTAAAGTTTCTTACATTCAGTTACATTAAGATATACACGTGGTTGTTAAAAATAATAGTTCCAATAGTTTCAAGGTGCTGAATAATCGGCAAAATCGAAAATTATTTTGAGAACATATATATATATATATATATATATATATATATATATATATATATATAGAGAGAGAGAGAGAGAGAGAGAGAGAGAGAGAGAGAGAGAGAGAATTACAAGTATACACCAGACAGAACGGAAAATGCTATCAATGAATTCTATAGAATAATGCTTGATAATAGGCATAATTAATATTTTAATACAACTAATGCTATCATAGAGGTTAGATAATTTTGTAATTCGCACTCTACAGAGATTCGAACCCAGATCCGCAGGTAAACGGCACCTATCGTCTTGGCTGCACACACCAGCCCATATTCCATCACGACTATGCACGCATCACCAAAATATGATGCGACTGAATCGGTGTTATATGCACTCGTGCGTAGCAGACACACTCGCATGATGACGCAATCATTATTTTCATCGATCTACACAGTCATTCCATATTCCAATGAAAGAAATCAAGGTATCTAGGATTACTTATAGAGAATTATAAATATACACCAGATAGAACGGATGGAATATAGGCTGGTGCGTGCAAGCAATAATAAGTATAATCCAACAGTCAGGGAATGGAGGGTCAGATTATACAATAAGCAGACGGTAAGCGACTGGATGGTAGATGTTTTGAAGTTCGCTATGAAAAACAAATACAAAGGCAAGCTACATGGGCATTGGGTTATAATAGTTTCCAGTCTGTGTCAGCTTCCAAATGGCTGAATTATATAATGAAATACAATAGAACTGAATTTTATATGCGTTAGTTTCTCATAATATAAGCTTTTGCTTTTATTTTAGGGTTAGAGTTACAGTGTGGTCATGTATATTACTAGGTGCAAGTATATATTAATTTACATATGAGAAAATAAATATTTCTAAGGTAGTATGAAAAACTGTGCACTGTGTACGTGATTTTAGTGAACGAAAAACACTAGTATTGTTACTAAATGAATGTATAGTGAATCATCATTGGATTCATTATGAAAAAACTAAAATAAATTGAAATAAAAAAAAGCCTGCTACTATGGCGATTGGCTATAACTGTTTTTAGTTTGTACAGTTTCAATGCGACTTACGTACCAGGATATTTCTAACATTAAAATAAACAACAGCTGAGTACTCCTAACATTAAGTGTTGACATAATGTAAACTTTTCAATACTGACTGCTCTGGGGTGTTTTCGTGCTACTAGGCAGCATATTACTTGTATATCCGTATGTATCTTATATGCTAGCTATATAATATATAGATACAAATCAACATTGACCCATGAAATACAGTCAAATAATTACAATTATTATGATTTAACTGAGATTTATCAATGTGATTGGATATACATGAATAAGCCATACTGATCGGGAATTTTTAACACATGGGTAAAATTTTAGAGGCTTAATAGGTTCCAGTCAGCGTGCGGTACACTTTCCGTCAAACTTTGTCTATGTCAACAAAAACGCCCCTACCATCCCCATGATATTAGATCAAAATACGTAATCTCAGATAAAATCTCCAATCACAAGTTCAAGCAATGTAATTGTTCAATCATTTCTCAACTCAAGCACTCACATATGTAGGGAAACAAAGCATACGACTTGCATTACGAACTGTATTTCGGCCATAAATTATTGGAGTTTTGCTTTGACATTGTTTCAACAGCTTTTATTGGAGATTCTGGTCATGTGACATACGTGCAGAACTTTACTAAGAAAAGACAATTTTCTGGCTCAAAGAGCGAATGGGGAGAAAGCAAGTACAACGAATACAAAAGCTACAAGCACCAGATATGATCTTAATGTTGAAAGAGCAATGTCCTCTTAGGGAAATAGAAACAAGTGAGTGGCAAAAGGTCCTCATATCTCCCGCTCTAACAGTCTACCCAATGTTAACTACCATCTGAAAAGTCAACGACCCATGGGTGGCAAACTGGGCCTAGGATTTTGCGCGCCATGTCAAGAAGCTAATTAGTGAAAGCTACTTTCTATAAAAATCAAACGTTTTGTAGACGGAGCCAACTGATTGGACAAAAAAGAAGTAAAATTTGAATTACAAGGATTAAATACTAATGGTTGAGAATTTACCGACGTGTCCTTTGTCCTTAATGATTCACAGAGTTAACATACAGTTCCTAACATCTTGTTTGCGAGTAATTATGTATAAGGTACAATTCGATATATACCCAACAATGAACATTTAAATCTATATTAACAAAATGTCGCAATTACAGTACCTCTTGCCCGTCGATAAACAAAGGTAGTATGAAGCTTCTGTATGTGGATGTTCCGTGCATGAGAGCTATTGCTATATCTGTGTGTGCTATATTCAGTCTCACTACTGCTCGGCTCAGTAATGATGCTCGTTTCCATTACGGAGAGCCACTAGGTGGCCTTGTACAAAATGTGCAAAGAGATAAATAATATCAATAATAATGATAATAATAATAATAATTATTATTATTATTATTATTATTATTATTATTATAGTTTTTTATATTTTCATTTAATATTTACAAGGCAGAGGGACTGGAAAGTGTCATCAAATTCAAGCAGAGAGGCACAGAGGATAACAACACGTTTCAGAATTCGTTAAATAGGCATAGCACAAGGCCAGTATACTACCTGATCAACTGTTAAAAGACGCTACGCCTCCAGTGATGTTTTCAATACATTCGCTAAAACAAATCAGGTGTTTGATTATTAGGTGATGAAACCTGGCAATTGTCAAGCTATATTCATTAAGACACGAACGGCACTATGCGGTATATTTACTAATATGTAAAGCATAAGAAATATTTAATTCCAAATTAAACAACGTGGTAGGTGGCATGCCAGTGCCTCCTATAAATACATTATACCTTGGATACTCATTAATTTTGCCATGTTTATGAAATGTTCCACGCAAGTAATTGTTTTAAGCAAGTCAGTTTTTATAAATAGTTCTCATTCTGAAATTAGTCTAATTTATTCGTCAACAGCACAAGATGGGGATGTGTACATTATTAAACTATATTGTATGTATGGCTAGTACATCTGATTGTGCGAATAATAAGACGTTAATAAGTATACGTAAGGATATACGTTTGATACCTCCAGAATCTAGCCATAACACAATATAAACATTCGTCATTTCTATGTATTTCATGTACAGAAAGGACAATAACTCTTACCCATTACTTCCCTTGGCAACATCAGGTGTCAGGTGTTTCTAAACTGAATGTATACCAGACTAGACGCACTCATAGCTGGGTGCTTTGGAGGGTTTAAGTAGTGTGATCGGGTAAATATTCTCGGGAAAACAATTCACTTAAAAATTTGTTTTCTCCATCAAATACGTTCCTTGATTACATTGAAGTAAGGAGATTATACAAGAGGAGTAGAGAATGCTGAACATTCTACCTATACTTCGGGTATCACTCTAGGAAGAAAGATTGTTTTTTCTATGTAAACGATGACCAGCTCTCTTATTAAAGCAACCCATTATATGAGCACGTGATCCCGAAGGGATCGGTCATGTTTCAAAAATGATTATTGAACTTTTCTTACTGTCAACATTCACTGGCAAATCCAGTGAAGTTGTGAATCTTTGTTGCTTTATTTGGGTCCGGTGGTCATGTAGACTGCAGCCACGGAACCCACTAGATTCACGGCTTGTCTCTGTGAAGATAAATCCCTGAGATAAAAATCGAGAATGTATATGATGCATGTCCACCTACATGCGCGGACATATTCTCACGAGGCCACATTCCTTGTTTGATACGTCAAAATACGCCGAGCAGATGAACCATTTAAGGCATGGGAGATAGAGTTCATTGAGCTTGACATGATTTGTCTTATCGCGCGTGAGGTCATATACGAGATCTAGCAGATGAAATATAGCGTATCAAGACTCTCTGACTTTCCGTTAATTGTGACTGATTCTTTGCTACTAAACCTGGGGTTTATATCGATCATCGAACCATCCGATCTGAACTAAAAATAGTTCGGATCGACTGAAAAGGCATGCACGTTTCTCACCCAACATGCCGAAAGTAAAACTATCGTATAGGAGATTAGCATGCTAACAGCTTATAATGTTTCTATATTGAGCCATAATCAAATTTAGGCCAGTTGCCCGTTTGGAAACATGATGGAAAATCATTACCTATTGACATCAAAATTTTCTAGTAGATGTGATAGGTCTTGTTCACGAGATATATATTCTGCCATGAATGATGAATGCGACAGAAGTGGTAACTGGTACCCAGGTTTCTCCTCGTTGAGTTAGTCGAAAACGACGGCTAGTAGAGGGTTGAGACATCAAAAGATGATATGCTAATGTCTCAGCTCTAATCCCCGAAAATACGTCCCTTTCACTCCAAAATATTCAGAGTGGAATTTATCCGTTGTTTTGTTTTAAACCGAAGAAACTGCCCAAACGGCAAGCATAGGTCAGAGGATTTAGTGCCCCGAATTGTCCGGTTGAATAGGCAAGTCAACAATTGCGATTCATCATATATAATCAAGACTGCCTTAAGGCAGAATCTGCCCTTCTAAAACTGAGAGGCGTTTTTAACAAGTTTCATATGGAGGTTGATCTGTAGGGTGGTTCTCCTCGTCCCCATATTCCGCCGACATTATTCGAAGTGCGACAACAAGTGGACCTCCACACGTATGTACTGGTGTGTATACTTCCGTTTGTGGTTTCTACAGAAGAATGCCTGTCTCGAGCTAACCGCGGTTGCCGCCACTCACACATTCATAATCTTATCTCGTTCACGATATTGACTTTTTCATAGAGCGGACTTAAAAAGGTGCCATAATCATGGATATACATTTAAAGGCAGCGCAGCGGGATAAAATCCACAGCCACATTGAATAACCAGATTACTTACAAGAACTATCGGCTGAATTATCCGTTCGTGTTTAACATTTCGGTTTACTCAGACATGAGGGAGGCGTACCAGATTGAGACTAATCATAACTTCCACACCCATTTGAATAAATCACTGGCGTGCGTGAAGGAACTAATTATCTCAAATCACGATAAAACCGAGATTAAAAACGGACACGAATCGCTTCTGCTCTTGAGAAGCAGAAACTTAACATTTTTAGAGGAGAGCGTCTATATACACCGCCGTGTACGTAGATGATGTGGACGCACAATGTCTGATTACGTAGTACATAATTTCGTAAAAACCTAGGAAGTGGTTTTTAGAATGAATAGAAGTACTCAAAGTTGGTTATCTTTTTCGCAGTAAGCAAACGGGAAAAAATGTTCACATCGTTATGTAAATTAGACTCAACATTAGGCATCTTTGAGTTCGGACGATGGCATACTAGTCTTTTCCGATTTAAGGATGCACGGATCTCGCCATCTGTATCTCGGAAGAATGAATTTGTTAATGGCACAACAGCTCACTAGTGATCCTTACGAGGCAATAATATAAATTTGCAAGACAATGTTAACTGAAGGAAAGTAAAAGAGGCCTATACAGATAATTCGGTAACCCCTAGAGTATATAATTACGAAGTGTATGGATGAAGTTACAGAAAATGTTAAAAGGATATTATTAATTAGGCACCAAACCTGCATATATTTAAATCAGACAACATCAATGTGAGAGGACGTAGTGGGGACGAGTGGGTTTGAAAATCGCCCAGGAGTGTGAGGGCGGCAAAGTGATCTTTCTAAAATGATCGAACGTTATCGATTAAAGAAAGAAACGTTGGAAATTAAAGATGGAGTATATTTCCCTCCGAAGAGACGACTCTTTCACCTTTTTGTAAGGTAGAAACTTCTATAATACTTATATAAGGCCTCTTTCTATGCACAGAGTGTGCTACTTGCCACTAGTGGAAGCAATACATTAAGTATACAGTTGATTTTCCGCCAATCTCTGCATAAAGGGGAGACCACTCCATCTCACTGAAACCTAAGTGAGCCGATAACTTTTAGCTCTACAGCAAAATCTCTTTTAGTCTGAGAGCGCTGAATGTGCGAGATGTTATTATTTCTTTGAATGTATTATGATCAGGTAACGTATTTAAAAAAGAAATATCTACTTATCTGTAATGAGATTTCTTTTTTATGTTTAAATCAGACTAAATCTGATGCACAATGCAGATAAATAGTGCTATACTGCTACCAGTGAACCAGCTAGTTACGTTATTGCGAGGAGATCGTGTTTTGTATGACGTTTATTATTACCGACTTTTATCTTTGCGTTTATGGTATAACTACCACTAAGAGAAAAAAAATAATGAGGCTAAACACAATGCTAAGAATGAAAATGGCTGCATAATTGCAGCGTCACTGATTTTACCTATGGGGCTGTTTAACGGTTTTCTCTAAGACTGTAATCCTCCCTTTAATGTCTTCGTTCTTTTCCTCGCTCTTCATCCTGAGGAAAAATAAAATATTGTGTCGAATTTATAATGCGAAACGGCTTGTAGCATTTCAGTTGAGAAAACAACAAAACATAAATGAATCCTACTGTAATGAAAGAAAATGGTGTGTATATTTGTGCGTGTGTATGTGTGTGTGTGGTATGGTGTGGTGTGGTGTGGTGTGTCCGTCCACTTTCTTTGACAACCGCCATCATTGCTACTTCCACCACCACCCACATACACACCACAGGAGTCTGGAGAGCATGTTGCCACACATGAACCAATATATTTGTTCTGTTTCATGATTCAAATCATCCCGCTAGATAAAGAATATTATTTTGACACTTTATAGATCTAAAGAAATAAATATTCTGATACGAAACACACGTACAAAAATATATTAGTTCTTCGTGACGTTTGGTTTACAGTTTTCAGTTTTTGTTTAGCTGCACATTAGTAGTCACAAAATGTGTTCTGTACTAGATAATACCAATATAGTTATACTCGTCACCATTAACTGTATTCATAATATTTCAAAATACAGAAACAAGTCATTTGTATAACAGAACATAGTCTAATGTGTAATGCTGACTTAGTTAATTGTTGGCTTTACGACTTCAATTGTTGTTTTCTTAAGACGTATGTTTTAATACAATTTAATTAATCCAAAAATTATATTTCATCTAGTTCATTAATCGTTGGATATATTTATATATGCAACAATAAAACAACTACCCAAGTAGGATATTTATATATTTTTTCTCAAATCTCTATCCATAAATAGACATTGAATATTTGAATCTTTCAATTTAAAAGTGACCATGTTTATTCAAATGTTAGATGCATGTATCTCCTACAGTTTGGACGGAGTGCTCATTTTGAAATTGTCTCATTTATTCATCTTTAGGTCAAGAAAGGGATGTACATTATTAAACTAATATGTATGTATGACTAGTAATAGCAACAGTAAACAGAAAGGGAATTTAAAAACCTTTAAGTTTCATGCTTTATTTACTTCTTTCTTCGTATCAGTTTGGAGTAATGACCAGAATCAAACTTTGACTAACGCAGACAATATTAGTGGCAACAAATGTTCTTAACTTGATCCATCAACACAGCATAGTCATCATACCTTCTGACTTCTTCTTCTCTTTTTGACAGCTGTCTAAAATTTAAAACAAAAGTGGAAATCGAAATGTTTTCTTTTCTGGTGACATATATGTCATTTTAAATACATTACAACAAAATGCAAATATTGTCCCAATAATTTTATATACACGTTTGTATCACAAAAAATAGTCACAACTTAAAAAGGGTATTTAGTGTTAATGTCAGCAGTGTATTTCATGAAAATGTAATCTTCACAACTACCGTTTGAATCCAAATTTGATGAAACCTTATTGCCCTGAATAGTTCTGACTGTTTAGTATGTTCAAACACCAAAGTGTGTGCGACTTGGATTTGTAAAGTGGCTTTTACAATTGTTCAGTCAGTGGCAATTTGTTGTATTATCTAACATTAGGGTATCAAGTCGCATACATGTAGCATATATTCCCTCCCCGTCATTGTATTATGACACCAGCCGGACCGGTCCAAACACTAATCTCTTAATTCTGACGGTATTGCGAGGCAGTTGTTAATACCAGTTTGATAAGTCTTAGGTATGAATTGGCCGGGGTTTCATCCCGCGACCTCACGACATCAGACGGACGAGGCGGACTCTCTGATATCCTCGCCACTGGAGCGTTGCCAAAAATCTAAGAACAAAAGAAATGTGCATGAGTATGGTATATTTAAACAAGGAACGTCTGAAATCCTGATCTTCTCCAATCTGGAATTTTCTATAACGTACCATTTGTGTTTTATACAGATTACTCTTATACATTCTGTGTTTGAAAACCTCTTCGAACCGGAACCTCGTTATTTTGGATACCGACTATATTATCGGAATCATTCTTAGAAATTCATTCTAACCCTACCTCCAAAGACCGGATGTGTGGACCTGATCACACGCTATAAGAAGCGCCAAATTATGTTTAATCCTATAACTGACAAATTGATGCACAATGTCTTGTGTTAATCTGGGTGTAACGGTTAACCAGTTCAGCTAGAGTAATTTGTCAAGTGAATGCATTTAATACAGGTGAAATATAAATGATCTCAAAGCCTAAAGTTGTTGATGAAATGAAACCTTCACAATAGTCAATTCTCAATCCTAAGCAAGTGGGTATTTGCAACTTCCGGTCCGCCATATTAATGGTCAAGTGCTTAGGGATAACACGCGTCATATAATAATTATATACAATTATTGAGCTTATTCTGCTAGTTTAATCATGGTAAATACATGCAGTGTTGTTGGCTGCCATAACGGACGAGGTCGTGATAAGAAATCATTTTATTCCATCCTGTCTGAGATACAAATCAAGGAAACAAGACGAGACAGTTGAGTGATGTAAGCCAATCCCTCTGGTTAGATCGTCCCAATAAGTTCAATTTTTTTCACATCAAGCATTCCAAAATACGTTCGGCTCATTTTCAGTTTACAAAATTCTTTTCTGTCTTAATGTACATCAGTATAACAACGTTGCAATTGTGACAGTGTCGTATATGCATGTATATGTGCTGTTGTTGTGGTACATGTACATATAAAATGAAAATACTATCACACGAAATACATTATTGTCATATTTTGGATGATTTTCACTTATTTTTCAAGATAGAAGATACAGGGGATTATTGAAGCAATTATATAAAAAGTTTGAATATATTGCATGCGTATTATCATTCAGCAGTACACGTTCTGTATTCCGTATTGAAATATATCCATGTTTGAACATATCCTATTTCTACGTCAGGAAAAATAAATGTAACGGAACTGCAGTTCTAAGCAATACATAGTAATATTTAACGTCATCGTTTTACGTATGCTACTTAATATGTTTTCATGTAAATCTGCCGTAGTTTACGGTGAAAGAAACCCAGTCTGGGCACCCTTTAGTCATGTTGGATTCACAAATGATACACATACATGTACAGCTGATCAGCGAAACATAATTGCACAGTCATCACCACTCCAAAAAAAAAAAAAAAGAAAAGAAAGAGGTCTATGATGCCGCACGTGCTTTGTTTAACGTTTCGTCAGAAGTTTAAGAGGAAAATGTTGATTTTGATGATCTTTCAGTTGTTCTTGAAAACGATTCTCAAGATAAGTGCAAGTTCTATTTAATGGGTAAACACTTTTGTAAATTCTAATGAAAAAATTATATTCAAAAGAGACCTAATGAATGAACTAAACATGTTAACATTAGAGTACAGCCGAAATCTGCAACTGAATTAATTTAAACGTCCTTCATTGGAAATTATACAAAGATGAAATATTATTACAAGTTTACCAACATCCGTAATCTTAAAGGTTGTGTGAAAATTAGAAGAAGGCAACATTAAGGACTCCTCAAAGTGTTCTTTGTCTAAATTTCATAAAGCTAATTTTTATGTTTATGAAGATGAGACTGAACGTTCCGGTACAGGATTTAGTATACAGATTCAATGTGTCTAAAACAACTGTTTCAAGAGCGTTGTTTTCCATTGATGAGTGTCCTTTATTCACGATTGCAATTCTTAATTTTCTGGCTAGACATGGAGCAGCTCCGAAAAACGATGGCTATGGTATTTAGGAACTCATTTGGCTCAAACGTTACTATAATTATATACTGTTTTGAGGTGTTCATTTAGCTCCCATCAAATCTCAATGCAAGAGCATCCGCCTGGTCCTCATGCAAACATCAAAACATAATAAAATACATAATTGGTACTACACATCAGGGAGTTTACATCATTCTGTCACATGCATGAGGAGGCTATACTATTGAAAATCCATTAAAAATGTTTTGGATTTTTTGTTAAATTAAACCCAAGTGATATAGTTTAAGCTGACCGTAAATTGAATATAAAATAATGTGTTGGACTAAGACGTGCTGAGGCAAACCTTCCTGCATTTACTAGAGACAATAAACACATGTCTCCACATCTGGAGCTTGAGACATCTATAAAATATCGCATTTAAGAATTCATCATTTGCCCGTCGAGGAACTAGTACATAGATACACTTCCTATAGACTATGGCATACGTTCTGAAGATGACATTCCTGTTTTTGAAAACAATTACTACTGTCTGATTTGCACTAATTAATTTGTGTGGATTTGTTGTACCATTTAATTAAGTTATGTTGTGCACATCTGATCATATTAATATTTGCATTTGAAAACTGCCAATGATGATACCAGTATACTAAATTGCTTTCATTGTTAGTCACATTAAATATCTGTACGATTGATTGAAAGCCAGGGAATATATGGACCGTATGAGCGTACTCGGTACACAAGTGAATAATATGAGTGTATTTGGTACATACATTACTATACGAGTGTAATTGGGGAATATATGGACTATGCGATTGTACTTGGTATAAATATTGTTCATTAGTTTTTAAATACAATGATTTTATATACATTCTAATGAATTTGAATAGAATTTAGCAGTCATATTCAGATTAAATGATTCAAGAGCAACTATTTTAATATTGGTTTAATAAGTGATCAATATATATGTATCATTTAGTATTATTCTACAGTGTTTATTACAATACGTTTATATTGTCAATATTACTATCATCCATTTTGCCCATTCCTTATGATTACGTATGATTCAAAAGCTTAAGTAAGTATTAAAAGGTCTGTCACTGAACAATTCTCAGAACAACGCCGAAATAAATACAGGTTCATAACTAGATTTGATTTTTCCCATTCATATTAGTTAATAGCAAATATGTGTTGAGATACATGAACACAATACATCTTGTAATGTGACAAAAAAATCGCAACTATTTTTAGGAATGTCTTGGATTTTATAGTCTTTCTAACTTCTACTAGAGAACGACACGTGAAGCAGTATGATCTTTTTGGTACTATGTTCAGTTAACGCATTCAAAATTAAACAACTTGAAAAAAAAATCTGCATTATCACACCCAGTAACTGAATCAGTTTCAACGTCTTGCATTGTTTGACTTGCACAGATGATACCACCACTGTTTTCTATACTGTCAGCATAGTTAATAATATTTACTTGCCTCGAAAATAACGTTTCACACAAAACATTTTTATATGTTCATTTTGAACAGGCTTTCAGTAAGACCTCCCACTAGCTAAAGTAAATGAGCTGATGAAAAAATCGGTTTGCCTTTTCTAATGCAGAGGACTGAATTCCTTCATTAGGCTCTATTCTTTAACAGCGATAGTTTTTTCAGTCTAAACAATGAAATGACAGAAGTCTTTCCCACAAACAAATAGCTGACACCGAGCTTGATAATAACAGTTACGTGTCCTTTTCAGTTGTATATTATGCAAGCATGAGTTCTGAGTCTGTAGCATCAACCAATTTCTCAACTCACACAGAATGGGCATTTATTATCGATGTATCCCTCGCCACACCAATCATATTTTACAAAAGAATAAGGTGAAGCACCCATGCAAGGAAAGTTGGATAGATGACAAATCCACAATCAGTCATTTCAAAATTGTCATATAAATGGGACATTTCAGTAACATATCCCTGCAAAGCTACTTTCTTGTGGCCACACCCTCATTTGGTTGCACTGATAGTGGACTAATTTACATGAGGACAGCAGATACTCATGATAAGTGAATGGGAAGGCTGCTGAGCTGATGTTTGGCATACAGGTTTCAGTTTTATGACAGTTGTACAACCTACCCTGAACATACACCACTCTTTGCATGTAGTCTGAGCTTTTGTAACCACTTAAATATGAATAGATTCTTTAGAGACAGTAATATTTGCTGCAATCTGCTCAAAGTGTAATAACAATTCTTCTTTATCATGTCGAAACAGTCGTGGTCCTCAAGTATCGCTGGGTATTTTGTATTCTAAAGATGAAGGTACATAATCATCAGAATGGTTTGTTATTAAAAACAATTTGCTGACTTTGTACTTGACAGTGCGATCTCTTTAAAACATGTACATGTCTCATAAGATCTGGTATGAAGTGCTGCAGGCTATATTGTCTTTTCTAGAATTTGTTAGCAATTAAAGATCAGCTATTAAATCAAATTTTCATGTCACAGAGATAAAGAGAAGTTTAAAGGAAATAACCTTGACTAAAATTTATTCGAAAATGAACATTTTAAACAAAGAACTCCTGTATTCACGTATGGTATAAACGTAAGGAAAGATTATACTGGTTCATACTATCATGTATTGCACTAAACACCACTAAGTAAGAAAAGAAGAAGTCTGCTGACTGAGGGAACAGCGCAAAGGAGAGACATGCCGTCTCTAATCGAACACCATTAGTTATTGGCAAATATAAAAAGCCTTAGTGCTTTCAGCAAACTAGAAAAAATCAATTTGCTTGTTACTTTAAATTATAACAGAAAATATTGCATACATTCTAAAATAATCCCTGACAGAATTTTAAGTAAAATTCGCGAAATGAAAAATAAAATTTAAAAAATGATTATTTTCTGTACGTCATATTAGGACAGATTTGTCCTGAAAAAGTACATCACCTTTCCTCCCTCCACATATTACGTCGCATATGCATGTGCCAGAACAAAATGGCGCAATCCGTGTTTAAAAGGATCGCTACTGTAAGTTAATGATACAAATACCCTCACAAAAATCTGATCGTATTTCTGTTACATAAGTGGATATGGTGCAATTGATTGGCTGTTCTTAACATCAAATAAAACCTCAACCATGTTAGAAGTGCTTCCATTTTGTTAGATTTAGTACCGACTGCAATGAGGATGACATGATATTGTTATCGGATTAGATTCTGAAAGCTAAGGATGATGTGGATGATGCTGATGGCATATCGTTGTCAGAGTTAGCGTGGAGAATAAAATCAAGGTTCGACGTTTGTAATCTCGAAGATATTGACGCAAGAAGACCTATAGGACATACAATAGGATGCTACGTGTTTTACTCTTATTGTAAAGTCAATGTTGAAAGTGCATCTATACCTAACCTTTTCCGAAATCTGAAAATAGAACTCTCTAAAAAGCGTATATTACTGTCGGTCCTTTGTGTTCAGATTTTAGAAGTTTCTCTGTACATACATATACGCTTATATGTAACAAAGGGGCATCAAATAATGATTTATGTTCCTACCAAGGTTAATCTACTAAATATAGCAAATTTATACGAACATAAACTATATTCTGAAACAAGATATAAGTATACTTGATTTTGTTTACTCATATATATATATATATATATATATATATATATATATATATATATATATATATATATATCTTTATATATAAAGCATCATATATAATTTATATTACAGATATGGTATACAGATCTTATGAAAATGTTATGATAAATTAGTGTGATCATACATACATATTTCCTATGTTGACAAAATATTTTACAGAAACTCGCCAAAAAGTCAGAACATCTTTCCTGTGTGTACATATAATAACAAAGGTTCTTTGCGCTTCTACCTAAAACTAGTTTTTCCCCAGAAAACAATAAAAAAGATACGGATAAACCCATAGACGCATAAGGAGGGACAGATGTATATCAACAAATATTTACATTTTGGAGCAAGAAAGAAACACTCTCAATGAAACAAAAGTTATACCCCCAAGTGACTAGAATTACTTACTTATCTGGATAGCGATATGTTCGCCTTGATTAAAGCAAATCAGATTTGATGCAATATATCAGGACAATCGAATTATGCTGCTTGCAGTAAACCACCCAGCTACCTTATTGAGAGGAGTTTCTGCTTTAAATTGTGTTCATTATTGTTTGCTTTTAGCTTCACGTTCGGGACATAATTACCACAAGAAAAAGCAATCATATGAATGTATGTATGTATGTACGTACGTACGTATGTATTTATCTATGTATGTAATTATCGATGCATGTATATTATGTATTATGACTTAAAGGGCCGTTCTCGCTATATTGTCTATATCGCAGGATAAAATCAAAAGCTTTGAATATATATATATATATATATATATATATATATATATATATATATATATATATATATATATATATATATATATATATATATAATTGTTAAAGCTACGTTAAAAATCAAGATCACATCACATCACACACATATATATATATATATATATATATATATATATATATATATATATATATATATATATATATATTTATATATATATTTTTATATTTATATATATATATATGTGTGTGTGTGTGATGTGATGTGATTTTGATTTTTAACGTAACTTTAACAATTTTTCAGTCATATCGCTACGATGTCTGCAATGTGGCAGTTTATAGTGATGTCTAGCACTGGGGTATCATGCCGCAGACATGTAGCATGATGTCCCACCCAGTCACATTATCCTGACACCAGGCCGACCAGTCCTAACACTAACCTCTTAATGCTGAACGCATAGCGAGGCAGCTGTTAGTACCATTTTTTAAGTCTCTGGTATGACTCGGCCGGGGATCGAACCCACGACCTCCCGCATCCGAGGCGGACGCTCTAACCACTAGGCCTTCGGAGCGGTCTATATATATATATATATATATATATATATATATATATATATATATATATATATATATATATATATATATATATATATATACATATATATATATATATATAAATAGATAGATAGATATATAGATATATCAAGTGCAACACATAAGTAGGAAATCATATACACATTCCAAACAAACGTAAACATGAAGTTCTACTAGACACAACCATCAAAGATAAAAAATAAATAATAACGCTCAAAGTATTACCAATATTCATAATATTGTTAATAATAGTGTAACTTCATGAGAACGAGGCTAAAGAAACTGACAGGAAAGTAACTGACCGCACAGTGAGTTATGCAAAACAGATTTGGACTAAAGTTGTTCGTTTTAAAAGAAATTCGCTTTACGTTCGTATATGTATTATTCATAATATCTTTTATTGTTGTGTTCCTTGACGTTCATATGTGATTTCACAAATGAAGAACATTTCGATTTTGTTTTGATCTTGATTATAATGTGTTCTTTGGGATAGCCCATTCTTACACTGCTGAGTGAACATTCTCGGCAACGTTATAAAATGAATGAAAATAACTCTAATGATGTTTTTTACCTTTTCAAATCTTCAACTGTTGCCTCCAAGGCCGCAATCCTCGTGTCCATGTTCTCTTTCTTACTGAAGGACATGAAAGTAATATCTTTATTTTATAATACGAAACAACTAGTAGCACTTCAAGTAGTGAAAACATAAATTATTCCGTCTTTATGAAAAACACGTGGATTAACAAATATCAATTATCAGACAATGATTTTGTTTTCTGATTTATATATAAACTGCACAGCTTGCGTTTAAGTCTATCAATGATACATTTCTTCTTAGTTTCTTTTTAGAGTAGATCTATTTTTGTGGAGCATTTTAGGATTAAAAAAAATCGATTTAAAGATTTCTTTAACCAAAGATCTGAATATCATGTGCTCATATTTTAAAGCCATGCTTGGTAAACCATTTTGTAGGAAATTAAAACATCGCTAAAATAATGTGCAATGCAACGGCTACAGTTATATGGGTATTCCATTCGGTTCCATGCAACTACAACTTTGGCCTCAGTGTAAATGGATTGTATCAAATTGTCAGTAGGCAACGCAATGGGTTTCACCAAAATAGTTTTATTGTGTCAAATGAATTCTGTACACTATATCTTCTCCAACAATTTCCAAAGTGATTATATAGATATATAAGTGATTGTCCATCCGCTGAATATATAATATTCTAAAACATATTCTTGTGATGAAAATATATATGTACTGACTACCAACACCAATATAAAATTAATGGCAGGAAGGAATTACAGCGCATATAAGATACGTTGTGAAAAGTAGTAATGGTTTAGCAGAGACAAATACGACATCAGCTTCCAACATGTATAACTTCCAATATTTATAATAATCGGTCATGGGAAGAAATCGAGAGAAAATTTGATCTTACTGTGTTACAACTTAGACACCTTTGCTTCATTATAATGAGATTAAATTTGTACGCTCCGTTAAATTCATTTATTAATAACGGTCTAACTAAAATGACAATACAAATGAACGTTTTAGAAACATTATCTAAATAGCGAGATGCACATGGAAACCATGGTGGCAATCACAGACGATGATAGCAAAATATTTTTTAACAAAAGAAATGTTCTTTTCCCACTACGCAGGTGTGGTATACTAAGGGCATATTTATGAAAATTGAATCCAAAGCATAAAAATATTAGTGGTTCATTTACATCATCAGCATAACAGAAATAACACATTCTATAAAACAAAAAAAAAAAAAAAAATTATATGAAGAAGAAGAAAGAAAAATTATTTCAACAAGCCATGAAGGAGATACACAAAGACTTATAAAAGTGCAAAATCATTATTTTCAAACAATGTGCTAGGAAATGTACAAGAGAACAACATAAAAATAGATAGCGAGTTCTACATATATCCGAGAACATCATGGTAGGTAGGCTGACTACTTAGATAATGCTCTACCAAGGAATTGAAGTACATATACATGAGACGACGTCAGACAATTTCAACAAATATAGTCTCGTGTCAGTGCCAGATGAGATAGTCTCGCAAGTTACATGTTTGTACTTCGCATGTGATTGGTCTTTTTAAAGAGTCTTTATAGGGAAGACTAATTATCCTAAATGGTAACCAAAATAATGCATGCACAGTAGAGAATTGGAGTTATTATATTTTGATTCCAGTTGGACATTTCTCTAAAAGCAATTTCCACTGTTCTGGGGCTAAATATTAATTGTATTGTTGAATGAAAGGACGTTAATATATGTGTATAGTCCACATGTGATTTGTCATCAGTGTATAGGATACTTAGTTGTGTTTTTATGTGGTTTCTTCGTCTACAGTCGTAAAGTCATTCATTCATTCATTTCTATATGTGTTCATTCAGAGTAGAAATCTATATTTAGTTGAAGGAAAGCAAGCATTTGCTGAATATCTATTTACCCCTGCTAAAATTGTGCATCACTCTACCGCTTAGTGTCAAGAAGAATGGTCTGTTAGATAATGAAAATAACACATTTTCATATTGCCACAGGTATGTCATCTTGTTTAAATTTTATTGATATTTTAAAATGGAAAGAAATGATTTGTGAAACAGCTTAATGACATAAAACTTTCTTCGAAATATGTTGGGTTTTAAATATTCAGCATATAAATAAGAGTCGCCTCTCCTTAAATCAATCAGTCAGGTCTCTCGTAATACCGATTTTTTCGGGAGTGCTTCAAAGGTAGTAGTATGATACATTCGACAAATTCGATAGTGACTGATCTAATAACAACAACATTCGCATGTGGCGTACACAGTGAATCGAGAACCAATAAAGAGAGGCATGTCAGCTTTGATTTTAGCGGATCGGAGTTTAAAATAAAGCCTTGGTTTGCCATCTTCGTTGTTCTTATTCATTTATTTTAGGAAAACTGACGAGTTTCAGTACATTATTGCTTCGCAATGTGTGATGATTGGGTTAATTATTAGAATTAAAAAAAATCAAGTATAGTATTTGCGCGTTTAAGAACATTTCAGTTGACTATAAAAGTAGGGAATTAAAAAAATAAAGGCCCTCGAGCCTAGCCCAGGCAGGTGATAGTTTAATCGCTCGATGGTGAACCCACTTGGATATAGCAATATCATCTTTGCGTGACTCACAATATTAGCCAATTGATACAAACATCGTACTTTTATATATGACGACAAGAAAACGATAAACAATTTGACCTTAAAGTGCAACAATTAATTCAATCAGTCTTGAAAGTAGTGCGATAAATAAAACAAAACTGCATTGTGTCGTGGCGTAAATCATTAAAAGTGCTGTTAATGAAATGCGATATTAAAGGTGTGTTTATAATCATTTTAAGACTAATGTCATTAATTACTAAATAAACATGAAGCATGCGGCATGTAACTGAAATTAATACTCCCTTTCACAAGTGCAGATATAATTAGGGCACAATTTGCCCTGTCTATGTTTAATGGATACCACATCCACTCAACTCTTTTTAAACAAGCAATAACAGGTCAAATTCTCAACAGACGACGTTTTAAATATAAAAGCATTTCCTCTCCTGCTCCGAATGAAACCTTGACAAGATTTTTCTTCAACTGTTCATAGAGAGTCGAAAAGAGGTGAGAAAATTCATTTCTTGAAAATTTAAAATACTGAGCGGATTACGAAGTCATCAGTAATTTATTAATTGTGAATTTCAAAAGGGTGTCGAATTTAGTTGTAATAACACAGACGGAAATTTTAATTAATCGAGTGGTTCCTAGGGTCTGTTCATGCTGAAGTGCCTTGAGTTCGGCGGATGGAGCAGTTGCAGTGTAGTTTTAACTGCCGATAGATTTTAATGAATTTTATTAAATCTCAAAATGGAATTATTACAAAAGATAGATTTTATTTAACGCTTTTCACAACCAGCACAATGGTGATGCTTGTCGTGGTGTTGTGAACAAAGACGAGTATAACTGTATTATTATACTTACTTACATTTATAAGTGCGCACATATATGACCGCTATCGCTTAACCGGCTTGAAACAGCTGTTCCGTTTTTCAGTGCCGTTTTCATTATATTTCTGCTTGTTGCCTGTTTTCATCTACGTTATTGTGTTCATTATGTATTGGATGTTAAATTTGTTTGTGTTTCTTCATCTCCTTGTTTTGGAAATGAGAACTATTAGACTTTTTCTCAGCTGTCTTGCTCAATAGTTTTTGAACAAACCGCCATCACATGATACTAGCCAGTCAACCCGTTTACGCTACGATGGACCCTGATTAATTGCTTTAAATGATCGTTCCATGGTTCTCCACACTACATTGTGCTCTAGACTAAACGAACTGGGACTACATTCATCATTACCTAAATGTAAACAGAAGCGAAAAAAGAAACGTTTCAAAGCTGGCCGGTGTAGAACAGGAACAAGAATTCCAGTTATCTCCCTTATTTCGACTCAACAATTTAAATAAAGTGCGACCGTTAATTTAGATAACCCAATTCATATCCCTATTAATTTGTCAACCTTTGTGTCAACTTTCCAAGAGATACCTCTGCGTATTGCATTATTCAATGCCCATTCAATAGGACCATCGTAAAAACGCACATAAATAGTTAATTGTATCAACGACCAGAATATTGACGTGTTTTGCCTGACAGAAACATAGCTAAAAACATCAGGCGATGAGCTCAAGTGTGTGGATCTAACACCCACTCGTTACTCCTTCAAGACGTTCCCCCGTAATTATCGCGGAGGTGGAATTGCTGTCATCACAAAGACCTCCATGATAAAACGTCTTAGCCACACCACAACATTCTATTTCTCCCCCACATCGTTTGAACTAGTCCAAACCACACTCACACTGGAGAGAAGGTCAGTCCATTTTTTATGCCTATACCGCCCTTTTCCTAGTAGAAAAAACAAGCTGGCTGACTCTCTCTTTTTGGAGCAGTTTCCGAATCTCCTAGACTATGGAAATTCGATAGGTGGCAACCTGAGCATTCTTGGAGATTTCATCTTTCACTTTGACTGTCTCGGAAAAGCAAATACATCAAAGCTCATAGATGCCATTAATGTTTTCAACCTCAAAGAGTCAGTTAACTAACCCACCCATAAACATCGTCACATTTTCGACTGGATTCTTCATAGACCTGATGATAACATTCTACTGTCCTCCCTGGTATCCAATGGCCTTGCATCAGATCACCTCTGCATTATATGCCATCTTGACGTATCAGTCCCTAACCCTCCACCTTTATCTGCTACTAAGAGAAATCTCCGTATGATAAACATAACCAAACTAAAGAACGACATACAAGCTAACCGAACAACTTGCTTACCTCCTACCGCAGAACAATTGTGCTACTTAAAATAAAACTCTTTGTTCAACGAATCGATTACTTTCACGACAGAAAAGCTGGATATTGGAACTTTACCCAATATCAAAATATGCATGCTACATAATCACTTCTTACAGTGTTAACATACAGTCCTTTGAACATAATTTGTTTTGTGGAGAATTAGGTACAAGTTAAGCTTTTGACAAATATGTAACCATTACCAATTAAATGATGAAATCCTTCTCTAACACGAATTCTAAATATTCTCATTATGTTCCAGGTTATGCATCTGGAGGATATTAAATAGAATAGCGTCTCAAAACATGCCAAACGTAAGAAAATATAAACATACCTTTCATTTTGCTCGCTGGGGATTAGTTGATGTAATATGGAATAGTTGTTCTAAATGAATTTCATTAAAGGTGTTTATTAATGTGTTGGTTTAGACCTGTTGTGCTAGTGTTATGTCTATTGTTCCCATAAAGATCAGAGACTGATTCAATCCTTTATAAGTGTAAACAATATGTTCGATAGGCCGTTTGTGTTGCAATAATATTACAGACTCGCGTGCAGTTGCTAACGAGTCTGGAAAGTTAAAAAATTTGTTTTCTGGAGTTAAGGAAAATTACGAGAATTGTTTTGTAATGCTTTCCATTCCTCAAAAGGGTTTAACTGTTATATGGAACTTAAGATACCTGACCTCAAAGTTCATAACCTTTCGAAGATCTGTTTATATCGCACATTTCCCTATGTATATCAAAGAGTACATAACATGATGACTTTTATATAAATTCAGGAGCAATACTAGTACCTGATAAAAACTGTGCGTATTGAAGATACTATATCGCAAAAAAGCATGGTTATTTTAATTCAGATGAAAAAATAGGTGAGATAAATAATCTATGTCAGCGATAGTATCAAATTACACTTTGACTGGCATTTCCTTTTCTCTTTGCAAACCACAACATAGATTATATTAATCTTTCTGTAAAGTATAGTAATGTGGTAATGAAGTGCTGAAAATTTTGATTTCATTGAAAATTAAAAAAATTACAGTTAACAACAATACAAATCCTACTTTACGAAAACTCGTAGAAAATTGTATTAGACCCCTTTAAATAATTATTGGTGAGCACGTTCCAATTCATCACCTGGCATTATACACCTGTAAATGGCAATTTGACCATGTGGCTATACCTAATTTATCTAAATATATGATATCGATCATTCTGTATATGGTGATTATACAGACGGTAGATTATATCAAATTGTTTGGGATATCATGCCACACAGATACTTCAAAATAATATATCCCGTTATTTTCTGTTTTAACAACTTTACACTAAATAAAGTTCTTCTCCAGTTCATGTTCCACAGTTAATACAAATTTCAAGCCTTGCCGCATTTTGCCTCTACTATAAACCACAGCAGACTTGTGTATTTTCTTCACCTGAACATTATTAGCATGCCCATTTAAAGTCATGCCTAAAACTGTAATCACAATTTATCTAGTAGCAAAGGAGCACTATCAAGATTATATAATCATGTGTAAATTATTATCAAAATATATTACGGAAAAACTTCTCTAACATGGAAACAAACTCGGTCAACCAGGAACCCAATGTCCTTCGGCTTTATTTTCACAAACTCCGCAGCCTCATTGTTTTATAACTTAGTCTTTTATTCCATTATATGCTATTTATAATGTGACTTTATATTTTGGACTTGACCTTGTCCAAAATCAAGTTAAGTTTCTGCCTGTTTTGAAACATTAATTTTGGTTTCATAAACAATATCTTTATGTCTCAATCTGCGTCTAGAACCTTGGAAATTTCACATTGATTGCCAGGTCTACTTATTGTATCATACATTTTATATTAGAATTCTATAAATGACTTCTAACTAAAGCTAAGATTTTATTTTGCAAATATGTGGAACCTTCCAGAATGAAATTTTCCATTAGGTAATAGTTTTCGTTTTAGAAAATGTTAATTCTGACCGGAGGACAGGTACAGGACTATATACTCTTGTTAATGGACAAATTATTCATTTGTGCTTTAAGATCATGAGGCAGAATAAAATGTATTTTTGTTACATACAGTATTTCTTTTGATCTGGAATGTTATTTATTCAAGTTATTTATTCACTGGAAATACATAGTGCCCTTGTTAAATAACACTCTTAGAAATACAGATTTGAATTTATAGTGAAATTTCAAAAGGACATATTCTTGGATTATATTATTGTGATCTAACAACAGACTGTCGGCACATCATCACTACATGGGCCACCACAGCTGCATAAACCCTTCCAGAGTTGCATTAAAGTTTAATTAGAACTTGCATCATCATGACTTGTGTCTGTAATTATAGGATTACTTTGGATTTAATTCGCAATACCGTAATTTTTTTTTACTAGTTCGCTTTACATTCTAGGAAATAACATATCTGTTTAATTTTACGATGCGGGTCGATTCTCACTCATTTCTATCGATTGTTTTAAGACCATATAATTTTAATACACACCAGCATATTGTAGAGATGAATTTCGATGATTGCGATAATCTGTAATGAAACCTTCGCTTTCTCCTCTCTTGCGAGAGAAATCACATACTTTCACGGAACTGTTTAATGATATTAATCAAATAGGCGAAAATGTTCCAAACAAGCCTTTCAGCATAGCGTAACCACCGCCGCATAAAGCAACGTATGTAAGCTTTGAGAAGAGGCTAATACGTTTTGAGTTTACGAGTCTAAACTTGCAAATCTCTTGTTTGTGAAAGAATCTTGGTCGTACAGCTGCGAAATTCTACACTGCCTGCATATTAGAGTCACTCATGTGCATGATATCGAAAGGAATCGTCCACAGCGATCATTAATTGAGAACATATACTGCTGGACGTCAGATATGAGTAAAACTTGTACGTATATCTTTAGCTTTGTGCTCTTTAAAATAGTTAAATTCGGATATCCTCATTTACCCAGGCTCTTTATCTTCTTCTAGCGTATTTAATTTTATCTAGCTTATCTAATTTTAAATCCTCAATAAATCATTTCTCGTTCACTGGGGTACTTTTAATCTGTCCAGTTGATTTATACGTCTGTCCTCATTGCCCAAGACACTTTACATTCTCTCATAGAGAGGGAGAGGGAGAGATAGAGACAGACAGATAGACAGACAGACAGACATACAGAGAAGCGAAAAAGTGAGAGATTGCTCACTTACCTGAGAAACAAGCCAGTTTTAAAAGGTACTATGGACGGACATTTTAATTCGAATTTAATTGGTTCAAGTTCAAGTATTTACATACTTTTACCGAACCTTGGTAACAAGCATTTAGGTCGGTTACAATCATAAAATTTGTATGTATTAGTACATAACGCCAGAAAGGAACTACTTCTGTATTCATGTTCACGTCTTGTGTACGCGGACAATATTTGTAAATAAAGACATTAGCTCACCTAAATAGTACTGTAATTTATTTCTTGAGATTCTTATTTGTTAAATAGTTATCTGGATTTATACGAATTGAACTTCATGTTTAAAGAATTCGTCAACTCATGAAAGTTGAAATTCCAATATATTTTGTGCATGAACAGCATCCACTTCGCTTCAAGTAGGATGTGATCGATTTTAAAACTTGATAACTTTATGAGTGTTGTGAAATATAATGTTCTATTTTTAAGGTAAATGAAAATTATTGTTCATAAGCAAATATTCGTTTTACTGTGATACGTACGTGTAACGAAAAGCATGTCCAAGTAATGTATTAATTCCAGTCAAATTTCATCTGAACATTGTGAGGCTGCGAGTTGAAATATGTACCTTTTTATGCAGTAGACATACTGTTTGACTCTTCAAAGTCGTTGTAATAATAAATATACACAATACCGGGAGTCATGGAAGAAACAGTATGAATACTTTTGTGCAGGCTGCATCCCTTTTCACACTATATACCATCACCAACCTTGTATCGCTCTGTTCGTCTGTATGCCCATTATACGTCTTTGTTTGTATCTTTCCCTTTCGGTCGACATCCTTCAAACTATTCAAAGTATTTCGCTTGGTGCGATTATTAGACTTGTGGTTCAGGTGTTCCTTGTGTTATTCTAAATTGTTCACTATCAATAACTGTTGGCTGTTTGTTCTGTCCATGCAAGTATTACCGACACTTGTATTTCCAGAACAAAACTCCAAGATATCTCAACGATATTTGATACTTGTCAAAAAGTGTGATGGCAATGATTTTTTTGTTGTTGTTATTCTCAAATATTACGTTTCCATTTGTGTGTCCATCCATCCGTTATCCACTAAAGAGTTCCATATTGAAAATATGTGAAAAACATCATGTTTATTATCAGACGTTTGGCAAAGCAGGATATGTTCACGAATCTTTTTGTTTTCTCAGCCCCATTCCCCAACACTGGTTATTCTTTATTAGTTACAAGTCCAAAACAACTCCCACTTTTCAATTTAATTTAAATCTTGTGACAAAAGATTATTTGTCTCTTTTATATCAAATCGATTTGTGTTCATATTTTAAGCATTATGAACTACTGTTTCCCTTTCTGTGTGTATTAACAAGTTTGAGATTCAAAGTCTGAATTTCAGTCGGAGTTGACATGTATGCTTTAAGGTGAAGTCGAACTGGGTCATACAACGTGAATTCATTACGTTTGTTTTAAATATCCGTTGAAGATAAATTAAAGATAAAGGAATAATTAGCCAATTTGAAGAGAGAATACATCACATTTTACGTCCTAAATGGTTATCCCTGACATTAATCATTTATGGTTGAGCGTCTTTATTGAATCAATGTATTTACGTTTGAGCTTGTGTTTTATCTGATATTGTAAGCTTAAACTGTGTGTGTTTTTGCATTTTTCTCCACAGTATACGCAAATATGAATGTTCTCTTTATCGTATATATGATATAGTAATAATAAACAAAATAACATTTAATTATATTTCGTTTCAAAACTATTCTGATATACTGTTTAAATCAAACTAATTTAGTTTTTTACATATTCAATGGATAAAATGGTAGAATATAAATTAAAGGTTATGGGGACATACACGTTGCATATGTTGTGTAAGTATAACTTTGAATTCTTGGATATTATTATATTGTCCAATCTTGAATGCACTAAATGACCAATGCCTTGAGTAAATGGCTTATTTTGAACCGCAAAACACTCAATCTAGTATTCATACAGTACTGAGTATGTCTGATTTTAAGGCCCTAAGTAAACACTCCTGACTCGGATTTGGATCTATCTGACTTATCGATATGGGAAAATTATCAATTTATTCAAGTGTCATCTTCGAGCAAGGCAATATAAACCCGTTATTCCGCCAACGCCAACCTATCATGTTATGTTTTGAGTGTCAAACCTAGTGGCTAGATCTATGTCTTACAATCATATTTACACTGGCTTGAATACATATGCGGGACATACTTGTAGTTTGTTTTGCAGTAAGAGATGTGGTAAATAATAATAATAATAAGGGAGTTCATGTTGATGTTCATGCCACCACTGTATTAGTAGAATGGAGGCAAATTGAGTTGCTGCTGTGCGTCTGTGAGTACATAAGTCATTATGTAAGAGTGTTACTTCGAATGCCATATAGGTGTATCAGTACAAACAAAAACATTGAAACTTAACAGTCGTCACATGTATCATGGTAATAAGAAAATGATAATGTTATATATCCGGCAAATATAATTCTTTTTTATTTGTTTTCCAATTATTTGGGATCTTTTTCCAAAACCTTGTCTTTACGATAAAGACGAAGCGAATCAGCATTAGGTAGATACATTCAATTTGGTATGAACATTCGTATGATTGTGTGTAGTTCACCTAGTTACATTGTCATGCCATCAGAGAAATGTTTCAAGAGCTGGTTCATTTTTGTTTACTTATTTCTTTATTTATTCATGGGGGGGGGGGGCTATAAGTGGGACGTACATTTTTTCCCAACAACAATCATATCGGCAATGCTACTGTTATTAGTATTGCTACTGTGACACCATAACCAATTGACTTTTATGGGACTACAAACCAGACCTTTTCAAAATGAGACAAATCGGTTATTTGTTTCAATTTGATAGCGTTGATGATATACAATATGACATGCATCACACGTATAAGAAAGCTGTCAGCTTATGCTTCTAAAGTCGGTATCATATAAAATTGTCATATGATATAAAGTGTTAAAGACGTCATTGCACACACGCATTGCCGCCTATGCGGTACTGTTTCTATGTCATAAAATGTGTTACATTCCTCCAGCTTTTCGTGGGCTGTCAAAGCATCCGTAACTGTAGGTAACAGAATCCTTATTTGATCCAGGTCAGTATCGTCAATACCTCTATCTCAATCATCATTTGAGTAGCTCTTTTAGAGAGTCATAGACTTGTATGGGACAACAAAACAGACCTCCTCAAGTTGAGGCAAATCGGTTATTTGTTCCATTTTGATATCGTTGATGATATACAATATGACATGCATGACACGCATAAGGAAGCTGTCAGCTTATGCTTCTAGAGTCGGTATCATATGAAATTGTCACATGATAGAAAGTGTTAAAGACGTCATTGCACACACGTATGGACGCCTATGCGGTACTGTTTTTATGTCATAAAATGTATTACATTCCTCCAGCTTTCCGTGGTCTGTCAAAGCATCCGTAAATGTAGGTAACAGGATCCTTATTTGATCCAGGTCAGTATCATCAATACTTCTATCTCAATCATCATTTAAGTAAGTAAAAACAGACAACTCGTGCTTGTAGGTACCACGTTTAGAGAGTCATATAGAGAAACTGAAACATCTCTTTTCAAACTTTGTCTCCAATATTCAGTACAATTATGCTGATGCATATGCTTCATGTTCACTTTATGATTTGTTGCAAAAAGAATGTAGAAAACAGTTTAAATGCTGAGCCTGTTGTAATCAGAAATTTCATCTTATTAAGACATGAGTTATGACAAACTATAGAATTACCGGTACTTTCTTAATTAGAATGTTCGGAGAACCATTTAAGCTTTGTTTTCCCTCTAAAACATATTCATTCTAGCTAATAAAACTATTTACGTTCGCGTACGGACATTTATGGGAGGTGTGATAACCACATATAAGCGGGCTTGGACGCTATATAAAGAGTTCACATCAGACAACTTGACCGAGTTTTCTGTCCCAGGTTCAATCACCAATTTGGTCTTTTTCATAGCGCACTTAGTCAACCAAAAATATGCAGCATCTTCGATATCCGCTTTTGTTTCTGGAGTTGGCTATGTGTAAAAACTTAACGGCTTCGCAGACCCTTCGTCATCTTTCCTTATTCGAAAACTGATACAAGCCATTAACAAAAGAAAATCTTATTATGTTCGTTGCCAATTGACAAACTTGTACTGGATAAGCTTACGGTTTCAATTATGCATATCATCTCAGACCATTTCAGGCATACCATGTATTTGCCCATGTTTACATTGGCGTTCCATGCCTTTCTCAAAATAGGATATAATACAGCACATGCAACAGCACATCAGAATGAAAATTTGATACAATTATCTCAAGTCACTTTTTCCCACAAGTGTCATACAATAACTTTTCAAGCCTTCAAACACGGCTCGGGACAACAATACATTTTTGCATGTTGCTGCCCCAAAAAAGATCATGCAACATGTCGGATAGCTCATTTACATGCATACCTTACCCTCAGGGGTAATACTCCAGGATAGCTTTTCATGAAACGAAAGTGGCAACTAGTTCCTTGAGTAGAATTTAGTACAGAACTTAGAAGAGCGCTTTGCTTTTGTGCCTCTAAATCTAACCATTTTAAGTCCCATAGTTTCTGAATTGGGGCCGCCACTGAGACTGCTAGACAAGGTTTCAGTGACGATCAAATAAGGGAATTTTGCCTCTGGAGATCAGATGCATTTAATAAATACATAAGGGTAGGCAAAAGGGTCTCAGCTTTGTAACACTTCATTCACTTTTTCTAAGATCGCCATTCTGCCGTGTGTATTACTGTCTCTTTCAGGTCTCGTGGGTTTCGCATACCTAGATCCCAGGTCATCGACCGTGCTTTGCTGGGATGGCATACACTTGACCCAAACTAATCTGTGTCTACCTGGCGTTTCTATCACAAGGAGCGTATGAGGGTACTCTAACAGCTCCGGAAGACCATCAGCGCATTCAGGAAGTACGCAGATCCGTTTTCAAGTTTCCTCACTATCCTTCATACATGCTGGATATATCTTTACTACCGGGGCGTATGAGGTTGCCCTACCGCCCCGGCAATACAGAATTTATCGGTTTAGTATTGATAAACATTGATATTTTCTTTTCTTTGATGCTGAACATTTTTATTTTTTGCCCAGACCACTTTTTTGTGGCTATCAGAAATGCAGCAAACTCTATTTGCAGTATTTCTGTCTATGGCTGTTGCAGCCTCAAAACATTTCTGTATTATACGGTAAAAATAGTTATGTTATGCTGTAAATATATAGCAGATATTTGGTTTAATACATTACATGAATGTTCAATATAAAGTTACAAAACTGGCCAGAATCATACGCAACATTTGTCTTTGTTTTAATGATGTATCCATACTTTGACTTTGTAATATTTACATGCTGATCTAGTGAATTCCGTCTTCCTTTTCAACTTTATCGATGTCGTAAAAGGTGTGCTTGTGCATGCATCTTTAAGTTTACAAACACGTTAGTTATGCAGAACCCTGTGTTTTCTTTCACTTTCTTTCTAACAATAACATGCATCCTTTTTCTACATACGTAATAACATATCACATAATCTGTTAATAATATTAGAATCTGGAGATAGATAAACTAGACCAGCATGATGTCAGATTTAAGTGATCAAACCATCTTAATCTCTATTCGAATTCGGTTTACTTAAAAGTAAGAAGAAACGAAAAGTATACAATAAGTTGGTAGAACATTTTGAAAAGACAATCATTTTTATGTTTCAAAGCTCTAAAGTTAGTTATCAGTGTGCTGGTGACGAATGGAATTAAACACAGGGCTTGCATGTAAATGGTTGAACGTAAAATAGTCACTATTTATAAGCCAGTAAAGATTGACAGCTTTCAAACTGAGACATGATAGCATTGAAAATTATACGAATAACGAATCTATAATTTTTTGAAAACGTGCAATAATTTATAAATTTTTGAATAAAAACATGACTATAAACTTGGCATTTTCACTATTGAACAGTTTTAGCTGGATCTGTTAGGGGATTTTTACATTCGAAAATCTAGGATGGTGAAATAGCTAGAGTGATTTCAAAATGTTCCGAGTGATTGCGCTTTATTGCCACATATTGGAATATTAATGCCTCTGCTGGCAACGTAGTCAGTGAAACCATGTATTATAATTCACATGTAAGTTCATTTTTAACATTATCTTCCTCCATTTTCATAGGTGCTGAGTCACGAACGATTTGAAATCGTGTTTTTAATAAGTAGAGTTTTGCGCATCTATGTTCATATTACATAGATTTGAGGATATGCCTCCAGAACACAGTTTAATTGAATCCTAATCAAGTCAGAATCTTTAATGCCAATTTTGTATCATATAGAAGTTCAAGAGAACCTTGGTGCGATTAAATATTTTAGCTACGATATCTATGTTGACATATTTACCTTTTGTTCTGAGCCAGGCATTAATTGTTTTGTTCAAATGTTATTAGTGGAAATATCTTGCAATCTGCTTGATGAAATAATAATACTAATTCTGTCAACATCATCATCATGATCAATACTCACTGGTGCAACACGTTTTCCCTAATGTACAAGGCAGTCAGATGCATTTACCGTCGAAACAGTCTCATCTGCTTAATGTCTGCATTTTTATTATTTGCTAACATAAAGTCTCCAGTAATTTAAATCACTCTTTCATACCTATAACCTTGGTACAAAATGCCCTAATTCTTCACAACCTGCTTAAAAATGTGATTTATTATTGTAACATATTATTCGAAGGGTTCAGCCTCTTTTTATAGCAAGTAAACATATCTTCTTCTGTGAAGTCCAAAGAAAAGAGTCCGATTCGTTCCAATAATGAAGACAATCTACATTACAAATTAACAGTAAAACTAAAGACTGGTTATTAGGCTTAATCCGTAAACTTCACTATTACATTCAATACTTTAGAAATCATATTTCGATATCATTCAAACGAAATTGTAAGAATTATAGAAGTCTAACAATGCACTAGTTATGAACTATATGGTTTGGGATCTTGCTAGAAATACTTTGAAACAAGACTCGGAGAGCTCACGAGGCACATCGGATGGAGAAGACAGAACAAATATCAATTCCAAAAAAAGAAACCAGCGCATCACCTTCGTGGTTACATTTCACCACAGTATCTCACATTGACATCACAACACTTTGAATAATTGGCACTTGATCGAATCATCGGAACCTCTGAACAATTTCAATTTACATTTGGTACGTGCTAAAAGAACGTCACTCAAAACTACAGAATTGGGTGCATGCTGTCGCAAATAGACGACTTTCCAAATTTGTAAACATATGCAACACATCATCTGGTATAGAACAGATTCACCACAGTAATTTGCTTAATGTCTATCAGACGTTAAGATGTCCAGCGTTATTAAAAAATTGCGCCACTCAATATTTTGGCGAAACCGTTGATTTGAGAACACGAAAGAATCCACACAAGAACCACTAATGCAAAAGAAATCAAAACTCGACAACCACTACAATACAACTGGGCATTCTGTATAGTCCCTCGAGATGTCACAGATTGAATATTACCTGCGGAGGACCATACAATAATTTACAGATGAATACATATACTATATAATACAGTAAAGAACTCATGTTCAGTCAACTATATTCTGAAATGCATAACCTTCCGAAGGCATTCCTTCCATCATACCTTACCAATTTAATCTTATCAAAATTCCACCTAGGCATTATACAATGAATATCAACATCAACATCAACAAGAGTAATAATAATAATAATAATAATAATAATAATAATTTCTGAGGATAATACAATTTGTTCTCGTGTTCAGTACATATCCCACTAAAACATCTTCTTTATATATTTTCTTTACTACATTCGCACATAACTTTAACGGGATATTATCTTATTAGTACTTGTAGATGGTATTGCATTTTCCCCTTTATAATTTCTGTCCTTTATCCGCTGCCTGAAAATTACCAATACAATTTTAGTACACTGTGAAATTTAAACGATCACTTCATCCTTGAGTTTTGTTGTTGAACCATATTAGTTTGACGACATCGCAGAATATACATGTAGTGTACATATTGTAAAAGAGCGTTCAATTATTTGTGTTTTACATCTTCATTCCTTTATTCAAACATTTTGCATTCCAGGATTCCTCTTTGAGTTTGCGTCTATAATTTGATTTATGGATATGATTTGTTGCTTCCTTAAGAAGAATACTCTGGTTGGGAAAGTGTTATCATTTTCTCTATGTATGTATGTATGCATGTATTTATGCATGTACGTATGTTTGTTTGTATGTGTGTGTGTGTGTGTCTGTGTATGTGTGTTTATGAATTTCTTGTACCTTACGCAAAATAAATTGTATTTAGTATGATGAAACGTTGTATGTTAAATAAATCCGTATTGACTTCGCATTGACATGAGAGCTAGCTACAGGGTCGCCGAGCAAGTGAATATCATCAGCTAGAATACCATATTCAGCACTAGTTTTTGCTTTTATGGTGGAACGGGGATGCAAATGGAAGTTTTCTTGAGATGGTGGTATTTCCAGGGAAAGCGGTGTGCGCTAAACGTATTTCAGTCACAGTAGGATATGAATTATACATGTTAAACCTGTATGAATATATTCTAACGCCTAGCAAATGCAACGCATAGTCGTAAATGGTCAGTGGATATAAGATTCCTCTTTGTTTTACGTATATTGGAAGCTTACATTATGTTATCATATACACCTTGATCTTTGTCAACGCTTTCCGCTTTGTCAAGAATAAAATGCCGGTTAGCTTAGCTTGGATACTCTACTTATGATTCAGTCAATCCCTTCTGTAGGGGTTTCTGTTAGCCTTAACAGATCACTGTCATCGGGTTGGGTTAAGTCTCCATTTGAGATATGCGAGAAAGCTTGCCAGTAGCTTCCCGTGGGTCGGTCGTTACTCCTGGGTTTTTATCCGGTTCTTCCTAAACCAAATATACTGGCCACCATGAATAACCCATCATGAGTTTGCATGGAGAATGATTAAAAATAAACAAGATGAAAATGGACTTAACCCCATAACAACCAACCAATCATCCCCACAGGAACTTGCTCTCATTGTCAAGACTGTGCAAAGGTTGGCACCATTCCATTTGTGTTGTAAGTAGTACAGATCTATGGTATATTCTCAGTCATGGAGAAAGGTCAAACACACAATATAAATGGAATATGCATGACACCTCCACTCATAAATAAAATGAAAGATTTATAAAATAATGATTTCTTTAACATTTTAGCATAATATACATCTGCTATAATGCAATTAAAACTTACATAAGAAAAGATTTTATTAATGACACAAAATATATCTAAAGCAATATAACAATTATATACACGGTAAAGAGGAGCTGCAATTCGATTATCTTTTCTGTTGATGTGTCCAATGCCAATGTTGGATTCGGGCAACATGAAATTCCATATAAAAAAAATCATTGATTTTGTTTTAAGTGGGATTGCAAATGAAAGTAGGAAATTGTGCAATCTTGAATTCACAGCCAAAGAAGGATTTGAACTGACATACACTTCAAAATGTAGCAAAGCCAATATCAAAGGCAAGCAATCCTTCTCGACTGTGCATGAATTCCCCTAGTGTTGGTCAAATTTGTTTTAGAAAAAAGAATATTGGATGATCCACAAAATTGTTTGTCTTCTTGAATCAGTACTCCACCAACCCCTATCTAACCTGTGACAATGTACATTTAAAAAAAAAAACTTCCTGAAATTTGAATTGAAGGAACTGCTTCACTCTTAATTATGACTTTTAAATTGCCTGACTAACGGAAAACTGCATTTCCTACTCACCAAAATGCTTATGGGTTTAGACAGATATTATGGAGAATTGTAAGCTAAACTGCCGATCATCCAAGTAGTTTCCTTTTACTTACAGGTACTAGGAATTCAGAGGTTGCCTTGACCTGGTTTAACTGTACCGTGTCCCATAATATGTCCTAAAATGATAATAAACTCACGGTAAAACGCACTTTTAAATACATTGTCGCGGCATTTGTGTTTCCAATTTTTCAGTCCTAATATGAAGATTCCTAACTCCATACTAATCTAACCCAAATCACTGTCATTCAACGTTCTGTTTCCACCAAATACTGAACTAAAACAGCATTTACTTTTTGCTTTGTTAAAGATGCGTTGGCTTCAGAAAGATCATAATAAATGTCGCTCTCTAACAGCTCGTATTGTTTTACAAAACTCTTGCCCTTCCTGGGAAAGCCATGAAACAAATTTCACTACATTAGATAACACACTGAAATCTTGCTGTTTTAGAAAATCAAGAATTTTTTTTTTCTCTAAGTCACAAGCGAGAATTTAAGATAAACTTTCAATATCGTAAATTAAACCTAAATAGTACTAACTGTCATTCCGCACGTTCAATAATATAGAATGTTCCGAATCAATTCCAATAATTTTCACAATATTACAATCCTGAATGTCCTTGAAAAAATTCATATTAATCTCCAAGACGTGTTTTAAATTAAAACATTAGTTCAAAAAGTCAACGAGCACTTTGTAATTCCATTAAATTAGTTAGCACATGATTCGTCTCAAATTGTAATTGAACACAACCAAAAATATGGATCATAGATTCACAAAGACTGATATGAAACAGGATTGAATACTTGCTTACTAAACGTTCTTATATTCAAACTTTCCCTTGACCTAAAGTAAAAACGAATTTTCCGGAAACTAATGAATTCTAATGAAAACATTATATTAATACTCAGAAAGGTCAGAGCTTCGACTTAAATTCTAGTAAACATCTTTACAAATATGAAAAATAACAAAGCCAAGGAGGTACAAAATTCTACCGTTAGTCGCGAACAAAGGGCAACTTAAATATAAACTAAATATTCATAAGACACATATTAATTGCATCATTAATAAATCTACCTTATTTATGTCACCATTACATCATAATATTTCTTATTTTTGGCAGCAGTGACTCTACGGTTCATCGTACTCTCAACGAAAACTTTGGACACCAAATTTAACACATATCTTGCACCTTGCGTTGAAGACTCAAAAGCAACATTTGCAGTGAAACAAAGATCATAGTTCATTAGATTATTCTTTCCAAACAACTGATGATAACAGATGCATATGAAAAATAGGAATGGACCGCTTATTGGTTGGAGCGTATGCATCGGATGCGGGAGGTCGCGGGATTGAACCACGGCCGAGTCATAACAAAAACTGATACAATTGTACTAGCAGCTGCCTCGCTTGGCACTTAGCAGTATGAGTTTAGTGTTATGACTGGTCTCCCTGGTGTCTGAATAATGCGACTGAGTGAGACTTGATGCCACATGTCTGCAGCATGGCGCCCAATTGCTATACATCGCGGTAAACTGTCACACAGCAGACATTGTAGCGATATGATTGATAAATTGTTAAAGCTACGTAAAAATACCCAAATCATGCGCGCACACACACACACACACACACACACACACACACATTAGGAATGATGATATGCTAGGGATTCAAAACACTATCTTCATTCTTTATATAACGAATATTAATAATTGTATTACCACAATATACCAATTGTTCAAACTGAAAAAAGAATCCCGTTGATTTATGCCAGAAATACGGTATAAGGCCGTTAGTGTTGTACATTGCTGAGCTTTTATTTTATCTTTTTATACAGAGTGTTCGAGGCTACAATGCGAATTTGATGTTGTAAAATATTGGGTAGATGAGATCCAGCCATTTATGCCAAGGTCTAAACAAACTGATTGTCCACTACTACTGGAATCAGTCAACTAGCAATTACACGCACACTCATTCAAAGAAAGAAGACAGGCAAACAGTGAATGTGTATAGCTTTGTGCCAATGTTCTTAATTGAAACAGTGTTTAATGCCTAGGACCTAGGTCGCTTGCCAGATTTATTACGCCAAAGAGATGTCATATTTATTATAGGTTATCTTATGATCAGATACATCTTGAAATTGAATCACCCAACGTATTTTATTAACACTTGGAAAGGAATTTATCTTAAAGCGCCAGTGGAAAACCCACACGGTACAAATTGTTATCTTTATGATCAGCACTTACAAAATACATAAATTATATGTACATCATTTAGGTGCTCGTTGCACTGCTCGGCATAGCATATGTTCAAGTCACCTTTACAGGATTGTGTCTACCTGTCTAGTCGGCCAATATATCTAATTCCTGACTGGTCTATAAGGTAAGTGACTGACACAACATAATCAAGTACACATATCATGCACGTAGTTTATGACAACAAGAAAGTAATGAAATTCACAGTAATCATCTCTTAAATCGCCAAAACATTCAACCATTTGAAAATTTAGTCAAAACGTGCTTTACTCAAATTACATTATTTTACATTAAGGAGCGTGCTTTACGTTAGCATTCTGTTCCTTCCAGCCGTACAAATTTAGGAAAGATTGTGCACATGTACCTTATCACAAGCAACTTATCACTGGTCAGCCATTGTGATTTACCTACTGTATTAGACTACACATTATTACTTACCATCTGTAATGGGCATCCATTGTAACATATAATCGGCATTAGCTCAGCAGTCTTGACCAATCAGTGACACCCCAACAGGCATTGTGGCTTGTTTCAACATCAAAGTTTCTTCATCATCAATGTTAAATTAACACTCTTTTTAGATGAAACTTGTAAAACTATTTACAAAAGACTAAAAAGTCAATACAAATGCTAAGCTCTACATAGTACATTAGGACACAAGTCAATAAATGTAAACTAAAGCAAGTGTGAATTTGACTTTCCGGCACATTGTCTACTTAAATCGGACTGTAGTCAAAATACTTGTATGGCATAATATGGTGGATTGGTCGGCATGATACGGATCGTGTTCCCAAATATATTGGTCATTTCGTCAAACTGCTACTCCAACTAGCTCTGTGATTCAAACCAACATGAGTAAATCTCCATTTTCGGTCAGAGTGAAGGTACACACACACACACACACATTCTTGTATTTGGTGGATATAGAGGACTGGTGTATGGAACCGCGTACCGAGGACATTTGTTCTGGCGATGTTAGAGCAAAATCAAATACTGTTTGAGGCAGTACATTAATAGGAAATGGTGATGTATCAAGGAGGGAACTGTATTATCAGTTCATAGGAATATGAAATTTAGCAAAGCAAGCGAGGACGCACACGTATACGCACATTTTCTGTATAATCCATACAAACTAAGGACGCACACTATTTGACAAAATCACGGAGACAGTGGACATTCGTACATTATGATCAACAAGGACATATTTGCACATCTAATCCAGTCTTAACAATTAGTACGACCGTTCAGGTGGCCTAGTGGTTTGAGCGCCCGCCTCGGATGCGGGAGGTTGCGGGTTAGAACCCAGGCAGAGCCATAACAAAGACATGAGAATGGTACTAACAGCTGCCTCGCTAGTCGCTCAGCATTAGGAGGTTAGTGTTATGACTTAATCGGCCTGGTGTAAAAATAATGTGACTGCGTGTGTCATCAGGCTACATGTATGTGGCGTAATGCCCCAATGATAGACATCACTATGAATTACCTCACTGCAGACAACGTAGCAATATGACTGAAAGATTGTTAAAGCTACGTTAAAATCAAATCTAAATCACATATTATTATTACGTAACTGTAACCTCTATAAGGGTTTCGACTATAACTGGTCTTTAGGGCAATTACATTATTTTTTGAATATATATCTTGTTGTTATTGACGGACTGATAAATATATTGATTTACTGATTGTCCTGCAATTAGACTTTGGTACGACATAACACGCTTCGGACTAATCCATCGCTTTGGAGATCATCTCGTAATAAATTTGGAGTATGCGCATTTGGCTGTAGCGCCCCGTTTTAAGGAATTCTTAGATTTGTGTGATTACTTGTTTGATTATTGGAACTCGATGCAATGGACACATTCCTTGGCCTAAATTACTAGCCATTGAGTAGGAGCAAATGTCAAGGATTGAAGTATTAGTGAGTTTCCATGACGCCATGGTTGACTTTTAGTGAATTCAGGTCAAAACCGCATGGGTGTCCCTGTCGTAATATAGTCCCTATTAAAACCTAATGGTGTACATTGGTTGTGTGACTGCAGTGGCAGTATTTACGGCAGAAGACCGGTAAATTACACACAAGAATAAACAAGAAGGGACTCGGAAGATACCGTTTATGTCGCCATGGTGGCAAATGTGCCTTGAAACCCTGAATTGACTGGCCTAAGGTGGCGCAGGAAAAATAGTTCCCCGTGTTAGATGATAGTTGTATAGTTTCAACGGAATGAACTGCTGACGGTACGGAAAGTTGAGGAAGAGAAACCATGCAGATGTGCGGTTGATATATATTTGGCAAATTTTGAGATCTGTGTTCTTACATTGATTAGCGAAAAATTTATGTACAGAATGGACACGTCGGGATTTCTAATTTATAACCGAAGTTGTAGAGAAGTCTTTGGAAATTTGGGGTAAACTTATGACTTCTAATATAATCGTGCTACGGATTGATACTGCTCGGTCAAGCAAATACCCCCGGATTATAGCAGTACTATTTGGCTGGATTAGATCATTTATGGCAGGAAACTCGCCTTCTTGGCAATGACTATTCGCTTTTTGACAAAATATAGTAATATCTTTATGCATAATACGCGTACGAATCTCCTCTCTTTCTCTCTCTCTCTCTCTCTCTCGGGCATGTGCAGATATAAAGTTGAAAATAAGAATGAATGTTTGTGTTAGCCATTTTGTGTATTTCACGGAGACTTTTTATTTTTCAAGTAACTTTGGTTGAATAAATCGATTATCCATACAACATTATTTCTGTTGTAACCTGTATAATGTTTTATCTCAACCTCAAGACAAAGAATAATGATAGACTAAAACATCGACAACAACAATAACAACAAAAACTTATCTATGTTAACTGAATCGAAATCTCTTAAAATACTTTAAAGTTCCGTAATTGCAGAGGCGAAGAACAAAGTTCTATGAGAGTAAATGCATGCATACATTTAGTGGATGGGGATACTTGTCTAATACCTTTTTACAAACAGTTTATTCTGAGATTTTTGTTTGTTTTGGAGCCATGAATGAACAAGAATATACGTTAATGGTACAACACTCTCTTGGTTCACATTCAGAATCATTTAGTTTATACATTTGCTAATTCAGTGTATCACGTAAAGGTGTTTTGTATCGCTGATTGGAAGCTTTAAACAGTTTTTGTTCCGCGTCGCCTTCTGTATTAAACATACTGAATAAAAGGCTAAACGAGTAAGAATATTACATTTTAATGCAGCTCTAAGTAAATGTCCTGTTAAGTTATAAATACAAGTTCGTCCTGTAGAACATATTGAGCGTTTTGGCTATCATTAAAAACCTCTTTAAATTTGGGAAAGCAATATAGATTGACGTCTTGTATTTATATGTTGTGTGTTGTTTTAATAAGATTTCGTTTACAACAGAAATAGCGATACAATAATTCATGATATGTTCAGCAAAGTCATCCAATCACCAACGGAACCAAGTAAATACATTTAAAAGAACATTTAATGCATTCAACAGTGTATGGTTGCGTGCGCGTTTAGTCGCAGGTCTTAAGAGCGTGATAATGAAAAACATATTCCTGTAATTAAATGTTTCATTTTGGGACTGATCATCTTGATGATAAATGTTTGACCTCTGTATAATACATTTATCTTTCTATATATTTACTAAAGTTCTGTGCATGTAACTTCCAAATTCGGTTAGTGGTAATTCAATTAAATCGTGACGGGATTTGTTTTTACCTGAATCACACATGTTATATCCTGTTTGAATACTAAATAGGCAAATTATGAAAAAGGGGAGGATATAGCTCATTTGATAATCACAAAATAAATTTTGCATATCAAGGATGTCTTTTCAATATCTTAACGTGTGTAAAATCTCGCCGCACACAGGACGTTTTAACCTTACAGATGGGTCGGATAATTATCAGTTTCATTCCAACTCTACAATGAATTCATGCGTATTTCAAATAGCATTTTGATGCACTTATTTTGTACATGTCATAGATTAAACGTGTGTGGTATGAATGTCCTGAGTTTCCCAACACTATTGTATCACATGTATGAAATATTAATACAAATACCAGGGACTTTTATATGCACCAGCTTATCCTCTTATAATTTAGCTTAGTAGTTTGTATCGGATGCTTGGATCTAAAGGGAGATAATACGTTTTTGCAACGTGTAATTTGATAGTGGAGATCTCTCTACAAGTTTTCCACCGGGCATGTATCACCAACTTAGGAGGATAGATACACTCCAAAATCGCGAACAAGTACCATGCGTGTAAACGGGGACCTTCCAACTAATCATGATTTTACGTTATTCTAGGCTAAAATAGTTGGGAGAAGCAAGATTTAACCATTTTACCAACCGACGTCCTCAGTAGGAGGTGTGTCCTCGGTACGTTGGTGTGTAATCTTATTAATGTCCTCGGTTTACACCAAATATAAGCGCGCGCGCACACACACACACACACACACATATATATAATGAGGCACACTTTCCTAAAAGCGCATGATGGCATAATGTTCTTGATGTCATCATCACATCATCCATTACTCCAGATAGTTATGCAATGCTATGAATAAACCAACACAACTAAATTAAAGTAATGAAACAGTCTGAATAGCTACAGTCTCAAATTACCAAGCTGTGGATCACATTCCCTAAGTAAAAATGTTTCAAAATGTGGTTATGTTTATTTGAAAATACACCAATTGTATCAACATACTATACAACCTGGAAACTAAGTACATCCTGAAAACAAGGATAGTATACGGGGGAAACTCACGCGGACCATATATTATTTTGGTATGAAAAGTACGCTTATGTACTGTATGCTTTTAAAGAAATCCAATGAACAATGAAAAACTATGCTCTTATTTCAACTACCTTGTTGCCTATTAAGCGTTAAGCGAGACTTTGTACTTTTTGCTTTGTTCATATTATATATTTTTCTTTTTGCTATCTTTATTTATTCTGTGATTTCCTTCCTAATGTCAAATGTATTTAAATTTGATTAATGACGTTAGCTTAACACAATACATTTGTTTGCATTATGAAATATTGCACTATCTGAAGATGCATACAGAACATAAATGAAAATGAACTTCACTTTCGTCCAAAGTATTCATATAGATTTGTTATCAAGACTTTACTCTATATGAGAATAACGACTGATAGCTCTAAAAAGTGGTGATTTTGGGGATGGTTGCCTGTAAAGTCTTAAATAATATATGTCTTCCTTATTTTCTGTTTATTTAGTTTTTCATATGTATGCCTAATTATCCGGCAACATGCATTTCCTCCAAATGTAATATGAATACATACATTTGTTGCTTATGTATATGTGCCTAAGATTAGGACTTAAGACTTGCAAATTTAACAAAGTAAATCAAAAAGTGTCCTAAATCCATGTGTAAACTTATTAATGAAGTTTGAATTATATCAAAGCGATAAAACCAGCATTGGTGCATACACGAAAATAAAATGTAAGCTTAATAACGCTAAAACAAAGCCTCTGACTTTACCGAGAGCTTCTTTTATTGGGTTATTTTATTTTATTACTTTATTTTTGTCGTTAGTGTTTTTTAAATTTGTGTGTGTGTGTTGTCGTTTACCCACCGGGCGTTTCATTGAGGTCGCACCATCTCTGCTGCTATAATTAAATCATTATTATATCAATAATGGCATCAGCTATGGAGTCTTAAAAGATATTAGAAGCAATCAAAAAGTTTTTGTCTGTTCGTGATTCTCTTAGAAAAAAAAACTTCAAGAATGTCAAGAATCACACGTTGAATTTACAGAAGATACAGAAAGGTTATTGAAACCTATCTATCTATATATCTATCTATCTATCTATCTATCTATCTATCTATCTATCTATCTATCTATATATATATATATATATATATATATATATATATATATATATATATAACTTTATTTATATCTATCTATCTATATATCAATCTACATATCCATCTATCTATCTATATATCTATATATTTATCTATGAATCAATCAATCAATTTATCTATCAGTCGATCTATCTATCTATCTATCTATCTATCTATCTATCTATCTATCATGAATGTGATATCTAGATAATCTTCAACGTATTTTATTTTGACCCCCATAGTTCTATATTGTCGCCCTCTATATTGAATACAACGTCCATAATTAATTTTTACATTTTTACTCCAACCCCTGTTTTATTCTGTCCCTACCCCCACCCCACCCCCACCCCCGCCTAGCGCTTGCCAAATGATATCCAGAACACTCGTACCAACACGGTATTTTACATATGGGTTGTCACTATATGTGCTCGTGTCATTATTTATATAATAGTACGGGATAATCTTCAATCAGGAAAATAACTTGCCTTTATATGTAATGATGAGCCGGTTGAGTGTAGTGAAACAATTTCGCAGAAATACTGTCAGCTAACTTGAATCAAGGTCCGAACTCCAGGATCAAAAGTTCCCCAAGAAAACTTCCGAGATCGGATTTAATCGTTACAAACTGAGAGAGAGATTGTAAGATTGGCTGTGATTAAGCCAGCATTGGTCTCGAGGTTTGATTTGTTAGTTACCGATAACTAAAGATGCCTACCATATGATCTATAGCTATATGATTATGTAAAGATTGCTAAGAAGGAGTTTAGGCACCATGGTGCAACTCATGTTGGTCAATTTTCCGGAGAGATCACAACGGCATTTTGCTACAATGAATACAAAATTGGCATGGGTGATTATCGATCGTCTGGTGAGTGATGAAAACTATTTATTTGGATTTAAAGTTATGCTAATGGTGGCACGTGGATTATCCTGGATAAACTCGACTCCGTTAAACAATCCCGTGAAAAGCGTGTTGTTACCTTGGAAAAATTTTAACCCTGGAATTCTGACAGGAATTAACCGACCATATATGAAAAGTCATCTCCTGTAACAGCGAACACCGCTGCCGCTGCAGCGGACAGTGGTATCTTAAATTGTGTAGCTCATCGAGCAATAAAACATTCTATAAAATCAACACTATGAAATGGAATAACATAACTACGAAGCAGAAGAATAATGGGCAGAGCGTGTTAGAAAGAATAAAGCCAGCATAGATGACACCGCAGTATTGAAAAAAAATTCCCAAAGTGGTAAAAACAATAACCTACATGTGTTGGCACAATTCCGGCAACTACAAAACAAAAGGGGCCAAAGTAGTAAGAATTGACCACAACGCACAAGCATGGACTGCGAACATAACGAAATGTTGTTACCACGGTAACATTTTTGAGTAATTTATAATGTTAGTAAAAACGATCCAGTTTCAGTCTGGCTGCGTCAGAGTGATCCATAATTGGAATTGAGATCCAGGTTTACGGAATATTTGTTGCCATCGGGTAAAGTTTATAGCGATCAGATGAAACAGATTAAAATATACCGACGACATAAATGTCGTAGCTGAGTTGGTAAATAATTATTTTACAATTTTGTCTGCAGTTGTTCGTTTCACCCGATATAACACGTCATGTCGACCAACACCAATGTAACTGATTGAGGATATAGCGCCTGCATGTATTGCATTAGGACACGGAATCCCTTGCGACATAAAATACAATCCTAATGATATAATTTCTGTTTATATGTTAGCGTATCACCCCACTAAGTTTTGTTGGAGTAGATTAATGTGAGCCATATTTGTCACGGTTTATTCATCCCACACACGAAATGACCAGAGTTGCAATAAATGGTCCACTATCGCTGGATTTCTATGGAAATCCACTTGATCTATCTGGATTTGCCGAGACTGAAAAATTTAAGTTTGCGGCACACATTCATCGGGCTATTCCTGCTTGGTTTGGTCGTCGTTGCAATAAACCAGATCCGGAGATAAATATCTCAGATTGGTGCGCACAAAATGAACGTGGCTGGACTCCAACAGTGTTATTGTGATTTACGTCTGATAAGGGATATTGACATCTCTGACAGTGAGTACGGCGATAATTTTATATTGGCCACAAAGAGGACTGGCGGCCAGTTGATGACAGTATATCGCTTGCAAAAGATATGAGCCGAAAAAGTATTGGCAAATTTTCCATTGGTTCATCATCTGATAAGAAGTGCCTTGCACAAGGTTAATTACGGACCAAGCACAACTTGATTGTATGATTGCAGATAAAGCAGCAAAAGGTGTATTAGCCACAAGGGAGCTTGCAAACCTACCAGATGGAACTGCGATGGTAGTCATTCTTTACTACGACAGCGATTTACCCCAGTTTACTCATCTTAGATCTTCCATGCTTGGATTCAAATCAATAAACCTGTTATCGACGATCAACAAATTGTCAAATGACTCTATAAGAGTTGCCACGGACTCACTTTATATAAGTAAATTTACAATAGATCTTTTAACAATAATCTAATCGTGCATATTGTCTGCGATTCTACTCGTTGTTTTCACTGGAGAATAAATAATTGAGCAAATACGTAATTGTTCTGAATATGCAGATTATATACCTCTTGGCGATAGCTTCATACTGGCCACATGAAAACGGCCTGGCTGCCAGTGGATGACAACATACCATTTGCAAAAGATATGATCCAAAATATTATCAGCAAGTTTACCCGTGGTTCCTCTTTTATAACAAGTGCCGTTGCACAAGGTTGAATTCCTTGAGGACATCATAACATCGCTGATCGTCTACAGATGGCGCTAATAAATAACCTTTGTCCCATTTGAGCCATCTCATTAACAGGTTGAACAACATATAAGCTTTACTATACCCAGATGGGACATAATGGCGCGAATATAATTTGGTAACGCCGGATGATGCTTGACAGGTGCTTGGTCTTGTGTAAGAGGAAAGTCAACCACGTTCATATTATAGCAATATTTATAATTTACAATCATGACTGTATATCATATTCGATGCAAGGCGGGCACGGATAATATTAGATTAAGAGAAACAACGACGAAACACTAACAGGCGAGCACTTACAGGCAAATATGTATAATGCGGTACAAACAAATATTTATGAGCGTTCCTATTGGGCAAAGCCGGGGCGGTGATATTGCTGAGGCATCCTGGAGATTACCAGGACGCACTAGGCTAAATCCCGTGATGAAAAACATTTTCCGGAACCCGATTTGATATCAGACTTGACGTGAAAAATCAACCAAAAGTTGGCGACTTTCCAGTAAACGAGATTGATCAAACATGCCATGCTCATTACGTCTCGTATAAAAATAAAGATCTGCAACAACGACACATCACTGATGTCAAGTTGATTCACAAGTTGTAGTTGATACAAAATAGAAATGTGAGGTAGTCACTTGCAAAACTGGTTGATACGATCGGCTACGATTGTTTACACTTGCGATTGCAATGGGCAATTAATTATCTGGTAATTAGTAATGGAGTCGATTTGTTATAAACCAAGAGGATACTGGAAAGTTACAAGAACTATTAGCAAACTCGCCGATGCGGCACATGTCGCGCATGTTGTTGCTGCAGAATATTTGTCCTAACAGGCAATATGGCAAATTTAACTACCACCAGCTAAAACAATTCACCATGGATGGTTTATATCATCACTCCCTACGAAGGTCATCAGGCATATATCATGCTTTTAACCCATACTATTATTGGCACATCTGGCAAAAGATATAATAGCACATACAAATGCCTGTTGACAGTCGTCGACGTTGCAAGTAGATACATCATCGACCAAAGTCACAGCCGCCTTTGAACGAATTATCTCCGTGGACTTTTGTGGTGGCCACAGTTGCTATAGGTTGATTCTGGCAAAGAATTTCTAGGCGCAGTATCATCACTGATCCAACAACATAATCTAACAATCAGACGTGGACACGCCGCAATACATTGTGATCGGACGATCGTTGAACGATTTAATTAAACACTTCGTGAGCGATTATTTGGACATAAGTAAGCCCAGGAAGTAATGATGAAGGATAGATCTCGCGAATGGGTTGCAATACTACCAAGCGTAATAGCCGCGTTAAACTACGAAGTCTCACGTGAAATTGCTATGAAACCCATCTATGCGATCGCAAAGATACACATCCAAGTTAAGCGGTGCGACTCGACAGCGAGTCACTCACATAATCCATTGTTGGGCAGCAAAAATAAGTCAGATATTTATAGGAAACTGGTGAACTTGAATGTCGTAAAAGAAGAACAGCTGATTTTAGCTGGAGCGTAACCACATATACAATTTATAACCTGTTAAGATTTATGGGCAGGCCTGCAATCTACAGACTAGATTCGGTGGATCCTCAGCGTGGATTTGTCCGTAAAAAGTTACAAATAATTCCTGAAAATTCACAATTACAGCCAGCATGGATTCGCTAGCAAAGGGTACTAGTTTCTCTACGTCGTTTGCATTCAAAACATGTTAGCGGAACATTTTCAGGTGGATGGCCCCAACTGCTATTACTTCCGTACCCGATGTATTGTCGCGGGTCATTAGGAAAATAGCGCCACAGCATTATAGGTGTTACAGCATGCACAATGATTAGTTTGTCGTTGTTTCAGGGTCATGGTAAATTCAACATCAATTCAAATTCTCGTTTATGCCCTTTGTCATCTCGCTGATAGCGAGTTAATATGTCTTTACCGTTTGTGAATGATAAATCAGTTATCCTCAATATCTTTTTACTCTCGCCGAATATCACGTGGTGATTCGCCTACTGTTTATATAAATGCTAGGATCGATGTTTCTCTTTTGAGATCTCATTTTTTAAGACTTCGATGTTATATACGGACCTTAGTAACGGCACTGGCGATCCTAAGGTCGGTTCACCATATAAGGCTCAGATTGCCTTTTCACGCCCCATCTGCCGTATAATTGATACAAAGCTCAGACTGGCCTTTGGCAATTAAGAGATTAACATTTTTCGTAGGCAAAAATTGTTGATGCGGACCCTAAATGACCCAGTTAGGTCGGTCCCTAAAAACGGTCAGTTCAATCGCGCCCGCTTCGGCTTTTCCTGACCTGTTAATGTCTCGCGTATTTGACGTGAAGGCACTGATATGTATCTGATGTAAGTCGCATTTCCATCTGTTTTCCGCTATTACACCTGGGCTTCTTCGCTATACCTTTTGGGCGGTCTCAGTATTAAAGTCCACCAAGTGTAACCTGTTTCCAATTACGTCCTCAGACTTCTAATGCTGCCCCTTAACTTCACACTACATACCATATTTCTGACATAGTTGGAATGTGCACTGCACGTGCACATTTTAATTAGGCTAGTAATACAATTGAACATGTTCAGTTCAAATAAATTGAGAGTCAAAAACCTTAAGTGTTTGAGTTATCACAAAATGTGTTTTCATTCGTATGTATGGAATATAAGGATAAAATTCGGCCACAATTAATGCAGTTAGGTCAAGGGTTTACTCCTAATATTATAGCTGATGCCTTCTGTGTACTTTAAAGGTAGGCAATAAAGAAATATTGCTTTATCATACGTTTATTCTGGCTGTAATATAATAAATCTTCAAACTTGATAATGTATTTCGACAACCGCACACAATTTTAAGTGCATGAAGTGACCACAAAAATCTGTTCATATCTTACCAATTCTCTTCTTTATAGTTTTAAATTAACTAAAATAGAAATTATGAAGATCTAATAGTGAATATATTTTCCAAAGAACTTGGTGGGTTGGAAAAGATAACTTTCTAAACAAACTATGGTACGGTGAAAACAAAGATAATTTTATTGTCGCTAGCAAAGCCCTCTGGAATGTGTTGCTAATCAAGATTAGGACACAACCGGTAGTCTTACTCCATATGCATTCTCAAACAAATACTAAATACCTACACCGAATAATACCGTTATGATAATTAGATTTGCCGAATATTAAAGTTTACTTAGTTATATATTTATCCTGCTTTTTTCTCGGAATTGTTTGCCATCATATCTGAATCATACACATTTATAGTAAAAAGTTCAGAAAGGCGCGAACAATAGACAAGAACTTTATTCACCTACAAATAATTGTTTTCTCAGTCCTGTTTAGGTGATGAAATTTGACTAATCATACTTGTAATTAGGTTTTATTCCATGCGGCTAAAACAAATGTCAAAAGGTGATAACGTATCAGAACATTGTCTGTATTATGATCGCCAACCTTTTTATTTGAAGTAAGTGTTCCTGAATTTGAAATGTGTTTAAAGTGTCAATTTATATGAATATATGACCTCTTTTTGATTAATGAAAGTATTATAGTAGTAATAAAATTATAATTATTAACAATTTTAACCTATTTTAACAATTTTCGTTTTACAAGTATGCGATGGCCTTTATATTAAAGAACAAACTGACAGAACGAAAATCAAATTTGCACGGTAGATCACTTTAATGAAAGATCAAATTTCATGCATTCCTTAAAAAGTCAGGATACCATATCACCGATATTATTTGCTTCAGCACAATTTTCACTAATTTTTCTGCCTGTACTTGAAAAACGTTTCTCAAAATTATCATTTTCTTGCTATTTTAGTAGCATTTTTTAAATGTAAGTTTGCTTTGCTCCGTCCGAATTGCTGACCACAATACACAAATGTGCTTAAGGCAAACTTTGCTTTTGTTTTCTTTGTATTTATGTCTGAAATAAATATTAGCTAATAATACAGTTAGTTCTGAGAATAAAACGCTGATTTGTAATGCGAGTGGAGAGTCATATATCACAAATTTTTGGTTGTCTAATGAAGAATTGTGTATGCTGCATACATGTTTGCCGCAGTTTGTGATGATAAAATCCATTTTCCTTGAGATAATTCTGGTGTCCTTTGTTTGCACATTCTGCAATTAGCTTTTGCAGAGGGCTTTTCTAAGCAACAAAAACATTTTAATATGATTTAAGTTTAAGAGAACTATCACATTTGCAGCTGTTATCCATTAATTTATTCTTCTTGCAATAGTCATTAAATATACACATAATCATTCATCAACATTGCAATTGGAAATAAAGTTGCTTGTACTATGTATTACGATAAATCTTGCTTGATCTCGCCACTGATACGAACAATACATTTTACATTTCTGAGTTAATGAGCAAATCAGAACATTTCTGCCAAACACAGTTACTTATCTATCTACAAGAGGTCACTTTAATTGGTGTGTAGGAGCTAATACTGTTGATGGGAATTTTGTTGGTGCACAATCATGCGAAACAAGGACCTGTTATCAGAGGCAGTCAGGATAAAAAAAACAGTATATCGTTTTGCTTGTAGCTTGCGATGATGGAATATGATTAGCAAATTTGTAAGTAACAGTATACATCTTGAACAAATAGGTAAACATATAGGTAAGTAATGAATAAATAAATAAATTTATTAACAAATAAATAAGTCAACAAATAAATGCATACATAAATAATAAGTAAATAAATAAGAAGTGCAGATATAGTGGTCAAGGCAGCGGGACCATAATAACGTGTATGCCTATTAGATTCCCAACATAGGATCTGCTCAAATCGTTATCAAAAAGTGTCCATAAGCAAGGTATTTTAATTTTAGTTCCTTAGCTCGATATAACATTTAAAATGCCATGGAACCCAACGTAACCTATACTTATATTGCCGAAATTAAGTGTCAAATAGAAGCCATATTTCCATTACTGCCAACCGCAATAATACATTTGTATAGTTGCTTTTGCACAAACTGTATGACTGACATTGATTCAAGTTTTTCAAAGAAGGAAGAAGAGAAGAAATTAGAAAACGATTTTCCATCCTCACCTAATATTTGTTTCGATTGTTGTTCTTTTTTCTGCGCCTAGCGTCCCTTCTTTAATACATAATATACGATAGTAAAACGCTAAGCAGTACACACCTCCCTTACAAAAACTATACTGAAAATTTGTTAAGGTTATATAGGAATTTAGAAACTTTTGGTATCACTGAATGTTTTTAGCTTTGGAAATAAATGCTTAAACAAGTTAATGAAGTAAATGAATAGCAAAAGGGGCAAACCACATATCAATCAATGGGTGAACAAACACAAGATAAATAAATATTTGCCTGAGCCACCGCGATGAAAAGATTGTCTAACAAGATATGGTATAGTTATTCGCTTGATGCCATTTAAATATGAGCCATTCAACTAGTTCTGTTTTTAATATTTCCGAGAATTTACACACTGCATGAACATTTCTAAAGAAAGACATCTAACATTTGTGAGGAAATGCAAAATTGGTTCAATAACTCCAACTGATAGGAAATCATCAATAATACAGTTGCTCCTTCCTTTCATATGGTCATTTAATTGTCTCCATCTAATCTGCACCTATATCAAGACTTGAAGAGACATGGAAATTTAATGTACTAGTTTTTACACGCCGGATATATTAAGTGGTGTGTTTTTCTTTTTCCTCTCTGCTACAAACGGGTATTTGTTGAGATGCACTAACATGCCATATCTTTGAGTCTTTTACAGCATCGCCTTTCTATTGACATTTATTTTCCTCAATTGTCCAAAACAGGAAGGTCATAAGTGATCTGGATGACCACCACTACATTCCCATTTTAGTTCGTGACTCACGGTGCCATGACATTGCTTTGTTCACCGTTCCAATAAACTTCACAGTGATACTCTTCTTATCTTACGGTCTCGACCTCCCGAAATCAATGTACGACTTACAAGTCCTTCTCCTTCCTAACATGGGGTACCGGAGGAAATAACCAACATATCTACCAAATCCGTGTTGCGTAAATAGTAGAAGGAATCGGCGGATTGTGCTTCTTTTTTTTTGTTGAAAATATTAAGTTTCCATTTGATAGTCCAAAGTTAAACTTTGTACTATAATTGTTTTCTTTCTAGACGTCTTTGTTAAGCTTTTCATATAATGTCATGGATATATCTCAGACTTCACTACTCAAGTTTTAAGAATATCAACCTGTACTTTGACTTTTGTCATCTCGATGTGAATGGTTTAAATATATCGAGGCACTAAATTATGAAGCCTGGAAATAGCCAAATCATATATGAATGTTGAATGTGTGTTTTTGGCTTGCAGCAATATATTGGTTTCAAAGGTTCCATTAGCTATAGACTGCTGCTACATTTACCGAAAGTTGTGAATAAAATAGCAAATAAAAATGCATTGTTTCATTTACTTAATAGTATGTACAGCAATAACAGAGATTGCTCATAAAAAACTTATAAACAGTCTGAACTACAGAATAGTATAGTGATTATAACTGTATAACGCCACATATTATAATCTGATATCAGAAGTGTGAAACGGATATATATATATATATATATATATATATATATATATATATATATATATATATATATATATATAATATGAAATTTGGATTGATTATTATCACTAGTGGTACACACAAAGTGTGCAAATTCATGGTCTAAGATGCAATTATAATTTTACCAAACTAAACTAGTATCGGTAATTATAAATACATTTAGCGAACAATGGTTTGCAAAAATGAAGACATCAGGTCTATTGCAATTATTTTCTGGTAATGAGTAATGGTGTCAAATAATTTTTCCCTGGCTGCCTCTGTCACTGCCAGTCTATATGTCTTTCTATCTCTCTCTCCAAGTCTCTCTCTCACTCCCTCTCATTTCTGACGAATATCCAGCATTTCTCAATATTTCTTGCACCTTACATTCGCCTTAAATTCCTCAGGTGCTGATATGTCTGTGATGCAAAGAACACTACTACGTTTGGCCCCCTGTTTTATACAATTTGGTCGATCTGAAAGCTGCCAAACTTTTACTGGACATTTTTCCACTATGATCTGGCCTCTAATACTAAAACATATATACTCACATATACATGCAAACTGTACATCCTATTACTAAAACAGTTGCAAAAGCACTACGATAGTACACAGTTAGTCTAGTGGTACCATTTAAAAAATTTAATTTTAGAGAGTGGTAGGGTGGTTGCACATTCTAGCAGTTGAGAGTATTACTAGTTGTAAGTGTCTGTGTTCCTTTATAAGCTTACAATATTATACGTCTAATGAAATTAGTACAGTGTATTGTTTCTCAAATTTTGACTAAGATACCAAAACTGTTTTGTCAATCTACTATATTCTTTGGCAGCAATACAGTAAATATTTAAATCGCATAATGTTCTTCGACCACCGTATTCACTTTCATATACGTCAAGTGACCTTAAAAATCACGCTAATCCTACTAAAATGTATTTCATAAGATCCTGTCTAAAACGCAAACAGTCATTTAGAAGAAATGATGAATCGCTAATATTATATACATTTTGCAAAGTTTGGTTCATAATAAAGATAAATATCTTTTCGACTGGCAGTGCCTTCTGGAATTGTTTGCTAATAAAAATTAGGAAATAATAATCATTATGTGTAGACAGTAAATACTAAGAAGCCATATAAATCTCGTACTAATAAGAATATGTGTATTGTGCATTCAAAGGTATATTTAAATTAGTTAGATGGTTGTCATCTTTGTTGTTTTTCTTCCTAATAATACGGTTGTATCAAACACCTTTATAATATAGATTGTTTGCAAGGCATACATATTATATGCTCCAGCAGTTTATGCACCTACCGGTAATTTTGATTTCCAAGTTATTTTAGGTATTTTTTTTTTAAGAAACTAAAACAAATATTTAGTTTCTGTTCATTCCGCCACCATTGATTATCCAAATATAATAAGGTATGTCCTCCCTGTATGTATGATAAAGCGAAATCGGCACTGAGCATATGTACTGAAAGCATACAATGATAAGGGCACGTTAAATCTCCCTTGACCTGCCTCATGTGTAAAGGGAGAGTAGATTTATTTAGAAACAGAAATACATGCTCACTGAATGTTCAGTTGAATAGATAATCTAATCCCTTGAAAGTCTTCTAGTTGATGAACTTTCAAGATACTAATATATTGTATAATGACCACGATAATTCCTTTGGACAGCTGGACACGGGAGTGCATGGTGATGAAAAGATGTTGCGAACGTAATGATTGCATAGCCTGAATTCGACAACAATCAATGCAATGGATTTAATTTCTAGGCCATCAGTAAAAATGTTGATGTAAAAAAGTAGAAGGACTTCAAACGTCATTGGCCTTTTTTCGAAGACGATTTGTCGGGGTACAAAGGATGAAAAAGCAATGCATACGGCTTCTATAAGTCGAAGTAAGAAAAATAGCTATGAATAGGTTTGTGACACATTTTATATACAACTGTTATCAATGTTTAATTGTGCCATGGATGAATTTAGGTTGGGGTGGTCGAATGAAAACGGATGAATATTATTTAGTTATGATTCTAAACTTTTTTGGCAAACTTCTATCGAAAAATTGGGATTTAGTGATTATTGGACAATATATTAGCTTGATTTTCATTCAAACTTAACGGCCATTATTGATTAAAAAAGCTACCACCACGTATTTCTTAACTCTTTCCTTTCAATGGGGCAGTCAACGGCTTCTTGTTTTGATTACTCTTTAGGCTAACCCTGCAGTGATTTCGAATAATTTAGGCTATATTAATTCTTCTCTTAACTCCTTTGTTTCAACGGTGCAGTCAATGGCTTCTTGTTTGGATTATTCTTTAATCTCTCTCTGCAAGATTACCATGACATAATGACGTCCTACCTTTAGCCCTTCATCTTTTATACTACAACGGTAAGATGGAGCAACTCCATATTTTGACTTTCATTATCTGCCTCCATTTGTTAAGATGATGGATGCGTGAACAGGAGGCTCTTAATTCAATTCCAACCGTCGATTCAACCTACATCGCTAAAAATGGTGTTTTCGTTCGCAAGGCACTTTACTCTGCATATTATAGCCCCCTTTCCCTCCACAGAAAATGAATTAAAAAAATAATGTTATATCACTTTGTGGTTCCGTACAATATATTTACATATGGACCACAAACCTTGACCATATTCTGTGGATTGATTGCACATACAATAAGAAGAAACGAATGGCGTGAAATTATAGCCCATATTAAGCCATTATCTGTTGAGGTCCAGAGGTCACCTGTGGTTTTTTCAGCACATTATATTTTCATTCTCTTAAATATAAAATTTCATTTGTTTTGCAAAGAAAACGTAAAAGCATGCAGAATTTAGGACGACATTTTTGCTTTATTCCTGTGTTAATGTCAATGTTTTTGTTCTTTTATGAATCCTTTTAGATTGTTTGTTTTCTTTGGTTTTTGCATGCATGCATACATACATATATTATTATTATTATTATTATTATTATTACATAGGACACTAATTTGACTTCATCTCAGAGTTTAACAGGAAAATGGAAAAGAAAGAGAAATCTAGAGATACAGACGTCAGAGAGGCATATCCAATAGGCAAGTTGCAAAGAGAGAGAGAGAGAGAGAGAGAGAGAGAGAGAAACGGAAAAGGAGACTAAGACAGAAAGAAAGAATTCCTTAATTTCTTATGTTTGGTGTGGGTGAAAATGTTTTTCGCTCACAATATGTCATATATTTACATTATGTTTGCAAGAATATTCTCAGACATGGTATATTCTAACTAGCAAGAACATGAATTCTACTCCTTTAGACGATGCAGTAGCTATAACATTCTCGCCAAATAGTTGCATGTATGCTCCTGCCATAACTCACGAGAACAAGAATAAACACGAAAGTCAGAAAACGGTAACGTATTTGTTACATCATGAATACTTAAAGTTTCAATGGCTAGAAATGCATTCACGTTTATACATTTTGCGAGTGTAAAGGGTAAATTATTGCCGAGGTATTGTTTTGTTTCATTGCCTTAATTCAATTTTCAAGGATAATGTCTCAATCGTTGATGATATATATAAAGCGCCATTCTCGATTGTTTCCATGTTAAGGTCCTGTGGTTATGAGTCCCGAATCATTAAATTATCATTTGTGAAAACATTGGTCACACATATTGTTCATGTCCTGCCACTGTATATATGCTTTAAGAGCGTGGATGTGAATACCTTTTCGGTTTTGGTGCAATGTCTACGTCCCTCTAAATGGTAAACAAGCGTAGAATATGTGCTGATCGCCGCTGTGAATTTGCTGTTTAGTTCTACCCAAGTATATTTTGATGAGTTTTTGGATAGTGATTTAGATGGTTTCAAATATATGAATCAACGGCAACATCCTCAGGGTTGGAAATCGGTTCGAAATTTCACTCAAATGAATTTCATGCCTATAAATGGATATACGATAATGTAGTTTGAAGTCTTTATAGAATCCAAGCTATGGTCCTCTCACTGTACAGATCCCAAGCTAAACGAAAAACAAAGATTAGTTTGAACTTAATAGTACCATCAGATTTTATTTTTGTTAGGAATCGGAATTGTCACAACTTTCCTAATTACTCAGAATGGAGATGAATATATTCACTGGTACTTAGAACTGCTTCCTTAATTAAATACCTAATATCTTACCACCTTGATTTCAAATGGCGTATCATTAGTGTTTATTTAAAGATCCGTATAAAGGGTGTAGAAGGATAAACATCCATGATTCTCATGAATATCTTTTTCCTTTCTCTCTATCACAAGAATGTTTGTGAAACATCAGAAATAACTATTTTGCTTCAGGTAATCTAGACGTATAATCCTTCGAACTATGCTTTAGTATTATTTTTGTCTTGAAAAAGCTTGACATACTTTGAAATTAAAATAGTTATAAGCAACACTCCATACCATTATATATATATATGCCATTATATATAAATATACATTCATCATATGAACTAAATCTGAGGTTCATACATCGGAGGACTGCCTAAAGGACAAATATACCTGACTTAGGATTTCATGAAGGGTGAAGCTATGTAACATATTGTCACCGTCTCTTGTAAGAGTATCATAGGTTTACCAGATATCTTTTATTTTATATACCATTTACAATGTTTCTTCTTTCTTTAATTTGCAGCTTTAATCTTATAATACATGTTGGAAGGGTTTGTATTCCTAACGTTTGTTTGCAATTCTTTATTTTAAGAAGTACGTGTGATATCGTGTGGAGAAACTCATCGAAACGACCCCAAAAATGACACTTCAGGTAACACTCAGAGAGAGAGAGAGAGAGAGAGAGAGAGAGAGAGATTGAGAGAGAGAGAGAGAGGGAGAGAGAGAGAGAGAGAGAGAGAGAGTATTTTTGTTTTATTTTATTTTGCTTAACAACTATAATATTTTTGGCTCGGTGGGTTTTGACAAATGTATCAGAAACTCAAAAATGTATCACTGATATGAAATATTGAACATGCAAAAATTATCCTAATGTTTGACTGCAATTCTTTAATTTAAGACAAAATGTTGCTGGGATATTCTTTCTATACTTTGGCTTGGTGAACGTTTCTTTCTTACTAGATATATGTGATATGTTTGGCTTTGTTAACTTTTACAGTTGGATCTTACTCTTGAAATGTGTCACTGACATTCAAAATTCTAGCTAACAGGACCATCAATTAGGGTCAGGTTAATACAGTAGCAAGAATATCGTTGCCTGATATTGCTTTTTCTCACGTTGTCTATACACGCTCTTGCTATTGCGGTAAGAAAAATGAAGAGAAGTCAAAGTCAGTAAAGGGTTTTGATGCATCATGCGTAACAAAAGATTAAACTGCTATAAATTAATTGAGGAGTATACGTTTGAGAGTGTGCTGGGTAAATTCTTGCTGAGGTGTTGCTTTGTTTGCTTTATTTAATTCAATGTTCAAACCAAAGATCGTGTTCATTTATAATAAATATAGAACGCCGATCTCTATTGTTTTCAAGGTAGGATCCAATTATTTTGAGTCTAGAATTATAAAATTATCCTTTGCGAAAATATTGTTGGCACATCTTTTTCATGTCCTGCTACTGAATATAATTCAAGAGCATGGATGTCAATAAGTTTTCAATTGTGATTCAGTGACTAAATCCCACTTAATGATAAACAACCGCAGTACGCGTGTTAATCACAGGAGTTTATTTATATCCAAGTATCCTTAAAATGAATCATTGATGGTTTCAAATATGTGGATCAATGGCATTATCCTTAGGTCGGGAATCATTTCGAATGTTCATGCACATGTATTTTACGCCTTATACATAGTTATGTGTGTGTGTAGTGATTAGGATTTTTAACGTAGCTTTAACAATTGTTCAGTAATATCGCAACGATGTCGGCAGTGAAGTAGTTTATAGTGATGTCTAGGACTTGGGCATCATTCCGCAGACATGTTGCATCATTCCCCACCCAGTCACATTATCCTGACAACAGGCCAAACAGTCCTAACACTAACCTCTTGATGCTGAGCGCCAAGCGAGGCAGCTGTTAGTACCATTTTTGTAAGTCTTTGGTATGATTCGGCCGGGGATCAAACCCACGACCTACCTCATCCGAGGCGGACCGTCTTACCACTAGGCGTGTACCTAGTTATACTATAATGTAGTCTGAAGTCTGAAGTCTGTATAGATTCCAACCTATAATCGTATCGGTTTCTATGGCCTTTATCATTCTCACGAGGTTAGATCCCAAAAGTAACATCAATATTTATACATATAGTACTAACAAGATTTAAAGGTTCTGTTTCTAGCAATTTTGGGAAGAATTCAATAACAATAGACTCGTATGCAGGAAGGGATGGAAACAGACAATACTACTATATGCTCATCTGTCCTATCGCGACGACACAAAACTCGTAACTCTCCAAGAGTCGGGTAATGAGTCAATAGGTAAAAAAGGGGGAAAGTGAAACATTTTCTAAAAATCCCATTACAAGCTGTCAAGGACTGTGGACGTCAAGAACGGGAGATGAAGATTAGCTTTGTTTACTTACGTCAATAGAATATATTTTTCTTAGGAAGCGGGATGATGAAAAACTTCCTAATTACTCAGAATGGAGAAAAATATGTTCACTGGTACTTAAATCCGCTTCCATAATTCAATACGTATTATCTAACCGCCTTTATTTCAACTGGCATATCATTAGTGTTTGTTTAAAGATCCGTATAAAGGGTGCAGAAGGGATAGAATGCATGATTCTCATGGATACCTTTTTCCTTTCTCTATATCACAAGAAACTTTGTGAAACATCAACATTAACTATTTTCTTTCAGGGAAAGATGCAATGGCTAAACTAAACATACAACTTCTTGGAGCATGCTGCGGTGCTTTTGTCTTGAGGAAGCTAGAATTTCCTTGAAGCTACATCGGTTATAAACAGCGTTCCAAGACATTATATATAAATATACATTCATTATACATATTGAATCTTTGTTTTTTACGTGTGACAACTGCACAAAGGACAACCATTTATGACCTAGGACTTCCTGAAGGGAGATGCTAGACAATGTTCATACCTTGCAAGTAGAAGTTCTTATCCATTGCATCGCCTTCCACCTTATGAGACACACGCTGGTTTGACTTGAACTTACGAAACTTTGCGATTATATACCACCATATATAATTATCACCATTTTTTTTGTACGGATACGATTTACGGATTTGGGCAAACAACATATTTACACCGTATATTTTAGGGATATTAAAAGTCTTTATTATACCTTTCATTTTATAAACCATTTACAATGTTTTATTATGTTTAATTTGCCGCTACAATCTTCCTTTACTACGTGTTAGGAGGGTTTGTCTTCCTAAAGTTTAATTGTAATTCTTTATTTTAAGACGTAGATGGAGATGCTCATCAAAACGAAGCAAATCCAACAACATCGGGTAAGACTCAAAGAGAGAGAGAGAGAGAGAGAGAGAGAGTAAGTTTGAATTATTTTCTTTAGTTTGGTATACTTTTTTGTGCTAAATGTATCAGTTATCAAAAATGTGTAACTGACACAAAATATTCAAACTAGCAAGAACATGAATTTACGATCAGGCTCATAATATAGTAACGACAATGTACGTGCTAAATATGTGATTATTGTAAAGTGTCCTTTACATTTTTGTTAAAGTGTAAGGTTAAAAGACAAAGAAACAAAGAAAGTAAACTTTAAAAGAGAATTTCCATCATGCATAACAAAAACTAAAACAGCTTTGAATGCATTCACTTTGATCAAAATAATGTCATAAGCACATATGTTACTTAGGGCAGGGTGTAATTAATATTATCTCAATCATTCAAAATATGCTAGAAAAAGTCCACTGCAGTTGGAAATTACTTTCGAAATGCAGTATGTAATATCTTAGTACTTTGTGAATGTTTGCCTGAAATTGTATAATATTGGCGCGTATATCGCACAGTCTTTATATATGATTTACAAATGGAAACTTGTACCCTTTGCATGAATATCTCCATAATCGTTTCCTACTTTCCCTTTTTCAAAATGACATTTATGAATCCTGCAAATAGGGTACATTTCCAGGCAAATATAGGATGTGCAAAAGCTGTATAAACTGAAGGAATGTACTGCAGTGCTTGCTTATCTGCAGTGTCTGTCTTTTCAGAATGCATGACATTACTTACACGAATGTGGGGTGGTGTCTTGCCATGATTCTTTATAGGATACACATAACCGATTTAAATAACTATTTTGTGAGGGCGACCATCGCCCAAAAGCACGCACTTCCAGCGAAAACTGTACTTCACACATTTGTTGAGCTCATCAACTTCTACCTTGCGAGACATAAGTTGTTTCTGATATGAATTTAAGTAGGAAGCTTTACAATGATGTACCACATGATATCATTTTGGTCATATTTGATCAAATGCGCTTTTTTCAAGTGTTGTTTGTTACAAAACGAACTATATTTGAAGAAAATTAGAACTAGCACTTCAATATTTAATGTTGCATACCTTTTTCATAGTTTAAAAATCGTTTAGTACGACCTATTAGTTTTGGTACATATTTGCATGTATTTAAAAAGATTTATCTTCCTAAAGTTTGATTGCAATTCCTTAAGACGTAAAGTTGCTCGGAGATTGTTGTCAAAGAAACACGTGTTGCTTTGTTTGTTTGTTTTAATTGAATTTTCAAGCCTAAGATCTCGATTGTTTATAATATTTATAGAGATCCAATTTCTATTGTTTTCAAGGTAAGATCCAATTGTTAAGAGTCTAGAATCATGAATTATTATTTGCAAAAACATTGTTCGCACATCTTTTTCATGTCCTGCTACTGTATATATGTTTCAAGAGCATGGATGTCAATACATTTTCAGTTTTGGTTCAGTTTCTAAATCCCCCGTTATGTTAAACAAGCGCAGTACATGTACTGATCACCGGAGTGAATTCGCCGTAGATTGTTCACTAAGTAATTTAAAGTATAGTTTTGGAGTTCTTAGAAAGAGATCTCATTGGCTTCAAATATACAAATCAATGCCAGCATCCTCAAGGTCGCGAATCATTTCGAATGTCCATGAATTTCATGCCCTATAAACAGTTATATTATAATGTAGTTTGAAGTCTTTGTAGATGCCGAGATATGATCCTATCACTTTCAACAGCCCATATCCTCTCTCAAGAAGTTGGAACGGAATTTAAAACGTGCCAGCAACATTTAGACCGATAGAACTTACAAGTTTTAAGGCTTATGTCGTTAGCAATTTCTAAAGAATTAAAATAACAAAACACACAAATGATGGAAGGAATGGAAAAAACAATGCTAAAGCATGCACATCTGTCCCATCGAGACAGTACAAAACAGCACAAAACTCGTAACTCTTCACACTCGGGCAATAATTCAAATAGATTAATATGTGGGGAAACTGAAAACTTACCAAGAATCTCAGTACCAACTGTCAAGGACTGTGGACGTCAAGAACGGAAGTTTGTTTTCACTTACACCATTAGGATATATTTTTGTTAGGAAGCGGGATGACGAAAACCTTCCTAATTACTCACAATGGAGAAGAATATGAACACTTTAACATAAAACTGCTTCCATAATTCAATACGTAATATCTTAAGACACTGGTTTCATATGGCATATCATTAGTGTTTGTTTGAAGATCCGTATAAAGGATGTAGAAGGAAGAACATGCATGATTCTAATGGATATCTTTTTTCCTATCTCTCTATCACAAGGAAAATTGGGAAAGATCAACATTGACTATTCTTTTTTTCAGGGAAAGATGTAATGGCTAAACAAAATATACAACTTCTAAGGGTATTTTGCGGTGCTTTTGTCTTGGGGAAGCTAGAACTTCCTTGAAACTATATCGGTTATAAATAGCGTTCCAAGATATTATATATAAATATACATACATTATACAGATTGAATCTTTGCTTTTTACAAGATACAACTGCGCAAAAGACAACTATTTCTGACTTAGAACGTCCTGAAGGGTGACGCTAGACAATGTTCATACCTTGCAAGTAGACGTTATTCTTGTCTAGTGTATCGACTTGCACCTTGTGAGACACATGCTGTTTTTGACCTGAACTTACGAAACTGTATGGTGATGTGCCACTAGATAGAATTACCACCCTTTAGAATGTACAGACAAGTTTTCCGGGCTATATAATAAGTAGCTATACTATTCTTATGTTACGTGTTGGGAAGGTTTGTCTTCCTAAAGTTTAATTGCAATTCTTTATTTTAAGACGCAGATGGAGATACTCATCGAAACGAAGCAAATCCAGCAACATCGGGTAAGACTCAAACAGAGAGAGAGAGAGAGAGAGAGAGAGAGAGAGAGAGAGAGAGAGTAAGTTTGTTTTATTTTCTTTTGCTAAACATGTGTAATATTTTTGGCATACATTTTATGCTAAATATATCAGTTATCAAAAATGTATAAATGACACAAAATATTCAAACTAGCAAGAACATGAATTTAGGATCAGGCTCATCGGGTAAGACTCAAAGAGAGAGACACAAAAGAGAAAGAAAGAGTACATTTGTTTCAATTTATTTTGCTAAACAAATGTAATATTTTTTGGCATACTATTTTTTAAATTGTTTAATCAAAAATGTATTAAAATGTATAACTGATACTTAATATTCAAAATAGCAAGAACATGAATTTTGGGTCCGGCTTATAATACAGTAGCGACAATATACTCGCTAAATATGTGATTATTGCAATGTTTCATGTACACTCTTGTTAAAAAGTAAGGTTAAAAGAACAACAAACAAAACCCCACAAAGTCAATAACCTATAACGTGTATGTTTCGTCATGGATAACCAGAGCTTAAACAGTTACAAATGTATTCATCTCGATGAAAATAAGGTTATAACCATATTTGTTACTTGGAGAACGGCATCATGTAAATTATCTTAATTATTTAAATTGGAATAGAAAACGTCCACCAACATTGGAACATACTTCAGAAATTCAGTATGTAATATCTGAATACCTTGAGAGTGTTGACCTGAAATAGTATTAGTGCGTTGTTTGCACAATCTGTACATATCATGTACAAATGGAAACATTAACCTTTTCTATGGATATATCCAAATCTTTCCGTATTTTCCTTTGTCAAAATGAAATTTATGAAACCAACAAATTAGGTAATATTGTCAGTGAAATATAGAATATGCGAAAGCAGTGGAAACTGAAGGACTATTCTGCAGTGCTTGATATGTTTGCAGTGTGTTTCGTTGTGAGAGAGTATGACATTATACGCAAATATAGATTCATTATATTCCACGAATGTGCGGCTGTACTTGAGATGATTGCTTAAAGGATAAACACACCCGATGTAGCATTTCCTCGAGGGTGATAATCGACCAAGAGTACACACTACCAGCGGAATATGTTTTTCGCATATTTTTGAGTGCATCAACTTCCACCTTGTGAGATCTAAGGTGATTCTAATGTGAACTTAGTAGGAAGTTTTACAGTGATGTACCACATAAGATGATTTTGAACAGTTTGTAATCAGATAAGGCTTTTTCTGGAAGTGTTGTTTATTAAAAAATAGACAATATTTGATGGAAGGTATATCTAGCACCTCAGCATTTACTGTTGCATACCCTTTACATTGTTTAAAACTATTTCCCTGCTACCTCTTCTTTGTTGTGGTTCATATTTGTATTTATTTCGAATAATTATTATCCAAATGATTGATTGCAATTCTTTAAATTCAGACGAATCGTTGCTGGGAGATGCCTATCAAAGAAACACAGGTACACATCCAAAATGTAAGTTAAAATGGATGAGAGGGATACTGCATTTTATGTTTCTATGCTTTGGCTTTTGAAGAACATTTCTGTCTTGCTAAACATATCTAATAAACATAAGCACATATATTAGTTTCTGGAACGGCATCATCAAAAGTATCTGAATTACTCTAAACGGAGTAGGAAAATTACACTAACACTGGAAAATACTTCCAAAATCCAATTTGAAATATCTAAGCACCTTGAGAGTGCTGACCTGAAAATAGCATAACAGTTGAGTGTTTATTACATAATCTATATTTGTCTCAAAATTGAAACAGTTTGGTTTTCCACGATCATCGTCTAACGTTTCCTTATTTTCCTTTATCATGATTACATTTATGATACATACACACTGTCTTAGAGCTACATTTTGTCATAGGGACAGCACGATAGCTTTTTATAGAATTATAGAAAGTTAGATTCTTACTTGCGATGATTGCGTAAAGAACACACATACGATGCCCTTACATATTCTTCTTGAGTTTATGGACCTCCACATTGTGAGCCAGATTTTGCTTCTGATGTGGATGAGAACGAAACTTTATAATGATATACCTCCAGATATAATGTTTACCTTTTTGACCAAATGCTGTGTTTTCACAGAGTGCTGCTTATTAACACAAAACTGACTAAGTAATCTTATTATGTAGTATAATTAACTTCAGTATCTAATATTATTTTACAACCCTTTTACATAGTTTCTAAATCTTTAACACTTATATCTTATTTTGTTCAATCAAATGTTTGTATTTATTTGTAGATGTTTATCTTTCTAAAGTTTCTTTGCAATTCTTTAATTTAAGGTACAAACGTGCAGGAAGATACCAAAACATCAAGTAAGTTTCATGGAGTGAGCGGGATATTCTTTCTTCACTTTGATTTGGATGAACATTTCTTGCTAAGCATATATGAAATTTTTCCAATTGTTGTTTTTTGCATTTAGAACGTGTTTTCCAACATGTGTCCCTAACATAAATATTCTAACTGGCACAAACTTTAATTATGATCCAGTTTGTAATAGCGTAATAAAGATTTCGTCGACAAATATTTGATTTTTATCAAGTTGCTTATATACCTTATATAAAATGCAGACGTATGACGGGGGTGGGTGTGGGTAAATCATTTTACAGTTGCATGTTGGTTACATGCATCTGTTCCTGAAGCAAATGTTTTTCATACACATGATTCTACTATTTCGTGTTCTGTAACTGTATTCAGTGGTATATTATTATATATTGGGGTGTCTGTAAGATATGGCCCAGACTGGTGTCATAGCACATGTCTGGTTCCAAGGGGATGCGTGGAATTCCCAAACGTACCGGAAATAGTTACATCCGAACCTTAACGTTTTGGAATTTTACGATTTTTGCAGTAAGTTAAGGTCATGATTCACGTTTTCACAAAGGGATGGGCGTATTGTATAACAAAAGGGTCCTCTTTTTTCTGAAAACGAGCTTACAAAGATGATCAGTTCCAAGAGCTATATCGCGAAGGTCACACGACATGAATCATTGCAAGAGTACATAGTAACTCTTCGAGTAGCGGGCAAGCCGAATAAATGAATTAAATAATAATTACTTAAAACTCTCATTATAAAGTGACAAGGAAATAAAGCTAAGAATATTTAAATCCGAAGAACGTCATCAAGATATATGTTGTTTAAGGAGCAAGGTTATTAAAACTTAATTACTCATAAAGGATCGTTAATGTTCGCTGATAAACGCTAACGTTAAATGACACAACACACATATGTTTATTTAATAACAGGCATACATGGAAGGAAAAGTATCATCTCACGGATAGCAATTCCTCTATCAAAATTAAATGCATTAAACCTCCAAATTAGGTACTATTATCAAGGAGTAGCTGCTAAGTACGATTTGGAGATCAGTTTGGATATAAAACCTACATGAACAACCATAACAGGTAAATAATCGTTCTACATATTAAAACACTAGTACGCATCCTAATGTATTTTAATTTGTAATGTCACAAGCTCTGGCAACTGACAAAAACGACCACAATAACGTATATAAACATATCATTACCGTATGCAAGATTGTAAATCTGGAGCTGAAACGCCTCATTTCCATTCGCAATTTTCATTTGGTTGATGCCATTAAAACACAATCGTATTCCTTAGATCTTCCTACTAAGACTGAACTGTTTATTCTCGCTTCTATCTACTACAGAAACTTCCAACAAGCCAAAACAGAGCTGATATAATCATCATCGGAGCACGACAAATTAAACACACTTTTGTAACATCCACGGATTACCCGTTCGATCCAGAATCAAACGCGAAATCTGTATCATGCTACATTTCCTTGACTGGTGCAAATATACCTATCTGACCTCACTAATATGTATACCCTATGTAGAAACTTGCGATCCTCTTCCGACATTCGTATTCTCGTTATTTACAATATTAAAAAGTCATTCAGACAACATTCTTGTGAGTACTAGGGCGCATATACGTGAAAAGCATTGTCCATTGATGTTAGATACAAGGACAATGTGACCAAATTCAAAAAATTTCTTCAAACTCATTTATTTCGACTACAAATAAGACTGAAATATCCTTCCTTTTTTAATAACTTGTTTCAGAATATTTTTATGTGTGCTTTCATGGTGTTTCTGTTTTTCAATATTGTCTTAAAATATGTTGTTATGTGTTAAGACTGAGCTTAGAACTACTAATGATCAGGCGCTGTTCTAAGTCATCACTAAAATTATGAGAAATTTAGAAATTGAGAAAGGTAAAATAGCTGTTGTGATCAGTAAATACCATTTAACCTTATACATAGTGCACATATTACTCGGCACCATATATGAGCGGTTTCGAGTCAGTCTAAAAACGGAGCCAGTGCCAGTGTGTAGTTAGGATATGGTGACCTGGTAGGATAGATGTTTGGAGAACACACAAAAATTAGTCTTAATAATGGGGACGAAACGTCTGTAGTATTAATACAAACGTAAAAGGATACATGACACAATTATTTTGTCACCCGCAAAATATATATGATTCATATACAAAATTAAAATGTCACTTTCGAAACTGATAATGAAAGAGAGAAAGGGAAACCTCATATATAATATTAGAACCAACTTAAAGACAGATTATAATGTGACTGTAAATGCATGTGAAACAATACTTTTATTTACTAAATTGATCCCACATACAATATTTAAAGTAATGTATTTTCATGTTTGTCATTTGAATATATCAACATTTTCTATAAAAGCTGTTGATTATTTGCGTCGGATTATGTATTGTTTGCCATACGGCATAATAACATTTGTAGTTAAAATAGTTTGCTGTTATTTAGCATCATATTGAAAAATGTTATTTTTTCAAGGTCAGATTTCATTTATACAGATGAGTACACTTGTACTCTTTCCATTGTAACATTTTGTTTCAAAGGATGTCAGAAATATACAAAGTCTAAATAGATGGGTAGAGTTTAAAATCTGTTGTACACAAAAGCACTGCTTTTATTTCAAAATAGATTAATTCTGGTAGAAATTATTTAAAGACAAGGTTGCATATTAAAAGTCTAATAAAAAACTATAAATTGTGTCCAAATATGCTAACGCTTAAATGGTACTCTAAACATAGTTTCCTTTTTGTAATTATCTAACAACCCGAATTCACTATACCGTGTGTTTGGAAGAACTTCATTACTTGTTTGTAAGAGGCTGTAATATATGCTTTTCTTTAACATATACCGTCTTTTAGAATATATGAAAATATGGATTGAATATTTGGAATATTTAGTATACCTCCATCAGTATGCTAATGGCGTGTTTCTAATTTATAGGGTGCTAAACTACATACAGTCGTTTAGAAAATGTACATTGGATTAAAATTGTCTGCGACAAGTTTATAGATTGCATGCTTATTATTTTCGTTCATTATGGTAACTTAAATGCCTGACAGTATCAACATTGTGTAATAAATATAATTTCTCCACCAAACGTGATCTAGAAGTTGAATTAGTAAGTTTCCATAATGAAATTAGTAGTCGATATATGTGCCTAACATAATACAGTAAAACGAATCCAAACCTTAAATATAGCATATCAATGAAAGATGTCTCCCGATCTAACGCTTAACACATTTATCCATTTCTGATTCTCGTATACTAGTCCTTGAAGATTTTAATGCATTTACAAACGATTATATACAAGATATTCTTATTCTACCATGGACATAATAATATAAAAAAACTCATTTGAATCATTCGAAACGAAATGAGAAACACGCCAATAAATATTTGATTCAAAGGATTTGGTAAAGACATCGACAGATAATTCAGTTTTGACATTAGCAATGCTTTGAAACAGATATTTCTTTCCAATACGTGCTATCGTTTTTTCTATACTGGCCAATGCATAATCGGATTCCTTCTTCATTTGACATTATATACAATTTAAACAGTTTCTTGATATTTGTTCAATACCGTTACCGTAATAATGTGTACTACCTCCAATACCTGTTAATATTCAGTTTGCAGAAAGCTTGTAAAGCTTGTCCTTTAGTACTTTTGATACTACATAACCAGACCACTCTGTATTGGTATATATCCATATGCCATCCAGAAAGCGTCGTTAAATAGTTATCAAAACTAATGATATTTTAATGGTTTCTACACAGTTTACAATGTTTGTATACACAAACACACACACACACACACACACATATATATATGTGTTACGTATATCTGATTTAAAATATTTTTTTAAAATTTAATTGTTTGTTTGTCAGTTCTAAATTATTATTTTTAATTTATTTTTCTTATATTTTATTGTAATGTAAATTTATTCACTGGAGATGATAATTTGCCAGAAAATGTGTTGACCTGAATCATTCTTTTCATACACACCAGGTGTTGGCCTAGATGCTGACCTTGGCTCAAAATTAGTAAACACAGTTCTTTTTTATTTTAAAATGATTATTTGTTGTCAAGGACACGATGGGGCTTTGGGTTTAAGATGTTAACAACTTTTTTATTTTTTATTTCTTATAGAAAATTATTGGTCTAATCAAGGCCACATTCTGTGCACGTAATATAAACATGATCACATGACCTCCCTCTGATTTCGCAACTTGGGGGCATTTCGAAACTGCGTCTTATGATACAATATCTCAGTTTTTGGGCTTTTACACTTGGTATCAAGTTGTTTTCTTTGTTGTTGCCAGAGTTTTAGTTAATTATCTTCAGATCATTTGGATTTGAAAAGATTAATTCTTTATTCTCTATAAATATTTGAAGAGTGCTTATATAGAACTTTTAGAATGACATTGCTTACAAACTTAATTTGGATTTCCAATACCGGAGTGCCATTATTTATAATTCTACAAGGAACTGTAGATAGGCACAGTACTGACTACATCATACGTCATCGCCATCCATCTTGGATTTTCCATCCGGCTTCGAATTTGAAATTATTAGAACATTTATTACTATGACTTTTGTAATTTAATTCGTTGATTATTCTTAGATTCTTGTTTTGGATTTGATTCTTGAAACCGCAACGTCAATACGATGTTCTTATATATGAACTAGTTAATAAGGTATAGACGTTAGAGTTTGAGAACCTTCGGGGTCAAGCTCTAGTCCGTCCTCAACGACGTTAGGAACTCACCAAATAATCAATTTTCTCAGAAACGGAAACCAAAACGTGGAAGCATCTAGGTGTTCACGCTGCCGAGGCGTGTCACTGTAAGCAGAGTCGACCGTCGCTGGAACTGGTTGTGTGTATTAGCTCCATTTAACAATTATTATGCCGGTCTAGAGCTCGAACAAGAGACCTCCTTATGCATAGAGAGGTGATCTATTGTTTGAATCAGATATATATATATATATATATATATATATATATATATATATATATATATATATATATATATATATAGAGAGAGAGAGAGAGAGAGAGAGAGAGAGAGAGAGAGAGAGAGAGAGAGAGATAGAGAGAGACAGAGACATAATTACTTACATATGTATATATATATATATATATATATATATATATATATATATATATATATATATATATATATATATATATATATATGCATATGTGTGTGTATCTGATTATATTGTTGTCTTACTATATATTTATTTTGTTTTCTTTGTCCTTTATGCATAGTGTCATGTGCTATAGCTTTTGTTTCCAAAACTAGTTTAACTTTCAACAACGGGCGAAGGACCCGTTTCGTTTCTAGAAGTCAAAATCTAGCCAGTTAGTTTCGGAAATACGCAGTGTAATACATACCAATATGCAGCGGTGTCGAATCAGAGCATATTAAATTATAATTGCCGATTGATTAAATTTTGTTGCAAAACTTTTTGCCTCAGATGAAATCTGTTTTTTTCATTGAATTTGTATGATCAATAAAATGTGGCATATAAATAGCAGTGCAAGAAACTCTCTTATGTATATAAGGTTGCATTACTATATTATCAATATTATTGTTTTGCAGACCCGCGAAGAATTTTACGGAGATGGCTGTATTCACCCATGAAAATAAAGAAAGTCAAAGGGAAGTGGCAATTCTCTGTGCATTGTGTTTTCATGCTTCATGTTTGTGCAGATAACAAAGACTGTTTTTATTACACTTCAGGTATGGACGGAATCATCATGCTTACCTTACCACGTAACTGAAATGCCGTTTTGTCACTGAATGATTTATATTTATGTTCAATGTTTAACTTCATGCTGTGCCAGCTTGAGCAAACATTTTTAATACTAATTATCCAGCATTTTCCAATAATACAGTTGGTTGACGAGGTCCTTTTAACTGTTGAATGGTTTATCAATGCTGACCAAATCTAACCGTGGAAACAGGGAACACAAATGTTCGTCTTACTGTTTTGCATTAGTTCCAATCAGAGAATATGCTGGAGAAAACGTCAAGAAAAGGTAAGCAGAAGGACGAAATTAGTGAGAACAAGTTGTTGCAATTCAACTGTTATATACCAGGTCATGTGGTCATTGCTCCCAGCTAGCACTGAACATGATCCCCTTTCGTAAGTCTGCTAATAAATGTGGAAAGGAAAGTGCCAAGCCTGTTCCTAATGTAGTATCCTCATTGAAAGGTAAATGTATAGTGATATTTGACATTAGATGTTAGAAAGGTAAACATAGTAAATACGGCATACCCTCTCAAACCGAAGAGCTATCTCGGTCCAACGTAAAATACTAATAATGATGAACAAGCTACCATAACTTAAACAAGACTGACCCTCTTTGTATATCTATAGCAATTTAATCAGTTTCCATCAGTAGCCCCCGTGACAAAAACGTGCGTCCAGCATACAGTATATTTTAATAATACCTTTCCATTAATGTTATATGTATATACAGAGAGAGAGAAATATACTCCGTGCTATCCGTAGATGCTATAGAAGAATGCTTGATAATAGTAGGCAGAATAAATATTTGATACAAATAATACTATCATACATGTTAAAGAATTTTAATTTGTACTCCATGGAGATTCGAACCCAGGTCCGCGGGTAAACGGCACCCATTTCCTTGCCTGCACACACGAGCCCATATTCCATCACAATGAAGCACACATTACTAAATAATAATGCTATTTAATCGGTGTTATATGCATAAATGTACATATAACACCGATTAAGAAGCATCATTGTGCATATAACACCGATGAAGTCACATCATTTTTTTGATAGTGGGTACCGTTTACCCGCGGACCTGGTTATATATATATATATATATATATATATAATATATATATATATATATATATATATATATATATATATATATATATATATATATATATATATATATATAGTATTCGATAAATGACAACTATTGTATAGGGTTTAGCGTGGTCATATAATAATGTTAGCGTTTCATCCTTTCCATTGTTAGTTTTTATGATTCCATGGGAGTATCAAACTTTCGAATGGATGGTACATTGTATCCTTTTGTTAAAGGACACGGATGACGAGTACAAAATAAAACTTTAAGGTACGAGAAAGATTAGATGTCACAGCTATTTGTGTGTGTCACAAGTGAGTGTAAAAAAGAAATGTTTTGTAGAAAATATCAACAACGGAGACATGTAATACTAGCATGTAAAAAAAAACAAGCTATAATTTTGATCACCTTTCTAAAGTATATATTTGTCATTTATTTATTATTACGTTGCGTGAACGATCTCAAGGATGTAAATGGTGAATTGGGAAAGGAGTTTAAAGCTGATCAGGTGTCATACTTACTCTCCCTAAACATGTGAAACATTCAGATCAGAAGGCAAACATTTTGTCCAGAGCAATAATCATACTTTATTGTAAGTTAGTCCTTGAACTACTGAATTTTCTGAAGGAAATAATTTTGGTAATTCACTGAAGTGAGATATTTCTTCACTGGCCGTCAGTAGACACATATAACATACACTGTGCCAAGATATTTGAAGTTTTTTCTTAGACGTTTGCGTGGTGGAGTAGTACGTATGGCCGTCTCATGTTGAAGACGAATTGAGTACAAATACTTCAAGGTATCGTTTCATTTCGTTTCATTTGTAATGTGCAATTTTATTTTGATTTGGGAAGGAGAATTATTTTGTTTTCGAAATAAAAAAAAAAACAACAACAACAAAACAAAACAGCAGACTTAAACAGTCAACAGGTGATATTGACCTGTATCCAGTAAGTAAACTGTTATACATATTGCTAGCCAATGTGTTTTGAGCATAAAATAAAAAGCAAATTTGCTTGCTCCAGGTAAGGAATGACTATATATCATCTGGTAGGTTTAAAACGTAATACATTACTGAGTTCGCACCCACTAGGTGAAATACATTCGTTATTAACTCGTTCCAGCCTAATACCCTCTATAACTGATTATTTGTTCCAGTCTGATTATTTCGTTATGGACAAGGCATGAAAAATGTACATTCACTGCAGTTTAGTCCTTTATATTTTATTATTTTAAACCTTTTCTAGTAATTCAAGAGCTCCAAGACTATGTTAGAATTTAAATGTACAGACGTATCATATTGGTTTAAGGTAATTTATTTTGACTGTCATCTAATCTACCATGCGCATTTTTAAAAAAGATTAAATAAAAATATTTTGAAAAAAACAGGAAAGCGTGGAAATGTGATTAAGGAATGTATGAACTGTTGCAACGCGAGGATAATACACAATTCATCCCCAAAACTTTACGAATCGATCCGGCACCAGTTGCGATTGTAAATTTCTTGAAAAGAGTCCACAGCTTGGATCTCATTCTATCTCTCGTTCAGTTTTATTTTTTTTATCTTGTATACAATTTGGTATTCCTTGAGTAGTAATGTGAAATAATTTGTGATACTGTTCCGTGAATAAATATTTTGGACGTATGGGTAAGGAAGTCCATCGATCCCTAAATCTCTTCTTTGCTTCTTGTATTTATTATACAATCTCTATCTCTATCTCTCAGTTCATACTCGCTTTAGGGGAAGAGCTCGAGCTAGCTTAATTAGGTTCCTTGAATATCGGAATATTTTATATTTTCCGATTTTAGCAATAATGAGACATCATGACAATTTTGTATCATGTTTAAAAATTGAAACAAAAATAGTCCTTTAGTGTCTTCAGTTTTATGCTCTATTATGGTGGCTTTCGAAGACTATGCAAATACCATATCCAATATACACTTGTAGTTACATCAGTTTGGTGGGCATAGAAGATATTTCCAAGATCTTGTTGAGAAGGGATCTACAACGATCGAACATTTGCTGTTGAAAGACTGGTCACCAGAGTTAGAAACTCCACCATATCCCCCGTCACGCGGACCGTATGCCATTTATACACGTCAACATCTGATAGAGCATATCAATTATGCTGTGGAAAATGTAAGTGCGAAACTTCTATATTTGTGCATTCTATGTGGTGCACATTTATAAGTGTTTATCTAAGTTTGTGTAAGTGATTCAATTTGATCTTGTGCAAGGGTGTTTGAGAGAGAGAGAGTTACAGCAGAGAAAGAGAGAAGAAACTATAGAACATTAAGCACGTAAAGGTTATCTATGCTCCTGTCTTATAAGACATGGCGTTAATTCGTATTTGTCTTAACTTTGTAGTAATGTCCTCCTATTACGTTTATTTTGTTCATTCAATTTCAGTACTGCAATTTTGATAGTAAAGTCATCGGTGTCTACATCATTGTCTCATGTCTGAACAAAACCGACTTTGCGAGAATTTGTGTTACATTTTTTGAGTTTGACAACGTAGCTCCAGACAAAGGAATCTCACAAAAGCACCCAGTCATAAACGGTAACATTATATTGTAGGTTAACACACATAGAGTATGTGAATTAAATTGGCGGTAAACATCCCAGCTATTGACATCATTTGAAACATTTCATTTCACTAGTTAGATCGCTATTTTGGAGAAGAGAATGTTACTACGTTACTTGCAAGTAAATATGTTAAGGCACTCCCAATAGGACTGTCTTACATCTGCCCTAAATTAACACATATCATGCAAAATCAAACATCAATACAGCACGATGTTTACAAAATATCTTCAGTAAAGAATATCTTTAGGAGCCTAAAACATTATTCATAAATTGTCTGCGTAGACTGTTTCGTTTCAATAGCCATTAAACAAACTTCATGCAATATTTTCACAAGGCATCTTTGTTGTCTCACATTTTGAAATGTGAGAGAAATCAAATATATATTTTGATAAGTTTCAACATCTCAAGGCATATATCAATTCACAGTAAAATTCAAAAGAAGGAAAATAGTACATAAATATAGTATACAATTATTTTCCATGGTTTGGATTCTAAACTGCCATTCACATAACTGCAAAAGATACTTCTAGTTAGTAACATCGTTGTTATCAAGCTATATGTCTTCCTTTGCGGAAACACATTGTTATACGATTCTTTTTTGGTACAAACGTTGTTTATGAAGATTACACTCTATGAGAGTTTGCTAAGACCTTAGAAGATACAAATAGTCGTATAGACAGATCGTTGTTTAAGGAAAAGAGCTTTTAAAATATATAAAGAGCAACTGAGAATACTGGAATTGATATATAAGTCGAAAAATCAGCAATGGATACACAAGGATCTTTGAATTATAGTATTAACTGTTCTCCGAGAAAACGTTCTAGTATTATAAATTCTTTAATATTGCATGTTAATAACTTTGAAGTAATTATATTCTAATATGTTTACCAAGATATTCCAGTTTATACATTTGAGAAGGCTACTTTGATAGCTGCATCACATCTTCCCATCTCTCTTTGTACGTGTTTGCATCCACGTTGTTCTTCTCAGAAGTTCTAACTAACAAATTACTAAGTTCTTCGTCTAATCGATGAATGGAGTTCTTTACTTCAGTATTTACTTGTCTATCATTAAACCTAGTCCTAGGAACGCCATACTTCCATTACATTATATCAGATACCTTAATACAACAGTAAGGGTAACCGATATTTAAAGTCCATACCTTCTTCTTCTTTAAGTTTTTTGATCTCTCGTGAAAATCATATTCATTGGATCAATACGAAACGTTTGCTTATTTGCTAGATACTTTTGGATAACAAATTAAATTTGCACATTCAAATCAATTTTGTACAATGCATGAAAAATTATATCTGTAGTTTGAGCAACAACATCAGGACATGTATTGAATATGATTACTTCTTTCATAAAGCGGCATGTTTTGGTGCCAGCATGAATTCCAATAGTTCCTATGACATCGAGGAAGATATGAGGAGGAACAATATAAGTGAAGAAGCAGCATTTAAAAGGTAGGTATCTGCATTTAAGCTAGATGGACTTAATCGGATTATAAATTTAAATGAAACCATTCAGATACATTAACTTGACAAGCATCACTCTTTTGAAGACTAATTCTATTCTTTTACATCTTTTGTCTTTTAATTGTTGTCATCTATTACCGAAGCAAATCGAAAATCCACGTAATCAATATAAATGAAAAATACTGTATATTTAACAATATATGTGAATTACCCTGTAAGAAATCAACATCAATGTTGGTCTCAATATATGTTCAGTTAAGAAGAGTTGCTGATTTGTCTTGTATCAAGCAATTTCCATAGCTCTCAAAAATTAACAAGAGCCTAACATTGCGCTACTATGTATAATGAATCTGCATTTCGCTGTTTGCAATTATGCATGTTTGATTTTTATTAGCTTTGACTTATAATGACGCACAGAAATCAAAAAAGGAGCTTTAAACTTAACTTTGCTATTCGACAATCAAATACAACAATTCTTATGTGATGCATTTCAATAGTTTTGCTACAGAACTACATCTTTATAAGATAAGCTTATTTCAATAAGTTTGTATTTATATTTATCGCTGGAACATTACACCCTGATTATACTCTCCTTTTAGGTTCCTCTCAATTACCATATCGTTCGAAGTCAACTCATTACGATTAGCTAAAGACCATAAAAGTGGACAATGCCTTCATGTCGATGTGAATGTAAGTATTGCATTACCTTTTAAATACAGCATTGAACATGCTATTAAAATAACGATGCGATCAATAACTTTAGACCAAGGATAATTCGTGCAATTGTGTAAATTATCATACGAGCAATTATTTTGTTCATCTCCTTGACAATTCCTATACGGTTAGCCTACAGTTGCTGATTACTTAATTAATGAGAGATGCAAACCTGTTCCCATGTAACCTGATGCACTGTGCATTGAGACCATAATTATCTAGAAAGAATGTTTTGTATCCCCTCACTGAAATAATGGTCTGCATTTAAAAGACACACTATTAGCCTAACTGGCTAACTGAATTGAATAATGTACCTCGTTACAGCTGTTACATTGTTGGTTGAGACATTTGTAACCAAGCAATGTGCTACATCTTACCTATCTTTTATCTATATTTTTGCCCAACAACTCATTTATCTATCAATCTGCCTATTTGTACATAGCCGGCTGTTATTTATTTTCTTTCTTTCTGACTGCCTTCTACCCTTCCAATGTGCCGGATCATGCTTTTGTATATAAGGCTACCTATAAAGAACATTTTATATGTGATTCCTATTTGGTTTTTAGTAGGTTTACTATTTATTTTGCATATCATCATTTATATATATATATATATATATATATATATATATATATATATATATATATATATATATATATATATATATATATAGACATACATACATATACTCTACAAATTACATTGTAACCTGCTTAATTCACACGTAGCACAGAAACTATATTGGACCCATCAATTTACCATTGATTTTAATAAAATTATTAATTTTGGAAGTATTACTTCATAAGGTAAATTAGCTCTCCCACCATTTATACCATTCCACTCAGTTATGATAATGACCCTACTATACATATATACGTCTCAGAAGAATTTCTAACCAAGGAATTGAAATGTATTTTGAGCTGATACCTTCAGAAAATAAATTGATTCCAAACCAGAATACCACAATGATATACTAATTAAATATCCATATTTTAAATGTAAATTTGTAACTTCTGAAGACTGAACATATTTTAAATAGTCATTTGTTAAGTTATGCCGTACTATAATTTGAGAATAGTAACTCGTGTACATTTACTACTACTATATAGTTCTGCTATAGTAAAGATTGCCTAATTGTCATGCACCATAGCATCATCGGCAACAACAGGGATGTATGTTTATCTGAGACAAATAATAAAATTCGAGATCAGTCAGTGACAAGAGTATGGCAAAACCTGAATAATAGTGATGGCGTGATATGGTATCATGACTGGTCCCTCACATGATATAACCATCTAATTTTCCTACTGCTGAATTTGAGTAGTAAAATTAATATTGATTAAATTCTGGATTGACCACAATGCTTAAAATGTATGTATGATATGTAATTTTGATTAATTTTATTTTATATTTATAAAGATGAATTTCTTTGATAGTAGTAGTCAGCACGGTTACTGGTAAACGCGTGCTCAGCAAAGTTATGATTGGTGGTCTAATTTGATTTTAAAAAGTACCTTCGCATTTATCGTTTGGAAAGAACACATACACAAGTTCATTTTATATTTATTCCTAATTTATTCCTAATTTCTATCAAATTTAGTTTCACACAATGGTGGAAAGTTCTGGACGTGCCTACTGACTGTTTATTCAGATGTCAAGGGGCAATTGTAAACCCTGAAGACATGTAATGTCTAAATGCTCACTATTTCCAATTACTAAAGGAAGGAATTTGGTTTTGACATGGGTTTGACATGGGAATAAGGAAATGCGTCTTTAGTCATGTGAAATTTGCGAATTTGGTTTTGCTTAGATAGTTTTGAGATAATTACTAGTATTTATTCTGTACCCGTCCTAACATGTAATCTTTAACTATATCATAAAGTTGAAAAGTATTCGTGCAAACGTTTACGGTGAAAGAGCAAAAGAGAGAGGGGGAGGTTCGAAAAATGTGAAATCAAAACACTATTCGTCTTTATACATTCAACACTCACTAAGACTAGAATTGAAGCATATTTATTGCGATTAAAATATCGCTTTATAGTCAAATTTTCCACCTTCTCTTTTATAGAGATGATATAGCGATAGTGTAGTATAGTTTTGAATTTAACTTCATGTTTACTGGATTCATTAATTCATTTAGCTTTAAAACTGACTACGCACTGAATTAAGAGCAATAGTGATGCATTGAATGTAAAATATTATTAAGCTTCTAGCGATACT